>ML661891.1:1404668-1662849 GCA_007570785.1 Antilocapra americana | reverse complement strand
CCGGAGGGGAAGCATATGTAAACCCATGGTGATATCATGACAATGTATGGCAAAAACAATTAAAAAAAATAATAAATAAAAAAAATAAAAAAAATAAATAAAAAATAAAAAAAAAAAGAAATATGCTGGGGACTTCCCTGGTGGTCCAGTGGCTAAGACTCTGAGCTCCCAATGCAGGGGAGCCAGGTTTGATCCCTGGTCAGGGAACTAGACCCCACATGCCCCAACTAAGACCCAACGCAGCCAAATAAATAAATAAAAATAATTAAAAAAAAAAAAAGAAATATGCTGGGAGGCTCCTAGGAAAAATTTTTCTCCCTGATTAAGCTCAGAGTTGGAGACATCATATAACTAACATTTATCAAATTCTGTAGACATTAAAATAATTAAGATGTGATCTTCATTCTTGGTGTGTTCAATGGAGGAGAGAGATGTAAACAGATACAATATGATTTGATGAATATCATATATAAAGTGCTCAGATAGAAGAGTGGGAAAAAAAAGAACTGTTTGGGAGGGTCAGGGTCAGGGCTTCCCAGAAGAGATGATTATTGTAGGCATTTGGGGCATGTCTCTAATAAATCTTTGCCTAACCCAAGATTACAGAGATTTTTCTCTTATATTTTCTTCTAGAATGATATAGTTTTAGGTCTTACACTTAGCTCTAAGACTCATGTTGAGTTAATGTTTGTATTAGTTTGTGAAGTGTGGGTTGAAGTTATTATTTCATATATGGATATACAATTGTTCCAACACCTTTTGTTGAGAAGGCTATTCTTTGTTTCGCATATTTGCTTTATGTCTTTGTCAAACATCAGCATCTATATGTATGTGGGTTTTTTTCTGGACTCTCTATTTGTCTATCTTTATATCAACTGTATTAATTACTGCAGCTTCATATAAGTCTTAAAATCAGTGTTAGTTCTCCAGCTTTGTTCTTTTACAAAGTTGTTTGAATTTCTAAGTTATTTGTATTTCCATATAGATTTTAGAATCAGCTTTTCAATTTTTATGAAAGAGGCTGTTGAAATTTTTATTAGATTGCATTGACTCTAGGTCAGTCTGGAAAGAAATGACAGCTTATCTTCCAGCCCATGAACATGGTGACTTTTCATTTACTTAGGTCTTTACTTTGTTTCAGAAATGTGTTAAGAGTTTTCAGTATACAGGTGTCATGCATATTTGTCAGATTTATTCCTAAATACGTCATGTTCTAACACTATTTAAGTGGTTTTCTAAAATTTTCTGATTGTTAATTGCTAGTGTATAGGATGAATTAATCTTTGTATGTTGGTCCTTTATCCTTCAACCTTGGTAAACTCACTTAACGCTTCTCATAGATTTATAGATTTCATTAGATAACCATGTTACCTATTAACAATGGCAGTTTTACTCCTTCTTTTCCAACCTAGATGATTTCTTCCTTCCAAATCTACATACATTTTGTTTCTTCTTCTTACCTTATTGCACTGCCCAGAACCCCTGTACAATGTTGAATAGAAGTGGTTAAGAAGAGACATCCTTGCCTCTGAGATAGTACATCACCTTTGTTCTCAAAAAATGTTTGTGAGTATATTGAGTATAGAATTCTAGGCTGACTGTTTTCCTCCCTACAACCCAGTTATTTAAAGATGTTGCTCCATTGTCTTGCTTACATTATTTCTCATGAGAAATGTGCTATGATTCTGCTTTTCGTTCCTCTCTATATAACATGCCCCTTTTTTCTTTAGCTACCCTTTTTTTTTTTTGGCCACTCAGCATACAGGATCTTAGTTCCCAGGTCAGGGATTGAATCCAAGTCCCCTGCTTTGGAAACTTGGAGTCTTAACTACTGGACCACCAGGGAAGTACCTCTTTAGTTCCTTTTAAAATGTAATGTTTTCTTAATCATTGGTTTTGAAAATTTTGACTAGAATGAACCCTGGTATAGTTTCCTTCATTCTGTGTGTTTTTGGACTTCATTGAGCTTCTTGGGTATGTGGGGTTATGTTTCATTAAATTTAGAAATCTTTTGGCCTGCCAGGCTCCTCTGTTCTATGGGATTGTCCATTCAAGAATACTAGAGTGGACTGCCATTTTCAACTCCAGGGAATCTTCCCAACCCAGGGACAGACCCTGAGTCTCTTGCATCTCCTGCACTGGTAGGCAGATTCTTTACCACTGCGCCACCTGAGAGAACACAATATTTTTAAAAATAATATTACAAATTTTTTTTCTGTTTCTACCCACCCCCCACACACACTTTAGTGACTCCAATATTGTGTAGATATGTCATCTGAAGTCTCACAATTCACTGATAGTTTTTTCATATTTTTAAATTCTTATTTCTGTGTTTAATTTAGAAAGTCTCTTGCTATGCCTTTAAATTCACTGATTTTTCTCTTCTGCAAGTTTAATCTATTGTTATTCCCACCCAATGTAGTTTACATCTCCTGCATTTGTGTTATTTTCAAGAGACTGTTTGGATCTTTAAAAAAAACTTTGATGTCTGTACATAATTTTGTGAACATATGGAATACATCTATAATACCAATTTTAATGTCTTTGTTCTGCTAATTCTAGCATCTGTGTCAATTGTGTCAGTTGGGATCTATTGATTATTTTTCTCTTTATTATAATTGGATTTTCTTGCTTCTTTGTATGCCTTGTAATGTCTTTCTTTTTTGTTTTTTTGGCCTTGTAATCTCTGATTGGAAACTATACATCTTGCATTTTATCTTCTTAGATGCTGGATATTTTTGCATTCCTATTAATATTCTTGAATTTTTCTCTGGGATGCAGTTGAATTACTTAGCATCTTGCTTTGAGGGTTTGTTAGATAGGATCAGAGCAGTGCTCAGTCTAGGAACGATTCTTCTCTACCACTGAGAAGAGGCCCCTCTGAGCCCTCTGCCCAAAGCCCTAAGGTTTATAAGGTCTTCAGTTTTCTGATGGGGCTGGGTGACATTCTTGCCTCAAGAGAGCACCTAGGCCCTTTTCTGGTGGTTCTTTCTCTGGTCTTGATGAGTTTTCTCACATATACGTGCTGATCAGTACTCCTGATGACTCAAGAGACACTTTCTGTAGATCTGTGAAGTTCTCCTCTGCAGCTCTCTCCACTCCATCATTTTTGCTGCAAACTCTAACTGGTTTGTTCTTTCCAAGCTCTTAGTTCCATCTCCTCAACTCAGGGACCACAGTCATCACAGTTCATAATTAACAAATGAATGTGATTCCTTGATTACTTGAGTAATGTGTGACCCTTACTTCACAACTACACTCTCCCTGAAAGAACCGTTTTAGTCTGTTTTGCTCATCATTGTATTTCCAGTGTCTCATACATTTTCTGGCTAATCTTAGGTCCTTAATAAATACTCAGTGAATAAAAGAATGACTGTTAAACCTAATCACAGCACAAGGAAGTACTAAGTTCCTAGCTCCTCTGTCCATGGGATTCTCCAGGCAACAACACTAGAGTAGGTTGCAACGCCCTTCTCTAGCCTGAAGACTTCATGGACATTTAATTACAGTCTGAATGTTTATGTCCCCCCTAAATTCATATGCTGGAGTCCTAATGCCAACGTAGTGATGTAGGAGGTAGAGCCTTTGATAGATACGTCATCTGAAGTCTCACAGCTCACTCATAGTTTTTTCATATTTTAAAACTGTTATTAAGAGGGCAGAGCCCTAATGAATGGGATTAGTACCTTTATAAAACAGACATCAGAGAGGTCCCTCGTCCCTCCACCAGGTGAGGACACAGCAAGAAGGCACGGGCTATAACTCAGGAGGAGGGCTTTCACCAGAGGTGTCCATGCTTGCGTCTTGATCTTGGACTTCCATCCTCCAGAAATGTTAGAGATAAATTTCTGCGTATAAACCTCCCATTTCTCTGGTGTTTTGTTACAGAACAAAGATAATACATAATCTTTTTTTCAAGTATCTCTCCTTTTTCTCTTTTAGATTTATTAAAGTTAAAATCGATGGCTCAGGGGACTTACCTGGTGGTCCAGTGGCTTAGAGCCCACCTTCTAACGCAGAAAACCCAGGTCCAATCCCTGGTCAGGAAACTAAGATCCCACATGCTGCAGGGCAGCTAAGCCTTGGCTATCACAACCACCAAGCCTTGGCGCTCTAGAGCCCTCACGCCACAACTGGAGAAGACTGTGAGCTTCAGGAAGAGCCTGAGCACCACAACGAAAGATCCCGTGTGGCAGAACTAAGACTCCACGCAGCCAAACAGATAAGTAAATTCCTTAAAAATAAATAAATAAGTAAAATGAATGGCTCTGAACTACATTTATCAACATGGATAAACCTCACATAATATTGAATGAAGATCAAGTTGCCCGAGAATATGTTCAATGGGATAACATATATAAAGTTTAAAAATATGGAAAACATACTGTATATAGTTAAGGGATCCATATATCTAAGAAGTGTATAAAAACATTCATAGGAATAAACTATACCAAGTTCAGGATAATGGTTCCTTTATTAGAAGAGGAGAGGGGAGTGATACTTGAAAAGGGGGCATACAAGGAGCAACATTTGATCCTTGAAACTCCAACTATGTTCTGCCAGACGAGCATCATCATCATTTGGTAGCTCGTTAGAAATGTAGAACCTCAGCCATCACTCCATATCTGCTGAATCAGGAGAGATTCCCAGGTGGCTCACATGCATCATAAAATCTAATGAGCACTGTGTTTGGTGGAACTGTAGCATTATTGTTAACTGTCTTAAGTGTGAACCTGCTAAGCATGGCTGTATCAAAATGCCTGACTTCTTAGGAGATGCATGTTGAAGTATTTTGGGGCAAAGTGACTTTGCTGCCTGCAACCTTCATTCAAAGATTCAGAAAATAAATGTATTTGAGATACTAATAACTGGTAAGTTGAGGTGTTATTGTTGTTTACTCACTAAGTCCTGTCTGACTCTTTTGGACCCCACCAAAACTATAGCCCACCAGGTTCCTCTGTCCTAGAATTTCCCAGGCAAGAATACTGGAGTGGGTTGCCATTTCCTTTCCCAGGGGATCTTTCCCACACAAGGATCAAACCTGAATCTCTTGCATCTCCTGCATTGGCAGACAGATTCTTTACAACTGAACCACCAGGGTGAAGGGTGTACAAATGTTTATCATACTATTTTCATCTTCTATGTAGATTATACATTTTTAGAATTTCAAATGTAGAATATGTTTAATGGAATAGCTTTGAATTTTAAAATATACTTAGGGGAAAATTGACATCTTGACAATATGGAATTATCTCATCTATGAACATGATCTGTCACTCCACATGTTCAAGTTTTCTTCTCTGTTCTTTGGCAATGTTGAAAAGGCTTATTCATGTGGATTTTATACATTTATTTTCAATTTACACTTAGATATTTGACTGCTTTATTGGCAAAACTGTGTATGGATTCTTCTCATTTTCTGTGTGTTGCCAGTATATATAATAGAAAGCCATTTATTTCAGAATATTTATTTTGTAAAAAATCTGCCTGCAATGTGGGAGACCTGGGTTCGATCCCTGGGTTGGAAAGATCCCCTGGATGAGGGTATGGCAACCCACTCCAGTGTTCTTGCCTTGAGAATCCCGATGGACAGAGGAGCCTGGTGGGCTGCTGTCCATGGGATTGAAAAAGAGTCAGACACGACTGAGCAACTAAGCACTCTATACTACACTCTTATTTTTCTAATAATTTCTGAACTCATTTTCTTAAAAATTTTCAGCAGACAATGATAACATATGAAAAGAGTGAAAATTTTGTCTTTTCTATCATTTTTAGAATTTTCTTAGTTTGCCTAGTAAGTTGAATTCCTGCACAATTTAAATAGCAGTGATAGTGAATATCATCATCTTCTTCCTGACTTTAATGGAACAGCTGCTAGAATATCACAGTTAATCTAATGTTGCTTTTAGTTTCTCTTATATTCTTTTTATTGTAACACACTAATAACTTTTATTGAATTAGAAATGCTGTTAACTTATACTAAGTCCTTTTTTGGCATCTTTGGAGGTGACTTCATTGGTTTTTTCTCTTATAATTTATAACTATAAAAATTTCTTTATAATAAACTATATTTTCATTTCAGAAATAAAACTCCTTGGTCATTATTCTCTTCACATAGTGTTGACTCTCCTCTTACTAACATTTTATTTTTTCCATCTATATTCACAAGTAAAACTGGTCTACGATACTCATTTCAATTGCTTGCTTTGTCAGATTTTAGTATCAAAGCCTTAATATAAACTGTAATATTCCTCACTGCAGGTTTCTCGATACACACTGGTGAACTGAACTGAATGTGGCTACTGTGGTGGTTCACATTTAGCTCCCTGTTCATTACTTACAGAAGCCCAAGAACAAACATCATTAACATTCCTTTGCCATAAGTTAGACAAGCCAGGAAAAATACCGTCAGATCATGAGCATCAGCTTAAGATCATAGGCTTTAAAAAAGTCCCTGTGGAAATACTTGCTGGATGGAAAATATCCAATTGATTTTTGAAAATCAGCTTAGTAATATTCCATTGCTAAAAATAAAGACTAACTGAATATAAACCCTTCTGGTAAAATGGATAAAAGGCTGTTACATAAGCAAAACTTTTAAGAAAGGTAGAAAAATTCAGAGCATGCAGGAAAGACAGTGACTATTCAAACCAGATCTCAGAACACTCAATATACATTCACAAAGTACAAGTGGTATTTTGACTGTCTTGTCCATTTTTCATATCAAGTCTGACCCAGGGTCTCTCACAGGAGAAATACTCAGCAAGCATTCTCTGAAGGCACCAAGAAGAGATGATCCTTCTACTGATCTGTCAGCTCTCACCTAGGCACATCACAGTGCCTTGGAGAGCACCACAGTCCCACCCTGATGGACTCAGCTGAGAGCACGATGCCTGGTCAAGGCTGGGCTCTGCCTCCCCTAAGCTGGGCAGACCGTCAGAGCCACCGTGTTTGTGCTAGGGTGGCTGCTGACTTAGGTGCACCAGGAAGGCTGGCTGGCTCCAGCTGAGAAGCAAGACCAGGTGACAGCTGACTCTGCGGTGCATGTGCTTGTGGCACGTAACCAGCAGCTACATCTTAGGAACTTACGTATATGAGTACAAACCATAGTGTTGAGCAGAAATGGACACACAAGTGGTGTTCTCGAAATATTCTGAAGTCAGGCCAGCCTCTGGAGTCCCTCAGGATTCTGTGTCACATTCCCTCCACACCTGCTGGGCAGTTGCTGTTGAGAAATCTGGCATGAAAACAGAACTAGAAAGCCATTGGGGTGACTGAAAAACCACACTCTGAGAGAGTTGTATCAGAGTTTCAGTCTCCGAGTGAGGTTTTATTAGCATCTATGATGCATTTGAGACCCAGCAGACTTCCGGCTCTTGGAACAGCATTTTGTGAAAAGTCAAATGACACAGAACAGGTGTGTCTCCCATCTCTCTGATACAGAGAAATATTCAATTCATTATCAAGTCCACTCCTCCACCTCCCAAATATAACTTGAAAACGTCCATTATTCTCTATCCCCACTGCCTCTATACTGATGCAAATCATCGTTTATCTGCAGAATCTTCCTCACCAGTACCACGCCATGGTCATCATCGTGGGGCCCCAGGAAGAATGTTACTATAGCAGCTTACGTTGGCAGCCCCACCCCAGCACAGCACTATTCTCAGAATAGGTTGCAATAATAGGAGGCCCTTAAAGTCTTGCTATGCTCCTGCCCACTGCTCTCCCTCCTTTCTTCTCCTTCCTTGAATCTATTTCCCTCTTGTGATTTATTATTATTATTGGAATGTTTCAAGCAAATAGAAAATTATAAAGAGTAACATAACATGCACTCATGCATCAGTGACCCAACTTTCTCATAATTTAACATTTTTCAAAGTTTTTTGGACTTAGATCATCAAAATGTTTGTTATGAAATACAGCCAACCCTTGAACAATGCAGGTGTTAGGGGCGTGGTCAAAAATCCATGTGTAACTTTTACTCCCCTGAAAGATGACAGGATACTGCTGACAAGAAGCTTTACCAATAACATAGTCAATTAACACATATTTTGTATTATATATTGTTTACTTAAATAAAGTAAACAGGAGAAAAAATGTTATTAAGAGAATCATGAGGAAAAGAAAATGCGTATAACACATATATGTATTTATTGAAAAAATACTAATACTCATGTATACAAATCCATGCTGTTCAAGGGTCAACTATATATTGCACATAGGGAAGAATATATATAAAATAAATGAACACGTATGCATCATTCAGCTGAAGGAATAGAATATTTTCAAATGCCCTTTCAGCCTTCCGTATGCCCCTTCCAAACAGAAGCTATGTCATGCCTCCTACTATCCTGAATTTTGAAATAACTGTATCTTTGCATTTCTTTATATTTTAGCACATATGTACAGATTCTTAATGGTTTTTTTTCTTGTTTTTGCCTGTTTTTTGACCTTTATATAAATGAAATCAATCTGAATGCATTCTTCTGTGATTTGAGGTTTGTTTTTCTTTTTTTTAGCTTAGCAATCTGTTTTGGGAGTCAGCTCCATTGTTACAGGAAGGTGTAATTCATCTGTTTTCACTGCATTCCAATCCACACTTCGCATGCAGCCAGAGCAATCTTTTAAAGGTATCAATCCAATTATTTGTCACCCCACTGCATACAACCCTTTAATGGTTTTCCAGTGTTTCTGCAACAGAGTCTCAGATTCCTGGTGTGGCCTGCGAGCCCCCAGGTGACCTGAGCTCACCACCAACTTGCTTCTCATCTCATCTCATCTCACAGAGCAACAAGCTCTTCTCTTCCTTTTGGCCTTTGCACACACCTGGATTCTTCCATTCACTCTTCACTGGCTAGCCCTGCTTAAATTCCAGGTCTCTGATTGAATCTCCCTTCTTTAAATGGGGGACTGCCTAGGTGGCGTAAGTGGTGAAGAATCCGCTTGCCAATGCAGGAGGCACAAGAGGGTTGGATCTCTGGGTCAGGAAGATCCCCTGGAGGAAGATCCCCTGGGAGGCGTGGCAACCCACTCCTGTATTCTTTAAATGGATATTTACTAACCTGTCAATGTAAATTAGGTGCTTCTGGTTTTGCCTCCTTCCTACCCTGTTTCTTCAAGCACTTACCATAGTCTTGTTATTATACGTTTATTTGTGCATTTTAAAAAATGTATTGAGTACTTGTCTCCCTTAAGTTTTATCAAGGCCAGGGCCATACATATTTTGCTTATAATGGCATATCTAGTCCTAGCAGAGCCCCGGCATGTAGTAGAGTTCAAATAATTATTCAGTTGGAGCCAAGAAAAGTTGATGCAGTCAGGACAAAAAAAAGTGTTCAGCTTATGTATTCTGGGACAATTCTCTGCTGGATAAAAGTTGTTAAAAATGAAGATGTTGAAACATTTTCAATAAAGCTTGTCAGGTAAGATATAATCAGAGGCAGATGCTCAGCTTTGTGTTTGTCCTCTATGCAGACCCAAAGAAAGTGACCAAGAGGCAACTTAGGGGAGTGGGTGCCATGCTACATTTTAAATATGAAATATATAATAATAACTAAAAAGCACTGAGCGCTTACTTGTGTGGGCACTGGTTTCAGTGATTCTGCATGAGTTGTTGTTCAGTCACTAAGTCTTGTCTGACTCTTTTGTGACTCCATGGGCTGTAGTCTGCCAGGCTCCTCTGTCCATGGGGGTTCCCAAGCGAGAATATTGGCATGGGTAGCCATTTCCTTCTCCAGAGTATCTTCCTGACCCAGGGATCGAACCCTCATCCCCTGCATTGGCAGGCAGATTCTTTACCACTGAGCCACCAAGGAAGACCTTTTGCATGAGTACACTGATTTAATTATCATAAGAACCCTAAGGAAGGGATGTTTCAATTATCCCCATTTTTACATATCAAGTAACTGAGGCACCGAGAGCTGAAGTCACTTGCCAGAGATTATACAACTCGTAAGTGGCAAATCCAGGCTGTGGTCCCAGGCAATGTTATTCTGGTTTTCTTTACTACTATGCTCTATATATTGCCTTTTAATCATTTTGTCCAAAGAGTATTTGTGGCAAGAAAAAACAATGACGTTTATACTAAAGTTCAAGCAGACTGCTACAGGCCTATTGAATGAGATAGCTGTATTCCATGGACGACTGTCTGCTGTAGATTTTCAGATGCCTTCAGTCCCTGGGAGGCAGATGGAACTCAAAGGGGTGGACATGGGAGGACGATGCTGTCCCTGACCCAGGAGGTCAGCAGAGCGTGAGACTCATTAGGGAAGGGGACATGATTTGGTGTCGATGGACAACAGGTAGTATGAAATGGATGGAAAGTTATAAAGACAGACAGGCCCCTACCAGAAATGGAGGGTCTCGAATGATACTTTTCAGAGGTTCCTAAATTTTTAAGCAAGGCTTCAGCTTTAAAAAATGCATTGTCATATTGAATATATAATAGAATCCTCTGCTGGCAACTAGTGCAGCCCAGATGTTGCAGGTGAGGAAGATTGAATGACACTTCTCCCCCTATCTATTTGTAGTTATTTATTCCCATTGTAGCTATTTATTTCCATAAGGGCTGAAGGGTCCCTAAGTTTCAAATTTATGGAAAAATGTTTAGTGACTAGGGGGACATCCAAGGAGGTGGGTTGCAGGGATAGACATCAAAGAGCCTAGAAGAGAATTCACTGTATGAGACAAAGTTAGGCTAAAAGAACCAGGATCAGTATTGATGCCTCAGATCAGAGGGCGGGGCTGGGCTCACTGGGACATGATAAACTTCTCAGAGTGTGTGCATCATAAGAGAGAGGGGCTGTGGACTCTGTGAAACAGACTCATTCTAATACTTCATCAAAACCTGAGTGTGACTGGTGGGATGTCCTGGCCTTTGGTGTTATCAGTTTCTCCAGCCTTGCATGTCATGAATTCCAAGCTCAGCCAAACATAAGCAAGACGAGGGTGATGGGAAATTCTAATCCTGGAAAACAAGGATGGGTGAAATTCTTGGACACTTGTATGCATGTCATGAGAACTCTTGGAAATTCTTGGAGAAAGAGCAGGTACAGGAGACTAGAATTCCTAATCATTTAATGGTAGATCTGAATACAGGAAACTTGGGAACTAAATTTATTGTCCCTGGATGCTGAAGCCTGAGACACCTGGGACGCATAACCCTCAGCCCAGATTTCTCTGCTAAGCTGTCCTCTGCACATCTCACTTGGATGTACCACGTTACCTAAAACTCCACATGCCAACAACTGAACTCACTGTCTTCCATCCACGCTCTTCTCCTCCACTGGTTTCCTTATCTTAGTAAGTTGTTACCACTTTTCTCCCCATTACTCAGGCAGAAACTTTCACATTGTGTTTTATTCCTATATCTACTTCAACTCCCATATGTGATCGATGATATCTTGTCTAGTTTACCGTCTAAGTAGCTCATTCACCATTTTTCTCTCTCATTACCTCACATCCTTCTTTATCCCCCATACAAGCCAGCCGCATCTCCACCTGGGTGACTGCCACACAAGCCTCCGAGCTGGCTTTCTTACCTTGAAATCTGCTTACCTAAATACCCCCCAACTGGTTCTCTGCACCATAGCTAGAACAATTGTTCTAAAATTCCAATCTCAGCATGAACCTCCCTGAACTTTTAAAACACCTCGGTGGTAGCTTCCTGCCCTGACAATAAAGTTCAGGTGTGTATCACAGTGCCTTGGCCCATGGCTGGCACCCAGCACACCCCCTGCACATATGTGTGCATGGAAACTGGAATGAACTTGCATGTCTCCTTTTAACTTGCTGGAGCCCTGAAGAGACCGACTTCCTTAGACAGTAATATCCACTGACAGTCAACGTGTCACACACTGGTCATGTCTTATACTCTGTCTGTTTATTTCCTCCTGGGCAGAAGTGTTCAACTGTATTATAATCAAACCCGCAGATCTTCTTTATTATAATCAAACCCAAAACTTCTTCTCAGTTTTGGGGGTTCAAGTTATACTTAGACATTTCTGGACCATTTCAAGATTTTAAAACACATTTTCACGTATTTTGACCCAGCGCTTCAATCATTTTATTTTTCACATTTAAATATTCAATCCATTTTGATATATTTGTACCACTGATGTCAGGTGAGGATCTAACTTTACTGATTTTCCCATTTAGTAGTCAGTCTCCCCAAACAATCTATTCTTTCCTCACTGATTTAGAATGCCACCTTAATCACTTATTAGATCCCTGTACACACTTGAAGCTGTTTCTTGACTCTCTGTTCTGATAGTTCTACTTTTCAATATCAGACTATTTTATTATTTATGATTTTTGACATACAAAGTTTTGACTATTTTAAAACAAAATTTTACCACGTGATTTCTTCCATTTAAAAGTGTAGCCCCTCCATCTTATTGAAATTTAAGTGTGAAATAACTTGATTTCACATATGCGTTTACTCTACAAGGACAGGTGAATTTAGGCAACTGAATATTTTTATACTGTGATATTCACATGCCTATCAGCTTACGTGATCTCTTCAGGATCTCCGTTCAAAGGTACTATTACAAAAGTCATCTTTTTGTAAATATCAATAGAGTTATTTTTCAATTTTATTACAGGATAATATACTTTTCTGAAAGTAATTTCATTATTATTGATGAGAACAGTCAACAACATTTGTATAGTGTTAACTTCTGTTTACAGCCTACATACTCATATTTCCTCTGAATTTATTTATTTATTTTTAAATCACCTGTGTACAGCTTTGGCAAATTAAAGCTAGAGAAAAATGTTTGAGTGTTGGAGTTTGTTATAACTCCTTGTTGGAGAATGATTTAATTAATGCATCTGTAACGAAAGCTGTTATTTCTCTCTTCCCCATTTAAACACGGAACACAGCAGACTAAAATTAATCCCAAATGATAGATCATATCTCTGTCATTATTTTAATAGCCCTGTGTTTTAAATACTTCTTAAAAAAATGAAATAAAAATTTACATTTTATATATTTCTGAGCATACCATTAGGAAGTTTATATAATTCTTTATTAATCAAAACCAGAGTGTGGAAGTGAAATAAAACCATTAGAAAAGCATGGTTCTTGTACAAGCAAAGAATAACGAATGCAAAAATCCTTAGCTAAAGGATTTAAAGCAAATACTACTCAGTTATTTTGTGTCCGAATTTATAAGACTAATATGATTCAGTCGTCTCTAAGAATTCATCCTTCAGTGTTGCAAAAGGTACAAGAATTTCACTGCAGCATTGTTTCACTAGCAAAATAGAAGTAACATGGAAATTTAATAATGGAGAAAGGTTTAGTAACTCATAGTATCCATATAACTAAATATTTTATAAATGAGTTGAAAAATAATACTTTTGCTTTTATCTGGTAAATTTAAGCCAACACACTCTACAACACTCTCTGTGTATACAGAATGTAAAAAGATGGAGGCCAGTTTGGTCTTTTAGATGGAGAGACTTTTTTGTAGTAAAATATCAGCAACTCAGGCTGGGTATGTCTCTGTGTGGCTTGGCTGTTGGCCTGCACTAAAAGGTCTTGAACTGCTTTGCCTGAGACCTTACAAGAAATTTGTAATTTTAAAGGAATAGAAGTTCTCCTAGAGCCTTTGTTCCTTGGAGCAATTTCAACATTTATCTATAGAACAATATTTGCCATTTTTTTCCAGGCACTGTTTATTCTGTTCGGAAACACAAGTTGAAATGATCTGCTTCTGAAATTTCTTCTCACACTAATTTAACAATATCCATTTGTTGTCACGTTTTGCTTTCCACCAAAATACTCAGCTACTATGCATCAGATTCTCATTTTTCCAAATTTTGCTGCTTAGTGGACTGACATTATAATAATAAAATTAAGGTCATCCAAGGGGCTTCCCTGGTGGCTCAGATGGTAAAGAATCCCCCTGCAATTAGGGAGACCTGGGTTCAATCCCTGGGTTGGGAAGATCCCCTGGAAGAGGGCATGGGAACCCACTCCAGTATTCTTGCTGGAGAATCCCTATGGACAGAGGAGCCCGGTGGGCTTCAGTCCATGGGGTCACAAAGAGTCAGTCACAAAGAGTCAGACACGACTGAGCGACTAAGCACAAAGTCATACATGCTGGGTAACTGTTTAAACTTTCAAAATACTTTCTCCTTAATGAGCCTCTGTCCCCAGCTTTTTACAGACAGAGCCAAGAGATGATTTGGTTTTTAGCAGTTTATCTTGATTTATGATTTGGCTTTTAGCAGTTTGTCCATCATTGGGCTTCCCTGGTAGCTCAGTCAGTAAAGAATCTGCCTGCAGAGGAGGAGACCCAGGTTTGATCCCTGGGTCAGAAAGATGTCCTGGAGAAGAAAATGGCAACCCACTCCAGTATTCTTGCCTGGGAAACCCCATGGACAGAGGAGCCTGGCAAGCTACAGTCTATGGGGTCGCAAGAGTCGGACATGACTTGGTGACTAAACCACCACCATGATTCAAGAGGGTCCATAATCACATCATTTTTTGCTCTTCAGAATTCTGCAGTTTTATCAGTTTTCTTAGCTGGTCATGATCCTTTCCTCTTTTTTCTTTTTCTTTATTATAGCTAATTCACAATATTGTGTCAGTTTCAAATGTACAGCAAGTGATTCTGTTATACAAACCTATATATATATATGTGTGTCTGTGTGTATGTTCTTTTTCAGATTCTTTTCCATTATAGGTTATTACAAGGTATTAAATATAGTTGCCTGTGCTATACAGTAGGTCACTGTTGTTAACCTATTTTATATATAAGGGTATGTATATGTTAATCCCAAACTCTTAATTTTTCTCCCCTCCTCCCACTATCCCCTTTGGTAATGGTAAGTTTAATTTCTGTCTGTGAGTCTATTTCTGCTTTGTAAATAAGTTTGTTTGTATCATTTCCTCTTGACTGATGAGTTCCCTTTGTTGAGGATGGAGAGGTCAATTACTATCAGTAATTACTATCAATTACTGATAGTAATTGACCTGGAAACAATTGCATGTGTTGCGATTTTTCCACAGCTATTCTCCTTCTTGATTTTCAGATTCTGGAAATCTAGTGGTCTGGCCTGCACACAGCAGAAAATGTCATGGATATTTTCTTCATGTCAAGACTGTATATTGTCACCCTGCTTGTTTAACTTATATACAGAGTATATCATGAGAAATGCTGGGCTGGAGGAAGCACAAGCTGGAATCAAGATTGCTGCGAGAAATATCAGTTACCTCAGATAGGCAGATGGCACCACCTTTATGGCAGAAAGTGAAGAACTAAAGAGCCTCTTGATGAAAGTGAAAGAGGAGAGTGAAAAAGTTGGCTTAAAGCTCAACATTCAGAAAACTAAGGTCATGGCATCTGGTCCCATCACTTCATGGCAGATAGATAGAGAAACAGTGACTGGCTTTATTCTGGGGGGCTCCAAAATCACTGCAGATGGTGATTACAGCCATTAAATTAAAAGACGCTTACTCCTTGGAAGGAAAGTATGACTAACCTAGACAGTATATTAAAAAGCAGAGACATTACTTTGCCAACGAAGGTCCATCTAGTCAAGGCTGTAGTTTTTCCAGTAGTCATGTAAGGATGTGAGAGTTGGACTGTGAAGAAAGCTGAGCGCCTAAAAATTGATGCTTTTGAACTGTGGTGTTGGAGAAGACTCTTGAGAGTCCCTTGGACTGTAAGGAGATCCAACCTCCATCCAAAAGGAGATCAGTCCTGGGTGTTGTGTTCATTGGAAGGACTGATGTTGAAGCTGAAAGACCAATATTTTGGCCACCTGATGTGAAGAGCTGACTCATTTGAAAAGACCCTGATGCTGGAAAAGATTGAGGGCAGGAAGAGAAGGAGATGACAGAGGATGAGATGGTTGGATGGCATCACCAACTCAATGGACTTGAGTTTGGGTAAACTAGGGAGTTGGTGATGGACAGGGCAGTGTGGCATGCTGCGGTTCATGGGGTCACAAGGAGTCGGATATGACTGAGCGACTGAACTGAACTGAACTGACTTTCTTCACTGGTCCTTTGGGCCAAAGCCAAATACTCACTGAGCCTTTGCTGCACCAGAACCAAGAAAACACTGATGACAACATCCATCCCAGCAACTTCTAAATGATGAACCTGATTTTAGATAGACTTGCTAAGACTGGAATTAAAGTTATCTGAGGAAATTAAGCTTGCAGCCATCTAGCGTACACAAAGTATCTGGGACCACCCACTGGCTGGTGTACTGTGTTGCTATTGCAAAGCAAGCACTCTGAATGCCAGGGTTTATTTTAAATATCCTTTCTTTGCACTTATGGACAGTATTTTAGCTTCCTATCAGAAGCTGGCTTCCTATCTTTTGTGAGTGAGAGTCTTTGAGCTTCTGGTAACAAGTGCCTTGTTCATTGAAGGCCCACGTTACTGTCCAGCTAAGAGAATGGCACTGTGGACCCCTGAAAAACTCCTTCACATAGGTATAGTTTCCAGTAGTTTTTATCAATAGGTAGCTTATGCCGTAGCTTTGTAGAAATGGAAGAACATCCAATAAACTCAGAAGACTCTTCTTCCTGAGAACCTACATTTTTTTCCCCATCAAATACTAACATTTCTTACTTCATGATTTTGCTTTGTTCTGCTTGAATTTCTGATTGATATGATTATTTTTGCAGATACTGCTGCTGCTGCTGCTGCTGCTAAGTCGCTTCAGTCGTGTCCGACTCCTTGAGACCCCATAGATGGCAGCCCACCTGGCTCCCCCATCCTTGGGATTCTCCAGGCAAGAACACTGGAGTGGGTTCTGGTGACTTTCAAATATCTTTCACCCAAATCTCTCTTCTATGTTTTAAATCCAAATAGCTAATTGTCTGCTGGAAAGTTTACTTCAAAAATCAACCTGACTAAAACTTAATTTAATATTTTTTGGTAAATTTTCTTTTTCCAGTTTCAGTCAATGACGGTGACGTCCACCAATGCCTAAACCAGGGACCACAAGGTCAGGTCAGAAAGCTCCACCTCCCTCATCCTCAGTGTCACTGTAGTTCCAAGAACTCAGTTTACGCAATCCTCTGCTGCTCTTCTTCATCTTCATTGCCTTTTAACGTTTCTTTTTTTCTCATCTCACTCCTCTCATTTCACTGTCTAGGTTGCTGCTAGAATGTTTAAAAACAAACAAACAGCACACTGCTGAGCTTTTACCCTGCTTAAAACCTCACTGCATCTATGGAGGCTGTGCTGTGTGTCAGGCTCTGTGCTAACTTGCTGGTAAGATAGGGATAAACGCGACCTTGTCTCTGCCCTCAAGTATCTCATAATCCGATGAAGACAAAGACAAACAGTTCGAATTCATTGTAATGTAAGGTATGATCTCTAGGGTCCTCCTTACAGAGTGTAGAGGTGCCTAGTGTCCGAGGAAGAAGCCCTGTTCTGCGTTGGGAATCAGAGACATCCACAGAGGAGCTCAGGGGAGGAGGGATGTGAAGCGAATCACCTCAAGTATCCTCTCGAACCCGGGGTACACACGGACACTCCGTGTGCAGGGCCAAGTGGACTTGAGGAGAGGGTGATGTTCTGCTTCAGACCTTGTGGGAAAGGGGAGAACCTTTATCAAGACACACTTAACAAAGAGGCTGAGTTGGGGTTCAGAGCTAATGGAGTCAGAATCATGGAAGCAAGTGTCAGAGACGCCAAGTCTGGAGGAGTCGCTAAGGTTTCTGGGCTGAGCAGCAAAGTGCCTGGTCTAACACTACGGAGGTCCCTGGGGACAGAGAAGGGGGACAAGGTTCGGGTTCTAGAGAGTCACAGCATTAAAGTGTGAGCATCACTGGGGCTGGGAGGGACCATGAAAACCTCCTGTCATCTTCCTGCCTCATGCAAATGAGGGATGAGAGTACAGAAAAGCTTGAGTAAACAGTTTCAGATGCTCGGCAGATGCTGGAGCCCTAACTCTGCCGTGCGACTTTGGGCAAGGTTATCAACTTATCTGTGAAGTGGAATCAATAAATGTTAGTCGCTCAGTTGTGTCCAACTTTTCGTGACCCCATGGACTGAAGTCCGCCAGGCTCCTGTCTATGGGATTTCCCAGGCGAAAAGACTGGGGTGGGTTGCCAGAGAATCTTCTCCAGAGGATCTTCCCAACCCAGAGATCAAACCTGAGTTTCCTGCATTGTAGGCATATTCTTTACCATCTGAGCCACCAGGGAAGCTCACCTATTTCATGGGGTAACTGTGAAGATTTGAAGAGCACAGTATATAAGAGGCCTGGCATATAGCCTGGTCTGCAGTGGGGTTCCATGACGACGTCATATTATTTCTACTAGTAATGAGGTCTCACAGCTAACTCAAGGCAGAGCCGGGCCTGGAGCCAAGGGTTAACTTAATATTCTGTTTCTGTATCCTTCGGGTTCCTGCCCTGGGAAAAGAGGAGAGGATTATTCTGGCAGCAAGAACCTTCAGAAAAGTCACCAGTGGACAATGACCCAGACCTGGAGAGAGGAGGGTGGGAAATCCACAGAGTGAGGGATTATAAGGATCTTCTCCACTTTCTTTCCTTCTCTTTAATTTCTGGAGCAATAGGGTATGAGAGGACAAGGTATGATAAGGTGTGATGGGGGAAGTGGGGACAATTTAGGGATGCACTGCTCTGAAGGATGGCAGAAGGCACCAGGAACCAAACAGCTGGGATGTTTATAACTGTCCAAGAACCTTGGCTTCTAGGCAGAAGGGAGAAGTGAAGGTTAGGGCCGCTTTCTCTGTATCTTGACCCAGGTCTGAAGGGCAGGAAAACAGACAGGGATGGTGAGCAAAAAACTCTGCTTCTACATAGAGTTCAGGGTCTAACAAGTTATAGCTTAGCAAGGGGCAGAAAGGTTGTTATTGATTCCTATATTGGAAGAGCTGTACACGGTAAAAAAAAAAATAAAAATTTATATATATACAAATATATATAATGTATATATATATATACATTAAAACATGTACACAATGCCCAGTGAAAAATAAACCAACTTTCCACCTGCACCCTAGTTCCCCCTCTCAGTGAGAGACTCTTTTATCAAATTCTTGATCTTTCCAACAATATTCTGTACATTTGCTAACATACACATATACACAGGGTTTATATTGCATCAAATTTTGCATGTTAGTGTCTTGCTTTTTCCACTTAAAACTGTATCTTAGAAAGCTGCCTTTCTTTTCAAAGTCTACATAGTATTCTATTGAATGGATTCTCTGTAATATATCCTTGCTCAACAGGCACTCATATTATTTCCAAACGGAGCTACAATGACTATCTTTGTATATATGTCTCTCTATACATGTACATATGGAAGAAATACATAGAGATAGAACTACTGTGTAGGAAGAAATGTGAGGTTTTTAAATTTTATTTATTCATTTATTTATTTGAAGTATAGTTGATTTACAATATAATGTTAGTTTTAGGTATACAGGGAAATAATTCAGATATATATAATATATGATTAATAATAATAATTTATCATATATATGATTATTTTCCATTATTGGTTATTACAAGATATTGAATATAGTTCCCTATGCTATACAGTAAATCCTTGCTTATCTATTTTATGTATAGTAGCTTGTGTCTGTTAATCCCTACTTCTAATTTATCCCTTTCTCTGCCTCCATTTCCCCTTTGGTAACCCTAAGCTTGTTTTCTATATCTGTGGGTCTGTTTCTGTTTGGTATATACATTTGTATGTATCATATTTTTGATTCCACAGGTAAGTGATGTCATATAATATTTGTCTTTCTCTGTGTGACTTACTTCACTTAGTATGATATTCTCTAGGTCCATCCATGTTACCACAAATGGTAGTATTTCATTCTTTTTTATGGCTGAGTAATATTCCACTGCATATATTTACATCTTCTTAACCTAGTCATCTGTTGACAGTCACTTAGGTTGTTTTCATGTCTTGGCTATTGTAAGTAGTGCTGCTATGAACACAGAGGTGCATGTATCTTTTTGAATCAGAGTTTTTGTCTTTTCCAGATATATACCGAGGAGTGGGATTGCTAGATCATATGGTAGCTCTATTTTTAGTTCTTTAAGGAATCTTGATACTGTTTTCCATAGTGGCTGCATAAATTTACATTCCCACTAACAATGTAGGAGGGTTCCCTAGGAAACATAGGTTTTACATTTTGATGGAGTTAGACGTGACTTTTCCTGTTGTCTTAGATTTTCAACCACGGCCCCAAAGACCAAATGAAGTCACAAACCACCTATTTAGGACCTGTGAAGCGATGGTAACATGTGTTTTCTTCCCACCCTTAGCCTCACCTCTGCCTCGGGGTCATGTAAGAGAGAAGCCTAGGAATTCATTGAGAGGCACAGTGGATATTAGAAGAGAGGATTTCTTTAGAGAGTGAGAAACTGGAGAGTAGAGCAGAGTGCTGTTTCTCCTCTCCTAAGTTTCCCTCTTAGTTTAAGGCAAGTTGCTAAGGCGGGTTCATAAGAGCTTCTCAGAGAGCTAGTCACATGTCCCATGGAATCTGGGGCACACGGGGTCTAGTACATGAGTCACTGCTGGGGAAAGTGTGTGAAGACCACCACCCATGGCAGAGTGAGAGGAGGCTGGCATGCGAGCAGCAGTATCCACCCCGACAGTGTGTGTCCTGGGACCTACTGTGCTCCTTGTGGAAGGGAGCTGGAATTGAAAAGGGTCCCACCAAAATCAGGCTGGAGGTGCTGGGCTGGGGAAACAGACAGGGTGCCAAGGTCTGAACTTGGGAACCACGACCATCAGCAGAAGAGTGTGTTGTTGGGGTCAGCAATGCTCAGGTGAAGATCTCCAGTGAACTCCAAAATTGCTCCATAAAAGATAAGCATATGGGCACCAGTCACACACAGAGGGCACCAAAGCCAGATTACAACTGTCCCAGTCACCAAAGACCTTTTCTACCCTGTGTGCCCTCTTTCCCTGATGCCAACCCTCAGGGAGCTGGAGGTCACAGGGTCATGGAGAAATGCAAGGAAAAGAACACGGTACAAGAATGAAAAGCCAACCAAGACCCGCTTTCCAGGCTTTGAGTTTCTGAGCCCGAGTCAGGACAGAGCCAGAGGTTGCAGAGAAAATGTAAATTGCATGAGATTAAAGCTTTAATGTGAAATTGGACTAAATTTGTTAATACCTAGAAAATAAGGTATTATTTTCTGAAAGTGACTACCTAGTTAAAGAACTAGAAAAATATTTTTAGATATCTTTGAATTTCTTATTTCTTCCCATTTACTAATAGTTTTTAAAAGCCAATTAGGAGAGATGTTTATTACTTTAGATTTCTTTTGGATTTTTATTTTGAAATTACTCCAGACTTTTGGAAAAATTGCAAGGCTAGTAGCCACAGAGTTTACATATGCCTTCTACCTAGCTTTCCAGGATATCTTCTTACACAACCAAAGTATGATGATCAACACCAAAGTACTGACATTGAATCAATACTATTAACTAACCTACAGACCTTATTCCAATTTCACTAGCTTCATGGCACAGGATCCCATATTGCATTTAACTGATCTTCTCTTTAATGTCCTCCAAGCTGTAATAATTGCTCAGTTTTCCTTGATCTCTCATGACCTTGATACTTTTGAAGAGTTCTGTTGAGTGATTTTGTAGAATGTCTATCAGGTTTGCCTGATGTTTTCTCTTGATTAGATTGAGGTTGTGCATTATAGCAAGCATCCCACAGATAGGATGCTGTGCCCACCGCAGTGCAGCTTAGCAGAAGGTTCATGATGTTAATGTGTCTTATTACTGGTGATGTTGGCTAAGATCACTTGGCTAAGATGGTGCTTGCCTGATATCTCAACAGTTCAGTTCAATTCAGTTGCTCAGTCATGTCCGACTCTTTGTCACCCCATCGACTGCAGCACGCCAGGCTTCCCTGTCCATCACCAACTCCCGGAGCCTACTCAAGTTCATGTCCATCTAGTCAGTGATGCCATCCAACCATCTCATCCTCTGTCGTCCCCTTCTCTTCCCACCTTCAATCTTTCCCAGCATCAGGGTCTTCTGAGAATACATTATTCTCCTGTACAAAAATCCTGTTACCTTAATATTAATCCAAATGAGAAAAGTACTTCCCACGATGCATAAGATCTATTTTCAGCATTAATATTCACATTCACCATTGCACTAAAAGAACCAGAGTTTGTGGAAATGCTCAAAAGTTCACCAAAGACCTAGTGAACATTATCCAATGATGTTTTAATAGTTTATACCAAGATTAAGCTTCTCTGGTCAATGTTACCTAATTGTAGGCTTTATATATGTTCGCCCCCTGACCCTCACAGTAATATTGTTAGCATACAAGTTTGCATAAATACTAATAGTCAAGAATACACATCTTGTTATATAACCAGCTATTGGCAATAGAACCATGAAAAAAAGATCTATGACAGATCAATGAGAGTGAAAAATAGTTTTTATTGGGCTTGATTCTGTTCTCTTCTAAGATGAAAGAAAATATAGCAATGGAAAATTTCTTATATTCCTAGTGTTTATTGTTTCACAGTTCCATTTAATTGCACATTGGCTGTTTTTTATTATTGAAATTTTTTATTATTCTTAATCAATTTTATTTCCAACTCTATTATCTGATATGAATTTTAATCAATTTTAATTCTCTTTTTCTGTTTTAATTTATTTTTACTATTTTTAAATGACCTATCTTGGCCCACCTTACTGAATTTAACCTTTTGGAATATTAATTTTGCTTATTGATTTAGGCAGAAACAGCCTTTTAAGGGGGAGTTTAGATGATTTACATTAAATCTGGTATTTGGTACATTTGGTTTTAATTCTTTCAATGTTTAGGATTTGTCTGTTTGAGTCTATGAACTGTATTATCACTTGTATCTTTGAAAAAGTTTTGGGAGACAAAAAGCCCTGTTTTAAAGACATACATGAATATCTTAAACCACTCTGTAAGCATTCTAATGATCTCTTTCCCTCATCAAAAGTATGTTTCACTCCCCTTCATGGAAGACAAGGCTACTATTCTTTTCATCTGTGCTTCTTGTTCCCTATACAGATTTTTCATTCATAATTATTTCTCACTTTTTTTCTCTTTCATGTTTCTTTTATGCTTTCTTTTCCTCAAATAATTAAGCTAGTGTCATAAATAACCCTTTCAGAGTTTCCTCTGCGCTTCTTTAACAATAGTTGGTGTCAATAATTATCGGAGGTTCATTTTTAGCCACTAGCCATTCAAATTTCTGTCTCTAATTTTAGCCTTGCATACTGTATATTGTGGTTTTGAGCACTTTTCGAGGTCTCTGGCCGCCACATATCTTTTTTTTTTTTTTTAAGTTGGGTTGGTCTGAGAATGTCTCTCTGTTGCTTCCCTATACAAACGGCTTGATGTGGCCCATTATTCCTGAGTCGCAGCTTATCCTTTCCATAGAAGATGTCAGCACAGTGTCATCAGGCATTGCTCATAGCAGCGGAAAAAGCCAAAGCTAGTCTGATATTTTACTCTTTGAAAATGACCTACTTTTTCTACTTGGAAACTTGCAGAATTCTCTTTTTTTTCCCTTATAGTTTAAAAAATTTATGAAACTATGTCATGGTGTTGCTTTTGTTATTGATTTTGCCTGGAACTTTGGACGTATTCGCTATAATCTTTTTTCAAATATAATATGTTTTCCCTGAGTATTGATTTTGGTTCTTTTGTTTGTTTTTTCACCTTTGGAAACCCTTTTAATTTGGAAATCAGATTTCCAAATTTAACAACGTCTACTGAATTATTTTCTTACTTTTTTTTTACTCTTTTTAAATTCTAAACACTAAGATTATGAATAAGGAGGGGATGAGCAGTTTCTTTTTAATGTAAAGACAATTGCACAATGGCAATTGTCAAATAGGGAGGTCTTGTTTTAATAAGACCAGTTGACACCTGCTTGGTTGAATGACATGGATGGCAGCTGGGCCATCTTGTCCATTTTCAAATACAGCAGAGGATTTACAGGTTCCCCTTTTGGTGAATGTGGTAGCAACTGTAGTTAAACATAATGCAGGAGAATCTATCAGAGATGTCTCTTGTCTATAGTCTGAGGAATTCTTCACGTAATCTTCCAAATATGTCAGATACCATTAAAAGACAATAGTGGTAAATTCTTGACATGAGGAGACAGGAGGGCTCTGGACACTCAGCTTAGAGTGTGAAGTCAAGAGTGTGCGGGACATAATGAACAAAGAAATGAGTCACACCAAGCCTCACAACAGCATCTGGGGAAAGAGAGAGGCATGATCCTGGTTGTGTGAGGACCAGAGATTCCCTGGGGCAGATATGTGACTAAGATATCCATCCACAGTCAGCAGGATCTCTACCTATCTGAGCCCTGACCTAGATCCTGGACACGTGATTGTTTGGAGTCCAGCCCTGGAAACCAACAGAGGCCCTGGCTGATGGGCTGTGTCAGCCTGGAAGAAAGGAGGTGTTGGGAGGGCTGGTCCCATGTTCATGTGGATTGGAGGGGCAGAGATGTGGGAAGTAAGAAGGAGTGGTCATGCTTGGGCTTGAGGGTGACTTAAGACTGAGATCACTAATGCTGTGATCTATACTGAAATAGAAACAAGGGTTGGGCTAAGATTGTAGGTGGCACGTCAGTGGCCCTGGCCATCAGAAGCTGAGTAACAGAAGTCTTTGGGAGCACAATGGCCATGTTTATGAGTATGGAAGGATCTATTTTCCTCATTTTATCTCTCTATCAGAGTTGTTTGACAAATGCCTTCCAGTAATTACAGGTCTTTTCTGTGTCTAGGCTTCAGATCTAGCCCTTATAGGATCAGACTGGAGGTTATGACACCAGATACTGTATTTGGGGTAGTGATCTTCGTGAGGACTTTATCAATGATATATCTCTTTCCATTTGTTAGAGTCATACAGTAAATTCTTTCAAAGAAAAGTGTGACTTCAAAGGGAGTACTAGCCCCCTAAACAGTCCTGTTTATCTTGCATTTACTGGGGCTCCCAACACATACATTTGTTCATTCTTTACAAATCCCGATTCTACTACGCTCCGCTTTCTTATCAAAGATTCTCTCCTTTGAAGTCCAATAAATTATGTAGCTTTGGATTTCTAGTCTCCACGACTCCTCTGCACAGGATGTTGGAAGGTATTGCTGCATTTCCACCCCTTCAAAACATTTGAACATAAGTAAAGTTATTTCCATCGAGGAAAACAGTTTGCATGGAGTTCATCTCCATATACTTAGAATTCTAAGTTCCTCACTTGCCACTAAGTTACTAAAGTTCAAGCATTTTTAAATAGACTTCCACTTTACTAAGAGGCTCTTATATATCCTGTTGTAACTTTTCTGCTACTTTCCATAACAGGTAGGTAACTGATTTGATGGGAGAAATTATTTTGACATTTTATCCTTAATCAGAACAGTAAACTGCCCCTAACCATAGTCTTAGTCACTGGTGTCTTGTCATTGTACACCAATTGCACTTTCTTCTCTATATCCATAGTTCAAGCTTGAAATTGAAGGTACGTGAGCCATGAGGGCTGTATTTTAGAAACTGCAGTTTACAAATTTGCTATATTGATCCAGGAAAGATGGGCCTTCTCCCTCTTGTCCAGAAACTCAGAGATCATTGGGTGCCACCAGTGTCAACATAAGGGAACCATTCTAGAGACAGGAAAAGTACAGGATTATTAAAACGCACACACATACACACAAGCAAAACTTCCGTCTTTTCTGGGATACCACGGCATTTATGGTAACACTTACCACCACTTTTGAGGAATTCTGCTGTGGGGCTTGAAGGTAATCTTCAGAGGTGACCATGTCATGTAAGTCTGGGTTTCAAGCACTCAGCAGCTGAAATTAACTGAAGGAACAAAGATCTTCTGGAGAGTGGGAGAGAGTAAGGGAAACTGGAAGGTGGGGCCGAGGTGGGTCAGGAGCAGACCACGCCCGCAAGCCTCACTTTGCTCCTGTTTTCAGCTATTAGCCACCACTGTCTTCACCAGCAGTGAATGAAAGAGACAGTGCAGCAGGGGTATGCCCAGTGCCAACCAAGTGCAAGTCGGACTTCAGTGAATGTTCTGGGGGATAGTCTGAGGCTAGACTGCTTTTTTTTTTAAAGTCTTTATTGAATTTGTTATAATATTGCTTCTGTTTTAAGTTTTGTTTTTTGGCCAAGAGGCATGTGGATTTTAGCTCCCCAACCAGGGATCAAACCTGCAAGCCCTGCATGGGAAGGCAAAGTCTTACCCACTGGACCACAAGGGAAGTCCCCAGACTTCTCTTTAATGGAAGTTGTCTCCATCTATGCATATGCCCACAGGGTAATTCCCCAAGCTCAAAGCTTGTCCTCAAGTTCTGGTTGACTTGAAACTGTTTTTGCAAATACATCTGCTTCTTTCTGGGCACAGGAGCTTAGAAACTTACTCAGTCTCTCATTTGATAGATTAAAAGAATGAAGCATAAAGAAGTTCAATGACCTGCCCAAGGTCACACTGTGTTGAGTTTAGAACCACAGTCTTTGTACTGTACAAATGGTCTCCAATCTTTCCCAGATTACACACTTATTTTTTAAACTTGTGTTGAAACTTAGACCATAGGATGTCTGTCTCAATTTTACACATGTTGTTTCCTTGGTCAAGAATATTATTCACCTTCTTGTTTGCCTGGCTTAACTCTTCCTACCCCATCTTGTCCCTTCTAGACTAGGAGGTGATACTCCTGGATGTGCTTATCCTCCATGTGGCCATAAACCCAGCTCGTTTCCCAGTTACAGCATTTGTTGTGTTCTGATGTGTCAATATATTTGTCTGCCTATCCAGCTGGGTATGTCCTGAGATCAGAGAACAGTTTGTTTTCTATACCCGCAAACCCTATGGCATACTTGGCATCTATTTGGCTCTAGGTAGAAACTGTGAATTAATGTGAATGGAAGACTTAAGGAGGACATGGCAATCTACCCCAATATTCTTGCCTGGGAAATCCCGTGGACATAGGAGCCTGGTGGGCTACCGTCCATGAGATCACAAAGAATCAGACATGCATGTTTGAGCAACTGAGCATACACACAGCTTAATGAATACAGCAATAACTACATATATTGAAGAGTTGTTTTACTCTTGGCATTTACAGATATTAGGTTCAAAACACTACCAACTAAAATTGACTTGTCATGTATATCATAATAACTTATCTTGGATTTTCACTTCCAGTAACTGGTAAAGAATATCCATTCCTTTTGCCTCTGCAGTCAAACATTGGTTGTACCTGAGCCCAGGACAACCAAGGTGTTCGAGATTGCTCAACACAGAACAAAGCGGAAAGGCTACATGCTTAAACAATTTGGGTTCAGCTGATGGCAAATGGATCCTCTTAAAAAGACACAACTCTATGACCCAGATTTTCCAGAAAAGTCCCATGTTCAAGTGTTTGTTCCATTTTCCCCACAAATAAGCATATATTTTCAAGCCATATGTCTCTGTTTTGTTTAAGGAAGTGTGACTGCTGTTAAATACTCAATTCTAGCTCTGAATGATGTGTTAAGTTCATGATAAACAGCCTTATATTTAACAAAGCATCTCACCTAAAAATGTTTTTTTGAATTTATTCCTATTGAAAAAAAAATTAGAAATGTCACAGCATCTAAATTTTTTAAAGTATGTATCTCCACTAGACTACACATAAAACTTGGCTACAAATATAAACATTATTCTAGTAAAGCTGAGAAAAATGTGTTCCTTAGATTTGGGGGCTTTTGAACCAGCTCTGCCTTTTGGCCAGTTAGCTAGTCTTTTGCCTCTGACTCAAAATCATAATGGAATCTTTGACCTCACGTCTAGCAAGAAGGCTAGCAGCAAGCTTTAAGACTGAGGTCTCCCCACTGCAAATGCAACCATAGTGTTTTCAGTGTTTACCTGGTGGAAGCCCCAGGGCAGCCTGACTTATCACCAGGGGCAAGGAAGACCTGGACTATTGTGAGGGGAAGAGATGGTAGCTCTTGTTTGTTTGACTGATTGCTGCTTGCCCTTGGAATAGCCAAAAATGGAAGAGAAGGAAGTAAAGATGGCCTTTGATAAGGGTCTGGATCTGGAAGGAAACCCTCAGGGGCAGACTAAGGTTTGGGAGAGAGTTCCCTGGTGGTCCAGTGGTTAGGACCCAGAGCTTTCACTGCCATGAGCTCAATCCCTGGTCCGGGAGCTGAGATCCTGCAAGCCATGCAGCACTGCTACAACAAAAACAAAAGAACAACTGAGGTCTGGAGATGGTCCTAGCCACCCCCGTTCATTTCACACATACTCTCGCTTCCTCTTCCCAGAACACCAGCCTGCGAACCCCTGCGTTTTCCGAGCACTCCTGGTCCAGCACTTGTCACCCTCAATAGCAGACATATGCTTGGCAGGGTGAGATGCAAGACACACAGGGGGCGCAGCCCTGGAGTTCAGCTCAGGTGGCCCTTCACCACCCACCTCCGCAACCCCCTTTAGAAGCGGATGAGATGGCTCTTTGGAGCAGGTGGGTTCTAAAGAGGACAGATCCTTACTGAACAGATTGCAGGATGCATGAAGGGACGTAAATGAGCCATTGGAAATCTGCCAGTTATCTAGACAAACAAAAGGATAGACGTTTAGGTGTGACTGATGGACAGCAATA
Organism: Antilocapra americana; assembly: GCA_007570785.1. Lineage (NCBI taxonomy): Eukaryota > Metazoa > Chordata > Mammalia > Artiodactyla > Antilocapridae > Antilocapra > Antilocapra americana. Next base: position 1,634,217 of record ML661891.1, on the reverse strand, counting down.
TGTATACTTAGGTGGATATAAAAGCAGATAGTGAGAGAGGTGGTGACTTAGGAATGTACAGGCCAATTACCATATTTATTTTAACAATGTATCAGTTATTTGGGCCACATGTGTGCCTCTTTCTAGAAGGAAAGGCTGGTCTGAGGGAGATCAAGGGCAAAAGAACAAGAAGTGCACACATCTCTGGGAGCAGTATCAGCATGGGTGACAGCCAACTCATGCCACAGTTTCTATTCCTAACCTGCTCCCACCTCAACAATTACAGTAAAATCCCCAGCAGAACAGAACTGTCAGAAATTGAACTATGTGAAACTGTATGCACCACTTAGGTACAAATGAGATATTTTGTCTTAATCCATAAGTACATCTTAGGGTTTTGTAAAATAGCTCATAAACTATGGTTTATAAACTGGCTTGAGCTAATCTGCCCCCATGGACTCACAGTTATTATTTATCACTTTCTCCCAAACTGAAATACGAGTATTCTGGATCATTAGTTAAAATGTATAAACAATTGATCACAGCCCTCTCTTACAGAGTTTCCCCTAAATACTATATGAATATGATATGACCGGAATAAAAACACAAAGGAATTTCTTTTTGGTCAATGGTTCCTAATGATGTATGGTAAGTGTTATACCTAATCAATTCCCTTCTTTCCATATCTGGGTTCTACAATTTATCATGTTGAATAAACATGAAAGATTAGCCCATACTTCCAAGAATCTTAGACCATTCAACCTTTAAAAATGGTTTACCATCTTCATCTTGAGCAGTTTCGATTTCTTATTGCCCTAGAGCACTGGACCTGAGATCCAATCTGTACCAAAGAAATCAACATTTGCAGCTTGCTCTAAGACAGAAAACTTCTGTATCCACACACTGCTATTCTTGAGTTCTGGGAAGATGGCTTTGGTGTTTTTACAGGCTCTTTGGAGCAGCATTTATGGACTGTAATGTCACATCTAGAGAACTTTAATCCTTAATGTATACTCTAAACTTCATCAGACTCAATGATTTTCCTTAGATGGATATCCAGGTCCTTGAATTCTCTTTGGAGCCAGATTTTCCAGCATCAGTTGACAAATGGTGTGAAAAATGCCCTAACAGAAAGATGAAGGAAGGAAAGTGGCTCCAACTTCAATACTGGATAATAAAATGTCACTAATTTCTCCATTAATTGCAAGGGAAAAAAGAAAAAAACTACCTAGTTTTTGCAAACAGGTTCACTTCAAACATCTGTATTTCCTTTGTTATATAAGTAGCATCACTTTTTAAACTTAAATTGTGACATCGAGCACATATACAATGGAGAGACCAAAACAAAAATGTACAGCAAACACAATGGTTATCTCAAGATCAATACCCCCATGACTTCACTCAGGCCAATAAACAGACATTGCCAGCACCCCAAAAGATCTCCGCCCCCACCACAATGCAACACTTCTTTCCACTACCCGTCCACCAATATTCTGTTCATGGAAATCACCACCTGCTACTCTTTGTATTTCTACCACTTAAGTACTCAGTACACCCCTAAATGCTATGGTTTATTTTTGCATTTTTACTTTGAAAGTGAAAGTGAAGTCGCTCAGACATGTCTGACTCTTTGCAACCCCATGGACTATAGCCCACCAGGCTCCTCCATCCATGGGATTTTCCAGGCAAGAGTACTGGAGTGGGCTGCCATTTCCTTCTCCAGGGGATCTTCCCAACCCAGGGATCGAACCCGGGTCTCCTGCATTGCAGACAGACGCTTTACTGTCTGAGCCACCAGGGAAGCCCTTTAACTTCACATAAATGGAATCATACAGTATGGACTATTTTGTGATTGGCTAGTTCCACTTAATATTGTGCTTGAGTTTACACAGTCTATGTTATTATGTATATTTTCAGTTCTGCAGAGTATGCCATTATACGTTCAGCAACAGTGGAAGTGTGTTTGCACTCCTCTTGCTCCACATCTTCACCAACATTTGATATTGTTGGTTTTTTTCTGGTGTACCTCACCGCTTTTTGTTTTTAATTTCTCTGAATAATAACACGGTTGAACACCTTTTCTATATGTTTATGGGTCATTTGGAAAACCTGTTACGTAAATGTCTGTTCATAGTGATGTTTCCTAAGGCTCACTTGACTTCACCTTCCAGGATGTCTGGCTCTAGGTGAGTGATCACATCATCGTGATTATCTGGGTCATGAAGATCTTTTTTGTACAGTTCTTCTATGTATTCTTGCCACCTCTTCTTAATATCTTCTGCTTCTGTTAGGTCCATACCATTTCTGTCCTTTATCAAGCCCATCTTAGCATGAAATGTTCCCTTGGTATCTCTAATTTTCTTGAGGAGATCTCTAGTCTTTCTGTTGTTTTCCTCTATTTCTTTGCATTGATCGCTGAGGAAGGCTTTCTTATCTCTCCTTGCTATTCTTTGGAACTCTGCATTCAAATGGAAATATCTTTCATTTTCTCCTTTGCTTTTCGCTTCTTTTCTTTTCACAGCTATTTGTAAGGCCTCCTCAGACAGCCATTTTGCTTTTTTGCATTTCTTTTCCATGAGGATGGTCTTGATCCCTGTCTCCTGTACAATGTCACAAACCTCCGTCCATAGTTCATCAGGCACTCTGCCTATCAGATCCAGTCCCTTAAATCTATTTCTCATTTCCACTGTATAATCACAAGGGGTTTGATTTAGGTCATACCTGAATGGTCTAGTGGTTTTCCCTACTTTCTTCAATTTAAGTCTGAATTTGGCAATAAGGAGTTCATGATCAGAAAAGGATCTGGAAAAGGTCAGTTCTCATTCCAATCCCAAAGAAAGGCAATGCCAAAGAATGTGCAAACTACCACACAATTGCACTCATCTCACATGCTAGTAAAGTGATGCTCAAAATTCTCCAAGCCAGGCTTCAGCAATACGTGAACCATGAACTTCCAGATGTTCAAGCTGGTTTTAGAAAAGCAGAGGAACCGGAGATCAAATTGTCAACATCCAGTGGATCATCAAAAAAGCAAGAGAGTTCCAGAAAAACATCTTTTTTTGCTTTATTGACTATGCCAAAGCCTTTGACTATGTGAATCCCTATAAACCGGAAAATTCTTAAAAGAGATGGGAATACCAGACCACCTGACCTGTCTCTTGAGAAACCTGTATGCAGATCAGGAAGCAACAGTTAGAACTGGACATGGAACAACAGACTGGTTCCAAATAGGAAAAGGAGTACATCAAGGCTGTATATTATCACTCTGCTTATTTAACTTATATGCAGAGTACATCATGAGAAACGCTGGGCTGGAAGAAGCACAAGCTGGAATCAAGATTGCCGGGAGAAATATCAATAACCTCAGATATGCAGATGACACTACCCTTATGGCAGAAAGTGAAAAGGAACTAAATAAAGATCCTCCTGCTGAAAGTGAAAGAGGAGAGTGAAAAAGTTGGCTTAAAGCTCAACACTCAGAAAACTAAGATCATGGCATCTGGTCCCATCACTTCATGGGTAATAGATGGGCAAACAGTGGAAACGGTATCAGACTTTATTTTGGAGGGCTCCAAAATCACTGCAGATGGTGACTGCAGCAATGAAATTCAAAGACACTTACTCTTTGGAAGGAAAGTTATGACCAACCTAGACAGCGTATTAAAAAGCAGAGACATTACTTTGCCAACAAAGATCCATCTAGTCAAGGCTATGGTTTTTCCAGTAGTCATGTATGGATGTGAGAGTTGGACTGTGAAGAAAGCTGAGCACTGAAGAATTGATGCTTTTGAACTGTGGTGTTGTAGAAGACTCTTGAGAGTCCCTTGGACTGCAAGGAGATCCACCCAGTCCATCCTAAAGGAGATCAGTCCTGGGTGTTCATTGAAAGGACTAATGTTGAAGCTGAAAGTCAAATACTTTGGCCACCTCATGCAAAGAGTTGACTCATTGGACTGATGCTGGGAAGGATTGGGGGCAGGAGGAGAAGAAGACAACAGAGGATGAGACAGCTGGATGGCATCACCCACTCGATGGACATGAGTTTGGGTAGACTCCAGGAGTTGGTGATGGATAGGAAGGCTTGGTGTGCTATGATTCAAGGGGTCGCAAAGAGTCGGACACGACTGAGGAACTGAACTGAACCAAAATGTTTGTTGGAGTCTCCCATTTTCTTTTGTTAGCTGTGTTTTCTCCCACACTATGATTTTACTTTTTTATCTTCTTAACAGTGTCTTTTGCTAAAAAGAAATTCTTAATTTTAATGTAATCAAATGTGCTACTCTTTTCTGTATGGCTGGTATATTTGCATCTTGTTAAAGAAATCTTTCCCTACTTGGAAATCATGAACATATTCTCCTATAGTCTACGTTAGTAGTTTTATTAAACCCATCAAGAAGGGATATCTGATTTCGCGCAGTCATATCCAACTCTTTTCGACCTCATAGACTATGCAGTCCATGGAATTCTCCAGGCCAGAATACTGGAGTGAGCAGCCTTTCCTTTCTCCAGGGGATCTTCCCAACCCAGGGATCAAACCCAGGTTTCCTGCATTGCGGGTGGATCCTTTACCAGCTGAGCCAAAAGGGAAGCCCCAAGAAGGGATATGGGTCTTAATGATTTCCTCCCAGAATGCTCCTTGGGCTTCTTATGCAAATTTGCTCACTGTCTGGGTCCCAGCAACCTTCTATTTCCACATGTCAGCACTTTCTCACATACATATAACCTATGGATTCTCTCTCTCTTTTCTTCCCCTCTCCCTCACATTTTCTCAACTCCTAGGTCTTGCTTTTTTTCATTCCTATCTCTCTCTTCTGAGGAAGTCTGTCTCCTTGTCTTATTTAATCATTCTGCATCTCCACCCTTTACCCTCACAGGATAGCGGTACTTCATAGATCCTTCCTTCTAAAGAGAGAGAGGGAATGAGTTACAAGTTCTTTGGTTCCACTCTTCGGAACCTGATTTGGCTGTACCATCCATCCCAGAACCATCATTCTGTCATTCTAGCTTATTTATTTTTCTATTTTTATTTAATTAAATAGGAAGGAAGGACTCACTTATTCTCCACTTAAATACCATACTTAAGATTTAAAATCACATTTGGCAGTGTACCACAAGATGCCAAGTAAGACTTCACCCATATCACTTTAAATTTCTTTATATCTTGTCATGCTTTCCATCACCCATTGGAACAATTAGTTCAGCTTCCTTAACCTAAACTTGCCACTTCCCAGATGTAAGCAGTGTTCTAGCTTCTTTAAGTCATGGAACAGCAGGTTCAGTTTATTTTCCTCACTTCATAGTGTATTCTTACCACTGGTGTGTCCAAGCCTCCACTCTTATTTTATTCATTTACTTATGTATTCTTTTTTGTCCCCAATCCCCTCTCCAATTTCCCTCCCCTCACAGGTATACACACTTGACTTATACACATTCTTACTAAAATATGCATTGTCATTTTGTGTGCATACTTTTAAAATTAACATAAATGGTATTGTGATGTAGATTCTACTTTACTCAGCACCATGTGTTTACAGGAGGCTGTGTGTACATCTTACGACATTGTATTTCACTGTATTTCGCTCACCACAGGAACCTCATCTTCTCTAAGTGCTGCCTCACAGCACAAGAAAATCAAGATGGAGCTGGGACTTCTTATCGTTAAAAGCAATGATATATTCAGACATTTCTTCATAATTCTGGAAAAACAAGGAGGCCAGCCTGAAAGGAGCAGACCCACCCATCATTATCTAAAAACCCATGACTATGCCCAGGCAGTCTTAGAAGAATCCTGACTTCCCAGAGATCCTGCCTGGCACTGTCATTAGCTTTCCTCCAGTTCAATCTCAAGGACTCCCGACTACTTAAGGGAGGATTACAAAAACTGAAGTAATAAAATATTTATTTACTATTGAGGTGCAGTTGATGTATGTGAAGTTATAAACATTTTTAAGTAATGTGATAAGAAATCAAGAAATCAAGAAACAAACAGCTGTATCTCTGAGAACACAGACCCTCCCAAGAATGGGTGCATTGGCAGCAGCAGTCTTTGACTTTTGCAGAAATATGAACTAGCCTGAGACAGTCTGGCAGCAAATGAGATGTAGTACACTTATGGTGCTAGTGGTAAAGAACCTGCCTGCCAACGCAGGAGACATAAGAGATGCAGGTTCATTCCCTGGGTCAGGCAGATTCCCTGGAGGAGGGCATGGCAACCCACTCCAATACTTCTGCCTGGAGAATCTCACGGACAGAGGAGCCTGGTGGGCTGCAGTCCAAAGGGTCACACAGAGCCAGATATGACTGAAGCGACTTAGCACACACGCACACTTAGCACAGACATGCATACTCTGCATCTGTGTGGACATCTGTGGGGGCAGGCAGTGGGGGCACCAGCGGGGGTTTCATCCTTTAGACAATCTTGGCAGAGCCAGAGTTCTTAGCACGTTAAAAGAAAGCAGAGAGAAACAAGATGTTTCTTGTCATGGGACAGTCATGGAAGGAGCTTATCACTCACCTCCTTCCCTACCGAGCTCTGAGAATTACATGAAAGGGGACAGATGGAGTCCCAGTCAGCGTCGCCTTCGTGTGGTTAATGCTAAATTGAAGAATGGGCCTTTCCACTACCTCCCCTCTAAATGAAAGGTAACGAGCAGGGTAGAGCTGACCCAACGTGCCCAGCAAATTTCAGGTCAAACGTCTTCAACTCAGAGCAGAGCCCTGGCTTAGTTGGACAAAAGCAAGCCCTGCATACTAGAGACCACAAAGGTCATGTGAGCCCACCACACCTAAGTGCAGTGGCCCAAGGGGGAGAGACAGGGGACATCGCCTTGCCTTTGTAAGCCCCCGTTGGTAAAGTGGACCGATCTGTTTATCCAGCTTACCTTGTGCTCAGACGCTCAGTCATGCCCAACTCTTTTTTGACTCCATGGACTGTAGCCCGCCAGGCTCCTCTGTCCATGTGATTCTCCAGGCAAGAATACTAGAGTGGGTTACCATTTTCTCCCCCAGGGTATTGAAGTCAAGTTTCCTGCATTGGCAGGCAGATTCTTTACCACTAGCACCACCTGGGAAGCCTCAGCTGACAGGAAGAAGTGAATAAGGCAACCAGGCAGAGTGAAGGCAACACTTTTGAAAGGGCTGAACTATTGTACAAAGTGTCTTTTTTATGAGCAGAACCAAGAATGCGCAGAGAAAGTTCCCTCATGCAAAAGTCTATGGTGATCCTTGGGAGCTGATGGGGTGGAGCCAAAGAAATAGTGATTTGTGATACTTGTTGTGACCCTTCTTCTACACACACACACATAAATAGCTTGGAAATACCATCCACATTTTGGAGGCCCTACTGTAGGGATTCCAATATAGAAAACTCCCACATGTCCCAGATGGGTGTGGGCCTTCTGCTTCTCGTTTCTAGGCATAGCTCCTTACATGGTGGCCAAATGCTTCCTGACTGGTGCCATGAAATAAAGATCACCACTTTGAGAACCAGGGGAAGAGTAGAGGAAACTACTGTGCTTGGTTGAAACTCGAGGCTGCTGCTGCTGCTAAGTCGCGTCAGTCGTGTCTGAATCTGTGTGACCCCGTAGACAGCAGCCCACCAGGCTCCTCTGTCCCTGGCATTCTCCAGGCAAGAACACTGGAGTGGGTTGCCATTTCCTTCTCCAATGCATGTAAGTGAAAGGTGAAAGTGAAGTCACTCAGTCATGTCCGACTGTTCGGAAACCCATGGACTGTAGCCTCCCAGGCTCCTCCATCCATGGGATTTTCCAGGCAAGAGTACTGGAGTGGGGTGCCATTGCATGAGGCAAAGTCCCAAAATGTGAGGCAGAGAGAGCCCATCCAGCTCCACTGTGAGCTGTCCAAGGGGGCAGCGCACTTTCACCTCTCTTGAGAAAGGTCATGCATGTGTCCAGGAAGCTTATGTGGAAGATGACACCTGCAGACACTAACTTGTTTCCAGAACCAGAAAGGAAGTCCATGGCAGATATCTCCCCCCATCCTCAACCCCCAAAGACCTACTGAAATGACAGATTAGGTCATTGGGCAGGCAGTGAAGGCCACAAGAGCAGGCACATTGCAGAGACAAAAATTTCTGAGACAGAAAAGAAATTAAACAAAAAAAATGTATGGTAAAAACAGACTTAGAGGCTTACCTCTGTTACCAGAGAAGAATCCTTGAAGACCTTGCTGCATCTATGAACATGTGGAGAGCAGCAAGGGTCTGCATGTCATATGCCTAAACATTCCAAAAGGCAAGAGAAGAAAACCTCAGCAGGTGCACTGGTGATGAAGAAACCTGAAGAGAGAACAGCGAAGAGGGACTGTCACAGGACGGAGTGAAATAATAGATGGCTCCAGGATAACTGGAGATAGGAGCTTGAGTTTTTGTTGGTTGGATGGTTTTGTTTTTTCTTTAAACCTCTGGGAGGTTGAAGCTGCGGATAAGAGAGAAGAAAGTTCAAGGAATGAGGTGTGAGTGGATGAGATCCCAAGTGGATGGGGAAGGCATTCCCTGGAGAGAGAAGACTCACCTCCTTCACTGATGTGATGTGCGGGCTCTCCGGGAGGAGTAGAAACAATGCGATTCATTATAAGACCGGAGTGGGGAAGGGCGACGAAAACCATTTGATTGCCACTGTTCTCTCTGTGAAGTGGGCAGTAAGGTCCTCGCTCAGGGTGAATGAAGGTGAAACTGTAGGGAAAGAGTGGTGCTAATTTTCAAAACCCATTGGAGAAGATTGGCGAGGGACCTGGGGACCCGGGCCCGCTGTGGGGGGTGGGGGTGCGAGGGAAGGGTGGGGGGGTCATGGCTCGGCGTTGAGGAAGGTGGTGGGGTGAGCCCAGAGGACATGCACGAGGACTAGAGCGGAACAGCTGTAGGACCGGAAGGGCGCCCCTGCGTGGGATGAAGCTGGGGGTCTGTCTGAGACACCGCCCCTTCAGGGCCCCGGATGGCCCCAGCTTCCCGTGCTCCTCAGAAGAAACTGTAAGAGAGGCCTTGTGGTGGTGACAAGAGTGACACACGCTGAGGGGAGCTGGAGCCACCAAGACCATCCCGACCCGGAGGCTAGAGGGTCAGCAAACAGTGAATCTCACCGAAAGCAGAGAGGGAGGGGGTGGGGTTACTACTCCGACTCCTTATTTAATAGCTGAGGAAAATGAGGCCCGGAAAAGGTAAAGACAGTGGCAAAGGAGGGACTCTTAGCAGATGGTCCACTCCTAATCCAGTTCATTTCCATGCTCGCAGGCAGGGAGGTGGGGAGGGAGAAAACTAAGAGAAGATGAATCTGCTCTTGGAGCCACTGGCCTCCTGAGAGTTGGGCTGCCGTGTGTGCCCCTGCCCCACTGGGCAGGACATTGTTAATTGGTGGTGGTGTCGTGCTCAGTTGCTAAGCCGTGTCCGACTCTTTGAGACCCCACAGACTGTACCCCACCAGGCTGCTCTGTCCATGGGATTTCCCAGGCAAGAATACTACAGTGGGTTGCCATTTTCTTCTCCAGGTGATCTTCCCAACCCAGGGACCAAAGCCATGTCTCCTGCATTGGCAGGCAGATTCTTTTGCTGCTGAGCCACCTGGGAAGCCCTGACATTTAATACCACTCCCTAACTCCCCAGAAGAAGACTTGGTATTTTCTAGCATCTCAGGATGTTCAAGGGCTGCTGACAAATATGGAGGGGCATCTACTGAGGAAGGAGGCAGTGGTGAAGAGCTGGACCACTGATGTAGAGATGCTATTTGGGGGCAAAGCAGCTTCTCCTATTTGCCAGCTTCAGATGGAAGCTAAGGTTAGGAGTTTCAAAACAAGTTCATTGCCAGTAAAAAAAAAAAAAAAGAAGATGAAACACAGACTTCAGTTCAGCAATTATTCAGCAGCAACTCTATCCCACCACCTCCTTACTCTAGATTTGTCTTAGAACTCACCTACAACACCTCCTTCATTCTCCTATCCAATCATCATCTGGTTCCCTGGGTGAACTGCAATATCTATACCCAGAGCGACAGCCTCCAGTCCTTGTGATGGACAACAGAGCCTCAAGGAAAAGCCAGTCACCACATTGTTCTCTGCAGTGATGTAGCTGGCGTCTGGAGAACACAGGAAGAAGAGTGTCCACAGTCCTCTGGCTGCTCTGCCCTGTGTGAAAGAAGGACAGAATCGTGGTCTCATGTTTCATGTGCTAATGAACTCTGACCTCTGGCCCTGCTGACCTTGCTGGAGGGCCCAGTATACCTCCATCCCTGGTTCCCACCTCCCAGGCTCCTCCTGTCCTCTAGATTCCAGCTCCTGGGCTACGCAACCCCAGACTCAGTGAGAGGAATTATCAGTAAGTCAGGATGCAGTCTGTGTTCTGGGGAGACCACCCACCTCTACCATCCACAGAAAGTTTTTTAGAATTTTGTACAGCTAGATTACATTTGCGCTGAAAAAATTCTGAGAGTCAGTGCTAGATAGGATTGTGAAGGGCCAGAGATGCTGCTCTTCACAGATGTGTGTCTTTAGGGGAAGATGGTTCTGCTTAGGACTGGGGCTGGGGATCTTCTCACAGAGGACAGAGCCTAGATTCTGCTACAGAGAAGGGAGAAGCTGCTGGTCTCAGAGCCCTGAGGGGCTTGCAGGGCTCAGGAAAGCACAGGGCAGTTGACGTGGAAGTAGCTAGCAGTTGTTGAATTCTCATCACTTGGCTGAACCTGGTCTTGATGACTCTTGGAGACATGTCATGCACCCAGATGCCCTGTGATGCCAGCTCCATGGCCAAGGACTTGGTAAGTCCCAGCAAGGCAGTTTACTAGTGGTATAGGTCCAGCATCTAAAAGGAAAAGAAAAAGTGTTCTCTTGGTGGGGCTTCCCCAGTGGCTCAGCGGTAACGAACCCGCCTGCGATGCAGGAGCTGCAGGAGGCTCCGGTTGATCCCTGGTTGAGAAGATTCCCTGGAGAAGGGAATGGCAGCTCAGTCCAGTATTCTTGCCCGGAGATTTCCTTGGATAGAGGAGCCTGATGGGCTACAGTCAGTAGAGTCGCAGGGAGTCTGAAGCAACTTGTCACGCACTCTCTTGGTGAGGGGAGGGGCTCCTGCTGGGTGCCAGGGCTGTGGAGGATGGATCTGCTCACTCTTAGACCCAGCTCATGCTCCTATTCCACGCCTTGGAATTGCCAAGGAACAAAATCGGAGCAGGAGCAGAATGAAGCCTGGGCTTAATGAGAAGTCAGGGAGGCAGAGGTTGTTTGCCTATGCTCAACCCAGAAAGAACTTAGGTGCAGGGTAAGGAAATGGGACTGAAGAACCCAAGGCCAGACCTCTGCTCCACAATGACCTGGTCGACCTTGAGAAAGTCACTCAAGATCTCTAGGTCTCAATTTATAAGCTCTCCCTTTTATAGTCACAGGAATGCCACGTAGGGAACACCAGATAGTCTATACTGCCCCCTGGTGTGAACTTTTAAAAGAGCGCTCCTCTGAGCCTGTACAGCCCCTCGGGTGCCTGATTTGGTGAATGCATGGTCAAGACGCCCTCTTCCTTTTGAACAGAGTGCCTCTCCTGGGTCCGTGGCTTGGCAGGCAGAGCATGGACTGGATCTCAGCTCTCATTTGTCCCTGGACCTGATGACTTTGCACAGTGAACAATCTGTACAACCATCCACGGTGGCCCTAAGGATGTGGGGATTAAATGAGATAAAGGCAATGAGTGTGATTTTAAATGTGGACCAGACAGATGCTCAGTGTTGCACACGCGAATTTTTTTTTAAATCACCCAGGATTAGTGTCCACTTCCCTGACACCCTGGAATCCACTCCCCCGCCCCCTTCCAAAGCTCCCCACTCACTGTGTGAGGTACACAGACTGCAGCAGTGGCAGTCAGCACCCCAGAGCCCCCCCATAAGGAGACAGACAGGTGCGATGAGGTGAAGGGGAGCCCAACTGAGAAGCCAGATGTTTCCAGAACTCGGGCTTCTGATGAGGAGACAGAGCTGAGCTATAAGAAGGAGGAAAGTAGGGGTGGAGCTGGGCGTCTCCCAGGAGAAGTAAAACCTTTGGGGATGTTGGGGGTGCTGACACAGGCTCTCCTGCTGGGAAAGCCCAGGACTCCCCAGAACCAGCCACAAGGGTGGGACCAGTTAGCAGCTGGGTCTCTGGAGGACCGTCTGGGAGCCTGGAGGCAGCGGTCAGAAAGAGGTTGGGGCAGCCTAGGGACGGCCTTTCCCATAGCGGGGAAATGCGTTTAGAGTCACCTGGATTGCGAACCTGGAACAGTTTCTGATTCAGATGAGAAGAGATGAAAGCAAAAGGGGGGAAGCTCAGCTACAAGAGACCCCAGAGGCGGGCAGGGGAGGGGCTTCCTCTGGCTTCGGGAGGGGGGGGTGGGTTGGGCTCTCTGGGTGACACCACCTGGCCCTGTGCTGGGCACCTGCCCTGCCATGCTCAGAGGACAGAGCCCATCAGGGGCTATCGGGGCTCCTTGAGGGTGTGGAGTCTGCTGGCCACATTCCCTCCAAGTGGTCCCTTTCAGTATGTTGGGCACATTCCCTCCGGTACCAAACAGCCTGCAATGGTGGTTCAGGAGGTGATGGGGGACGGATTCTGGCATCCAAATCACTCCTACCTGCTCTCCTTAGGATATTCCTGCTTTCCTTAGGGCACTCCTTCCCCGAGTGTCCCGTTGGCATGGAAGCGAGCAAGGCAAAGTCATCCCAACTCCACCAGCCTCCCTGCCCTCCTCATCCTCCACGTGGGGCGGTGGCAGCACGTCCGGGTCCTGCCATCAGAACTGGGTGAGGAGGCAGCCACTTGCGCTTGCTGGAGTCCCACGGTGGGGAGTGGGGGTGTGGGTGCACTTCCCCCAGAGTGCGGAGGAGGGTCCGAGGGACCTGCCCACCCACCAGGAGCACTTGGTTCATGAATCCTTCACTGTCCTTCACTGGGCACAACCCTCCAGAAAACCAGATCAGTGAAAATAGTATCAGGAGAGGACGTTAGGGAAGCTGAGGTTGGTGCCTGTGTTAATGAGGAGAGGTGAGGATTCACACAGGGTAAACAGCAGTGCTGTTTCAGGGGCAGATGCTGAAATCTGTGTTTCCTAGGAAAGCCTGAGGCTGGGCAAAGGAGGCAGGGAGAGGAACTTGGCTGAGAAGGCCAGCAATGTGAGAACCAGAGAAAGATAGTAGGGCAGGGTCTGCCGGAAGAGAAGGGTGGGGATGGTGATGGAAGAAGACTCTCCAAAGAGGGAATGGCCCACCCTGACACAGGACCCACCTCTGTCCATATGGGGGAGGAGTCAGGACGTGCCCTCGGAACAGCAGGGGCAGGGCTTCTGCAGAGGCAGCAGGAGCCCCGGCAGTGCTTGGTAGATCCCATCTGGGATGGTGGGCAAGGGTTCCTTTTCTCAATTGTCTGGGGACAGGTGAGGCATGGTTGGTGCTAGTGGTAAAGAACCTGTCTGCTAATGCAGGAGATGTAAAAGATGTGGGTTCGATCGCTGGGTCGGGAAGATCCCCTGGAGGAGGAAATGGCAACCCACTCCAGTATTCTTGCCTGAGAATCCCATGGACAGAGGAAACTGGTGGGCTACAGTCCATGGGGTCACAAAGAGTTGGACACAACTAAAGCGACTTAGTGCACACGTGGGCACGAGGCATCCCTGGGACAGCCAGACTGGAAGGATCAGAGTGGGTGCCAGTGAGTCCAGAGTGCAACAGCCTCAGGTTTCTGAGCCAGAGAGAGGACCTGGCCCTGAGGCGGTGTGTCCCTCACATCTGGGGCTTCGAGTAGGGCTGGAGCAGGGGAGATCTGCAGTGTATCTGGCCACCATGCAGACTGACCCGGGTGTGCTCTACCCAGTGGGACCAGAGGCTGTGGCTCCAAGGTAAACAGGGGCACCTGGGGACATGTGCAGGAGTGTGGGTAGATTTGGGAGACAGGGAGAGGCTCACAGCTCTGTGCTTTCCAAGCCTCACCTTGGCCCCCACCTGCTCACTGCTCCAGGGAGCTCCCCACCAGGGGGTTGCCGACAGCACTCACACCAGGAAGTTGATGCCCCTGGCAGTGTAGGGCCCAGGGGGAGACACAGGGTAGCACAGAGGGTGAGGAAGAGACAAAGCTGTGGATCAAATACCCTCTCCCAGGGCTGGTCAAGAGGGATCAGAAGTAGAGGGAGCAGAGCCTTCGCCACCCGGAGCTGGCCCTGCTCCGGCACCCAGACCGCTGGCCTTCAGGTGCAGTCTTTGCTCGTGAATACCATCCCGCCATCCGGGTGTGGCCACAATTTGCGTTGCTCTGCTGTGCTCCGTCTCCTTTTCTTAAAGGTGCATCCTGACGTACCTGCCCCTCACCCACTGAAGAGCACAATGTCTTGATCACCTTGCTTAAGGAATGTCACAAACATCACAGCAACTGAACACTTTTTGCCATTTGATGTTGATCAGGAGATGAGAAAGAAAATACTTGAAGAATGAGCACATGGACAAGAGGAGCAAGAACGAGGAGTCTGGCAACACAAGGCAAAAGACTTCCTAATCCTACAGAGGAATCTGAAAAGCAGATCGTATTTCCACTGCGGGCCTTGGCTGACAGAAGACCCAAGGACTCTTGTTTTCTAGGTGAAGGAATCCTATTGAACTTGGTCTCCAGAATCCTTTGAAGGAAAAGTGACCCATGAGAAAGGCCTTGGAGAAGTCTGGAAACCCTGGATCCGAATATTTGCATGACAGAAAGTACTCTCCTCTGCCAACACACTTGACTTCTGATGAGTCTCTTCCCTTTGCCCATGCCCGTTAACTTTCTAGTAACTTATTGCACTCAATAAAATCATTGATTTTAATCATTTAAAGAAAGAGAAACCTCCTCCTTCCCTCCACAGTTACCCAGGAGGCCTTGGCCGATGCAAGCGGATCCTGGAACACTGACCATTTGCTGCCCACTTCACTGTGGCCTCATGCTGGGTTTCTCTCATCCGAAGACCCTCTGAGGGAAAACTGGACGGTGCCCAATTTAGAACCCTACGCTGACCTGAGCTCAGCTCCCAGCCCCGTTGGACTCTCTCCTTTCACCCTTTATATGCCCAGGCAAACCCCTCTTCTTAGCTTCCCCTCACTTCTGGAAATCTTCATTCTTCAAGTCCCATATACCTGGAGTCTCTTCTCTGGAAAATTTATCTGGCTGACTCCCACACTCCTTCAAAACTCTTCAGAAATGACTGTTTCCCTGTGAGCCCCCCCACACAGTGCCCACTCCCACAGTGACCACGGGGGTCTCCCCAGCCTAGCATCTCTCCTGCGCCAGTCCACAGAGCGGCTCCTGCTCTGGGCATCGTCCCAGCTTCTCTAGGCTTCAGGCATTTGTACCCTATAGGGCCCTACCAGGCACAGAGCCATCTTCCTTGTTAAGAACATGGGTTTTGGAGTGAGGCAGACCTCAGTTCAGTATCATCCCTGACATTGAAGATGTGTTTCCCACTGTGAAGCAGTTATAGCAACACTGAGCACCTCAGAGACTAATGTGATGGGATATTGGTATATGTCTGGCACATGGGAAATAACCTAAATTATGTTAAGGAAAGCAGAATTTTGACTTCCCTAGGCTGGGCATTTGTGTTCTCATCTCTGCATCCATGTCACCCCCATCCCTGGTCTCTCACCATGACCACGTCGCTCTCAGTCCTCAGCCTTTCCCCACATGGCATGCATGGTGCCCATCATGCTCGGCTCCTCCCCATGTAGCGCTGCCACTGCCCCGTCCACATTCTGCTGCTGCCAGCTGCTGCCTACCAGGAGGACTGTGTCCTGGACCAGACGCCAGGGGATGGTGAATCTGACCTTGTGGGCAGAGATGGCTGTGATAGCTTTAGCCCCATCCTTCCCTCCTCCTGGGATCCCGATCAAAAGACATAAAATGCATTCTCCAATGTCCCAGCCTCCAAATCTGTCTGAGCAGAAAAGAGAAATTAGCTTTTACTGAGCACCTACTATATATACCAAGCCTTCCATTGTTCTATCATCTATTCTATCACAAACGTATTACTGTCCAAGTATTATAATATTCTACAGAGGTGGTTAAATAAAGTCACAGATTGCTCAGGGACACAAATTTGGAGCCCAGATTCAAGTCCAGGTCAGAGTCCAAAGCACCTGATCTTTCTGTCTTCTCACTTGGCCCCCTGAGAAATGGAAGCATTTAAGACAGAAGCTCAGCCTTGGAAAGATGATGGCAATTCCACCTCTCCAATTGCCCAGACTTAAGACTTTGGAGTCATCCTTGATTCCTCTGTGTCAGACCTCACAGCTGCTCTCTCAGAAAATCCTGTTGGTTCTCTCTCACTGAACACCAAAATGTAACATTGTCACCACTTGCACTGCTACTGGTGGTGGGAGCCACTACCATCTCTCTCCCTGCTTCCATCCTTGCCTGCCTAAAGTCTGACCTTGATGCAGAAGTCTGAATGATCCTTTAAACATGTCAGCCAGAGCAGGTGTCTCCTCCACTTAAACACTTGTGGTGATTCCTCATATCATGCAGAGTAAAAGCCGGTCTGAGTCTGTTGGGGCTGGTATAACAAAAGGACCATAGACTAGTAGCATATAAACAACAGAAATTAATTCCTCACCATTCTGGAGGCTGGGAAATCTGAGATCAAGGTGTTGGAAAATTTGTTTTTTGGTAAAGGGCTGCTTTCTGGTTCACAGCCAGCTTCTTGCTCTGACCTCACTCAGTGGAAAGGGTGAGGGAACTTTTTCAGGTCCCTTCTATAAGGGCACCAATCCTGTTATTCATGAAGGCTCCACCCTCATGACCTAGGCACATCCCTATGTCCCACCTCCCAATACCATCAACTTGAGGTTTAGGATTTCAGTATATGAAATTTGCAGGGGCCATAAACATTCAGATCATAGCAAAACCCAAATCTTTACCATGACCTTGCTGTTTAGTTGCTAAGCTGTGTTTGACTCTGCAACCCCATGGTCTGCAGCCCACTAGTCCATGGGATTTCCCAGGCAAGAATACTGGAGTGGGTTGCCATTTCCTTTTCTAGGGGGTCTTCCTGACCCAGGGATTGAACCTGAGTGCCCTGCATTGGCAGGCGAGCAGATTTATTACTGCTGAGCCACCAGGGAAGCAGACATAGGCTATTTACATGACCTAGAAGGCTGTAAATGATTTGTGCTGCCCTTTGCGTCTCTGACCTTATTACTGCTCTCCTTCCAGCCACACTGGCCTCCTTGGTTTCCTCGAACATGCCGAGCACACACCTGCCTTAAGGCTTCTGCGCTGATTGTTCCCTCTGCTAAAATGAGTTTCCTTTAGGTAGCCACACATCTATCACCTCCTCCTTCTTCAAGGCTTTGCTTAAATGTCAAGTCCATGGTCCCACACATCCCTGATCTCAACGAAGCCCAGCCTAGCCACTCTCTACTCCCCTCTCCTTCCAGCACTCTGGATCCCTCTTGACTTTTCCGCCATACTTAATGCCTACCAACATAATATGTCATTTACTGTTTATAATGTCTCTTGTGTATTGCCCATACCTGCTGCCAAGACTATAAACTCCAGGAGAGCACTGATCTCTATCTGTCTTGTTCACTGATGTAGCTCAAAAGTCCAGAACAGTGACTGACAGTATTGAGTGATAGTAAGCACTCAATAAATATTTGTTGAATGAATGAATAAATGGACAAAGCTGTATGTTCCTACATAAGAGCTTTATACAATTGTGCAGTTTTAATCTAAAGCTCTTGATTTCAAAATTATTCCAAACTTGTTTGCCTTGGGGAGAAAGACTTAGAATGCTCTTCAGCGCCTTACATTAGTCCCTGTGAGCCTCCTGCAATGACCTTCAGCAGGCAGGAGTGCTAGGAAGTAGAGAGCAGGCAGGAAAGCATGATCCTTAGGTTCTTAAATTCTCAAATGCTCCAATTAAAGGATAACAGAGGAGTGGCTGCTGATAAGGGTAAAGAAGTGGTGTCTCTGCAATGTGGACTGGGAGACTCAGGAAATTAATAATAAGGTGTTATAGGAAGAGGAGGTAAGAATCATCTGCATCTGTGGTCCCATACATCCTTGATCTTCCAAGGGGTCTTAGAGCAGTGAAATAAAGCAGTGTTGTCCAACAGAAGTACAATGTGAGGCACATATCATCATTTTGGCATGGAATCAATATATACAGTTACTAATGATGTATTTCAACTTTTTCTTTCATATCAAGTCTTTGAAATCCAATGTGTACTTTATACTTACAGCAGTTTCCAACTCAGACTGGCCACATTTCAAGTGCTCAGTAACCACATGAGGTTAATGACTATCATATTGAATTGTACAGATGTAGAACATCTGTCAGACCAGGGCAATATATGAGGTGTGTCCCTGTTGTGGCCCAGAAAATGTGGTCAGCTTTGCTATAACTCACCCTTCTGAAAGTGATGACAACGAAACATTCCACCAGCATCTGTGGGCATCCACATGTGGACACTATATCCTAAATCCAGATATATATTCCATCGAAGAGTTGCCCTAGTCTCCTGTTTTCAGTGACATATGATCTCAAAGAATTGCAATAGCACAGAAAAAATTTGTATAACCTAAGCACATATATTGTTCTACTAAAACTAGAGTAAACCTAGAATGACCTAAGCTAACCATCTATAAGAACCATATAGTACCCTATCCAAGGGTACAACTCAAAATATAAAATAGATCCATATGTGCAAGTAACTTTGTAACAGCAAAGAAATAGAAGTAATCTAAATTCCTAATAACAGGGAAATGCTGGAAAACTTCCCTTGATTGGATATTATACAGACATTAAAAATGAAGTTTTTAAGTAGTTTATAATAGTGTAGGGCAATTGCTTAAGTTAAAATACTAGTTGGAAATTCAGGACGCAAAATTAAATATGCAAATATTAGACCAAAATAAGAAATACATTGAGACAAAAGCAGAATTTGAATATACCATCATGAGATAAAGATGATAAATGAAGTCATACTTTTACCTGTCTCTCCATACTATATCACTAGATACTGTGAAAAAGATGAAAAGAAAAAAAAGAAAAGGAAAAGGAAACAAATCAATAACAGTCCATGAAAATATGAAGTGGTGTCCTTGAGGGACTAGAATTTGTGAGGAGTGGAGTCATCTTAAAAGATGAAACCATATTCCCCAGTCCTGGAAGAGGCATTGTGTCAAAAGGTGAGAACAGCTATGGAGCTCTGAGCCATGAGGCAGTGAACATAGAGAGGCGGCAGGAGGAGAAGTGGTGGGGTAACTCTTCGCAGATGCTGCTCCAGAAGGAGGCCTCTGCGGTCTCTGCCCTTCTGTCAGGCAGCTGAGAATAAAGGTGTTCACTCCCACCACGAGTAAGGATGAGAAGAATGGAAGGTCATTGATTCCACACATCAGAAGTCAGCAAAGAGATAACATCGCCCCCAGAATTAGAAACACACAAGCACTTTTCAGGGGCCATTTGTGAAATATTAATAATCACAACAAAGGTGAATTAATTAAATTAATATATTAAAAAGAGTTCCAAATTATATTTTAAAAAATAGTTGTATACAGTTTACAAAAGACACACCGAAGACTTAAAACGATGCCGGACATTTGAAAATAAAATAAAGATACTACACAAAATGTTAACCAAAAGAAAGCAAATGTAGAAACGTTAAAATAGGAGCAAAAGAGAATTTAAGGCAAAAAACATTAAAAAGGGCAAATAAGGATACAGTTTTTTATACTGATAAAACGTACACTCCACCAAGATAGTATGTCATAAATCTTTTGAGATTTGGCAGTGTAACTTCAGGATTGTCAAATCCCAATCTTGGTAGACGAATTTAATACACCTGCCTCTGAACAGTTCAAATAAAAAAATAAGACTATAGATTAACACAATTGAATAGAAAAGTTATGAGTTACAACTGCAAACCACAAATGTGATTTTAGTTTTTCTGGTGAATTTCATTCACCTTTGTTGTGATTATTAAATAAACAGATGTAATTTAAATCACATATGTGGCTTGCAGTTGTAACTCATATATTTCCATTCAATTGTGTTAATCTATAACCTTATTTTTTTCATTTGAGCCAAGTGTATAAAAATATTACCATTTAAATATGTAATCAATATAAAAATGATGAAAATTTCACACAAAATCTTTGAAACTAGTGTATATTTTATCCTTAAAATTTCAATTTGGACTGACCATATTTTAAGAGCTCACTAGCCATGTATGGCTAGTGGCTGCTGTATCAGACAATTAAATGCAACAAATTTTATCAAAATACACTTATCAAAAATTCTTCACTTAAAGAGGAAATTAAAACATGAATTATAAATATTTAGAAATGAGCAATGAGAACATGTCAAATTTCTTTAAGTGTGTTGGATATGGTCAAAGCACTACTCAGGAAAAAACATATAGATATATAATTTTAGATACAGTAATTAGAA
This sequence comes from Antilocapra americana, assembly GCA_007570785.1. Taxonomy (NCBI): domain Eukaryota; kingdom Metazoa; phylum Chordata; class Mammalia; order Artiodactyla; family Antilocapridae; genus Antilocapra; species Antilocapra americana. The sequence goes on along the minus strand of ML661891.1, from coordinate 1,613,804 downwards.
ATAATTTAAGAAAGACTGAAAATTATAAAAGTATGTTTTCCACTCAGGAAGCTACTAAAAGGATAGCAAATAAACTCAAAGTATAAAAGACATTAAAAAGGTTAAAGGCAGAAATGATTGAAATTAGCAAATCAACAATAAATTTGAAGTGAAATTTACCAAAACATCAAAAGGAATTTTCTTCTGATGGAGCTTTGACGAGTGAGTTTCAGGTATTTTCTTTCTCTGACTTTCTATTTTACTTCTCTTGCTAGATTTCTAAGAAAAGTATTGCTTTTGTAATACAAAAACCTTCTTTAAAGAAAAAGTCCTGTAACACTTACCACAAGGGATTTTGAAAGACCATTTATCTTCAAATGGCAACACATTAAAGTTTTCCAATAGTAAAATCTGCTTTTCAAGTTTGATGACTTTGGCTAAGCTGCATACTTAAACTGTATGAAAGCTGGCTTATTCTTAGATTTGCGGAATGATTACCATGGTCCTAATCAGCTTTGCAAACTACAGCCACAGTTCTTAGACATGGGGATCAGTAGGAAAACTCTAGAAGGAGCTCCCTAAGGGCTAAGATCAGGCTTCGTCTCCCCCAGAACAGAATCCTGTGAAGCCCCTGCCTGACCTTGTGTTCTGAGCAGAGAAAAGCCTGGAGCCTCTGAAAGTCAAGGGTAGCTGACCCAGTAGTGCCTCCTTGACCAGAGGCTGTTGGTTTCTATAGCCTGGACTGGAGATTTGGCCTTTTATCCTCAGGGATTAAAAAAAAGAAAGAGAATTGTAAATCAACTGCGTGTCAATTAAAAAAGAAAGGAAGGAAGAAAGAAAGAAAGTGGGAGGGAGGAAGGGAAGAAGGAGGAAAGTCAGCATTCCCTTGGATACCTAATATCTAATACTTTGGATACCTGATACCCAGAGGGTAACCAGGCAGAACCAAAACAGAGTCCCTGGAAGGGCACAGGCATACACACACACACACACACACACATACACACACACACGCACACACACACACGCACACGCACACACGCACACACCCCTCTACTGCGGTCTGGGTGGACTGTGAGGACCCCCTCCCTGGCTGCACTCTGGTGACCAGGGAAAATCCCCCACCTCTGTGCTCCCAAAGCTCAGTTCCAGTATCTTGCAGGATGGAGTAAGTCAGCAGAGAAAAATTCCTGTCTGTAGTCCCAGCCCTGCCGTGATAGTCCCACTGACCTTCCTAGAAGATGAGGTGCCTTTCTGGAGAGACCAGAACCTCTCCTGAGATGTAGGTCCTGATGACCCTTCTCTGATTTATGGATGGGGAGCTTTGTAGCGCAGCAGCTCCTCTCTGTATATTCACAGACACTGTCTCCCATAGGCACAGATATTTAAAAACCAGCTTCAACCCCAACCCCTCTTCTCACCTCCCCTCTCTTCCTCCTTCAGAATACTCCTCTACCTCTTAGTCTTCTTTTTGAGTCATTAGAGCATGGGAACAGACTTCCTCTATGCATGAATCATACATATGGGCATAGCCCAGACCCCAAGAACGTCAACCTTCTGAATCTGTCTACTACTGGCTCCAGCTCTCAGAGCATTCATCTTTGGAGGTATGAGGAAGGGAGGCTGAAGTGCGGGTCACAGCATCATATGACCTACATGGGTGGGAAAGCCCCAAGAGGGAATGGGTGCAAAGTTAGGGGAGGAGAATGGGTCACCCATGGAAGATTTTAGAAGGTATGTCGAGGGACTTTCCTGGTGGCCCAGGGGCTAAGACTTCATACTCCCAATGCAGGGGGCTCAGGTTTGATCCCTGGCCAGAGAACTAGATCCCACATGCTGCAACTAAGACCTGGCACAGCCAAAAAAAAATTAAAAAAAAAAGAAGGTATGTCGACCCACAGCGATGGGTCATTTGATGTTCGAGCCACTGACATAAATGACTCATTTTACCAATGCCTCATAAATACCCATTTTACCCAATGCACCTTTGTAATGACAGTAACTATGTTTTAGTTGTGTGTGAGTGCTCAGTTGTGTTTAACTCTCTGCCACTCCACAGACTATAGTCCCCCAGGCTCCTCTGTCCATGGAATTTTCCAGGCAAGATACTGGAGTGGGTTGCCATTTCCTACTCCAGGGGACCTTCCCAACCCAGGGGTTGAACCTGCATCTCTTTTGTTTCCTGCATTGGCAGGAGATTCTTTACTACTGCGCTACCTGGAAAGTATGTTTCAGTTGATAACATACTTCTCTGTATTTCTGACACTGCATAGTTCAGCTCCTTCCCTGGGATGACTGTGTATTCTGAAGGAGAGCTGGACACAACTTTCGACTGAAAACTGCAGCTGTCAAACTGCTTTTCAAATGTCTGCACCATTTTGCCCTCCAGACAACAGTGCATAAGGGGCCATTTCCTTCGCTGTTGGTAACACTAGCTATTCAAATTTTTCTTATTTGGGTAATAATGTGTATAGAAATTCAAAGAAAGTTTGCAAACCCAGTATGGCTGTGTCTACCTTATGCAGCCCAGCAAAAGTCATCAAGTTGCCACTGTATTTGGAACATAAAAGTTTATTTATGACTGCTGTATCTTCTTTAGGAAATATAAAACTTTATCAGTTGAAACATCCCTGTTTTAATGCTTTGTCTTCTAGCATCCATTATTCCTGACAAGAAATCTGATGCCAATCTAATTCTTATTTTTTTTATATTACCTACTTTACTCTCTATGCAATGAAAAATGGATGAAAAGTTAGATAAATTATAGCACATCCATTCAATAGATTATTATGCAGCTTTTCAGAAGAATGAATCATGTGTGTATTATCTACTTGAATGGATGATCCTTACATATTAACAAGTGAGAAAAGCAAGTTATAAAGAAATATATACCATTTTTATATGAACAAACATCAACAACAAAACTCTATATATTTATAATCATATTTTGTATGTATTTTCTAGTCTAGAGGATAACAAAAATGTAGAAAACAGGCTGTCAATTTTTTCTTTTTCTATTTTTTGGCAGCACTGCTTGGCATGTGAAATCTTAGTTCCCCACCCAGGGATTGAACTCATAGCCCCTAACCACCCTCCCTCCACCCCCGCCCACAGTGGAAGTGCAATGTTGTAACCACTGGACTACCAGGAAGTCCAAAGTTGTTATGAGATACATTAATAATGTTATTGCAAACTTGTTTAAATTTGAATTTTCTTTACTACTAGAAGTTAGATATCTTTTCATGTTTATTGATTATTTATTTCATTATATTCTTCTATACATTTCTATTCATATTTTTACTATTATTCTATTGGACTCTTTGGGGTTTGGGGGAGAAATCAATTTATAGGCCTTCTCTGTACTTTATCAATCTTACATGCTTTACATATTTGCTCCAATATATCATTTGTCTTTGACTTTGTTTATGGTACCTTTTGCCAGACAAAATGTTAAATTGTTATGTAGCCAAATGCATTTATTTTTCCCATTTATCATTCTCATATATAAGCTCTAGGTTTCATGCGATGCTTAAGAATGTCTCATCTATCCTACGATTATGCCTAGATATTATTCTAAATTTTTATTTTGCCCACATTTAGATTTCATGGGATATATATGGTGGACTGCTGTCTATGGGGTCGCACGGAGTTGGACATGACTGAAGCAACTTAGCAGCAGCAGCACCATATATATCCCACTAGCCCTCCACACATGGATTAGAGAATCACTTGACTTTTCTGCAGGTTAATAGTTATGTCTATTGCAATTACACATTTAGGACTAGGAAAAAAAGAACAGAGTGAGTCTGTGGACCAACTAGACCTATAGTGAGTTACACTTGAACTCACACAAGTAACTCCATTGTTCATTTGATTGTCATAAGCCCCTGCTTTAACTAGTAAGCACAGTGGTGTTCGGGGTCCCCAGGAACCAGCATCAGTTCAGAGCTAGTGTCTAGTAATCCTTGAGATGTCTGGGTATTGTCTTTCTCCAATAAACACTAACCTAAAATGTGATCACAAGTACTTTAGGGGAGAAGATTTATGGTATGTATATGTGGAAATGCTAGCTCAGTTCAGTTCAGTCACTCAGTTGTGTCCGACTCTTTGCGACCCCATGAATTGCAGCACGCCACACCTCCCTGTCCATCACCAACTCCCTGAGTCTACTCAGATCCATGTCTATCGAGTCGGTGATGCCACCCAGCCATCTCATCCTCTGTTCTCCCCTTCTCCTCCTGCCCTCAATCTTTTCCAGCATCAGGGTCTTTTCCAATGAGTCAGCTCTTCACATGAGGTGGCCAAAGTATCAGATTTTCAGCCTCAACATCAATCCTTCCAATGAACACCCAGGACTGATCTCCTTTAGGATGGACTGGTTGGATCTTCTTGCAGTCCAAGGGACTCTCAAGAGTCTTCTCCAACACCACAGTTCAAAAGCATCAATTCTTCAGCTTTCTTTATAGTCCAACTCTCACATCCATACATGACTACTGGAAAAGCCATAGCCTTGACTAGACGGACCTTTGTCGGCAAAGTAATGTCTCTGCTTTTTAATATGCTGTCTAGGTTAGTCATAACTTTCCTTCCAAGAGTAAGCATCTTTTAATTTTATGGCTGTAATCACCATCTGCTGTTATTTTAGAGCCCCCAAAAATAAAGTCAGCCAGTGTTTCCACTGTTTCCCCATCTATCTGCCATGAAGTGATGGAACCAGATGCCATGATCTTAGTTTTCTGAATGTTGAGCCTTAAGCCAACTTTTTCACTCTTTCACTTTCATCAAGAGGCTCTTTAGTTCCTCTTCACTTTCTGCCATAAGGGTGGTGTCATCTGCATATCTGAGGTTATTGATATTTCTTCGGGAAATCTTGATTCTAGCTTGTGCTTCCTCCAGCCCAGTGTTCCTCATGATGTACTCTGCATATAAGTTAAATAAGCAGGGTGAAAATGTACAGCCTTGATGTACTCCTTTTCCTATTTGGAACCAGTCTGTTGTTCCATGTCCAGTTCTAACTGTTGCTTCCTGACCTGCATACAGGTTTCTCAAGAGGCAGTACTTCTGAAAATCCTGCAGAGCTGTTTGTCAGGGGGACCTACCTCCCCTTTCAATCAAAGGGCTCTGGATCTATAAATTGACCTAGATCTGGAAACCAAGTAAGAGATCATGACTCTCCACTGTGGTGACTCAAGTCAGGTTTTTTACTATCAGCCTATCAGACTAGGGTTTTTTCTATCGTATAGAACAAACAATCCTAGGATGAGATGGCCATCTCTTTTGTTCCTATAAACACTGTGATCAGTTAGCCCCTGCCAAAACCTCTGCGGACCAAGCCATTCTCATTACTGGTATATCCCTGTTGCTCTTCACAATAGATATGCTTACTTGTCTTTGAAGGTTATACAGGAATAGGAGCCAAAGGGAGCAGCCACTATCCCAGGGCTAAAGCAGAGCCCCCAAGGAAGGAAAAAGTCTGGGAAAGGGTCCCCTCCCCCAGGACTTTGATCCCAATATGATTGGAGAGAGCATGGCTGTTGGTCCAATGGATGGTGAAGAAATCGGCTGAGGTACCACACCAGGAAGTATTACTGAAAAGTCACCTTCTAGGGTGCCAGGGGAAGCCACCTCAGGAAATTTCTGAGTCTCAGAATTCACTGCAAAACCATCAAGGAAGTGGTTCAGTTTAATTCAGTTCAGTCGCTCAGTCACGTCCGACTCTTTGAGACCCCATGAACTGCAGCTCGCCAGGCCTCCCTGTCCATCACCAACTTCCGGAGTCCACCCAAACCCATGGCCATCGAGTCGATGATGCCATCCAGCCATCTCATCCTCTGTTGTCCCCTTCTCCTCCTGCCCTCAATCAGTGGAAGCCATATGTGTACAGAGGTTCCACATGTTGGAACTCACTGGAAAACTGCATTTTGGAGTCTCAGGAGAGGGTGTATGTGGGAGATGCTGGGCCTCAGGAGGAAATTTCCCTTCCTCCTCCAGTGCCTCTCCAGTGCCCTGTGATAAACCCTCACAACACGGCAGCTGGCAAGGGGGAAATGTTTTAGCCCACAGGCATGGCAACAGTAGATGGGTTTGGAGGAGAAAGATAATGAATTTATAATCAACACAGCCAACCGATGACCTCCGTCTCCTACTCTCTTCACTGTTACATGGATGCTTTTCGTGCTGCTATATTGCTATTTCAATGATGTCTCAAGAGTCAGTGGAGAAAAACATGTGTACTTAGCCCGCCATCTTTAGCAGAAAGTGCCATTAGAAAAAAAAAGTCTTTCAAGCAGAGTTGGAAAAGTATGAACCTCTGGCAGCAACATGGTTTTTGAAATGAGGTTGCCTAGTTGTAAGCCCAGCAACATTAGCTGAATGGCCAAGTCCTTGAACTTAAAACTTAAGTAGCTTAACTTCAAAAGCCATGCTTCTGCATAAAATTTCTGTAAATAAAGCTTTCTGATCAGTGTGACTGAATTGACAGAGTGATTTTTTTTATTTTTTGTTTTTTAATATTTACAATGTTATGTTGGTCTCTGCCATACAACAACTCAAATCAACCATAATTATAGATATTTGCCCTCCCTCTTGAGCCGCCTTCCTCTCCCCCAAGCCCACCTCTCTAGGTGATCCCAGAGGGCCAGACTGGGCTCCCTGTGCTATACAGCAACTTCTCACCAGCTAGCTACTTTACACATGAGAGTGTATATACGTTGATGCTACTTTCTCGATTCATCCCACTCTCTCCCTCTCCCACTGTGTCCACATAACTATGATTTAACCATGTGAAAGAGCCTAGTATAGTGACTGAAAATGGAAGGTGCTCACCGAACACTGAGGGAGTGAATGGCAATCAATAAGTAATATTTTTCCTTTCCTTCCATCTTTCTGACAGATGTGACTGGAATGGCTGGCAGGCAGTTGACAGATGCTAAAAAATAGTTTTTCTTTTTTGCCATTTTCTTAAAATTATTGAGCATTTAATAAGCAGTGACACGCCAAGCCCTGAGAATACACAGATAAATAACTCAAGGTCTCTTCCCCTAAGAAATTCACCTCTGATAGACAAGACTGATAAGTAAATGCATATTTCAATGTGGTGTAATGTGGGCTGTGATAGAGATGAATGTAAGGTGGGATTATAAGACATAGGAAAGATTACCAGCCCAAACTGGGGTGGTCTAGAAGATTAACCCTAGATTGCCTCTGGAGGATAAACAAGTTTGCAAGATAAAAAAAGGGTACATTTTTGGGATTTCCCAAAAATGGTTAAGAATCCTTCTTCCAATTGGGTTCAATTCCTATTTGGGGAATTAAAATCCCACATGCCACGGGGAAACAAGCCCACCCACTGCAACTACTGCGCCTACGGGCTGCAATGAAGACCCAGGGTAGCCAAAAAGGAAAAAAGAAGAAGAAGGATATATTTTCAAAACACAGGGGGCATATGTGCAAATATAGAGGGCAGGAGAAAACACAGCACTTTTGGGAGAGTCCGGATATTTAGTAGAGAAAAAATGGAGAGAGCTAAAGTGGTGAAAATTAAGGTGGAAAGGTCAGGCAGGCAATGAGACTTGTAGCAGAAAAGTGGTATGTTCCCAGTTGTACTTAGAAGAACTCTTTTGCAACATTTAGAGAAAAGATTGAAGAGAAATGAGCCTGGAAGTGAGGAGAATCCTAGAAAGTTGCCGCAGCAGTAAGCTAAGTGAGAAAGTACGAGGGCCTCCACCAGGGCCGTTACCCGTAAGGTCTAGGGGTGGTTACTCCGGGGCCATGCAGTGCGGCACCTACAGAGTCCTGGACCAAACAAGCAAAGGTGGTACAACATGCAGAGACAGATTTGAGAAATATAATTGTGAAATTCATGAAATATAATTGACAGGATTTGCAGAGAGAGTAAAGAAGAGAAGGAGTCAGCAGTGATGCTCAGGTTTCTAACAGAGGCAAATACTAAAATATGGTCCCATCACTGTGATTGGAACCCTAGATGAATGCTCAGATCAGATACGGAAGATGTTGCTTTTGAAATGTCTGAAGCACGTCTGAGAAAAGATGTCCTGGTAGGCCGTGGGCTGTGTGAGTGGAGAGATAAGAGCCTCTAGACTAAAGATAGGATCTTAAAGTGTGTAAGTATCGATAGAAGCTCTGAAAGTAAACGGATTACCCACGGAGAAGTTGTATAATGAGACCATAAGAGGGTCAAGAATGTAACACTGAGGAGCAAGTCATTTTAGAGATTAAACACTAGTCTGGAAAATAAATTGAGGAGAAACAAAAATGTAGGGAGAACAAAAAGGATCATATCTCTTAAAAGGAAGTGGAGGAGAATTTCAAGGAAAAAAACCTTTATAAACAGCATCAAATTCAAAACCAGGAAGACAAAGATTGAAAAGGGTTCATCAGATTTAGAAACTAGAAAGTCCACAGTGAATGACAAAAGCAGTTACAGAGGAGTCAGGAGACAGAAGCTAGGTTGCCACATATGAAAGATTGAATGGTTAGTTCCTATACAAGTCAGGATCCTCTCTGTTTCAAGTGTCAGATACAGAACTCAAACTTGCTTAACAAGAAAGGGATTTATTGTGTCATATCAATGGAAAGTACAGAATAGAATCAGCTTCTGTCCTAGTTATTCATAGATCCAGAGACACTCAGAAATTGCTTTTCAGAAGACAGTCAAATCTCTATCTCTTTATCTCTGTTTTCTTCCTTCTCTGTCTTCTCTCAGCTCTGCTTAAATCTGTGTGTTGGCCTCTTCCTTCAGATAGACTTCTTTCAAGAAGCATGTAGATAGCTACCCCATTTCAAATATTCTCAGAATTATAAAATCAGGAAGGGGCTTTGTGAGGCAACCTAAGCAGTTGAGAGTTCAACAGCAGACTTTGGAAATGCCGCCAAAAGGAAAAAGAGGTTCTGGAAAAGGGGGAAAAGGAAAAGCAGCCTCTGGGAGTGAGAGTTCTGAGAAGAAGGCTCAGGGTCCCAAAGGTGGTGGCAATGCTGTAAAGGTCAGACACATTCTGTGTGAAAAACATGGAAAAATCTTAGAAGCCATGGAAAAGTTAAAGTCTGGAATGAAATTCAATGAAGTGGCTGCACAATATAGTGAAGATAAAGCCAGGCAAGGGGGTGGCTTGGGTTGGATGACCAGAGGGTCCATGGTAGGACCATTTCAAGAAGCAGCATTCACCTTACCTATAAGTGTGCTGGATAAGCCTGTGTTTATAGACCCTCCAGTAAAGACAAAATTTGGGTATCATGTTATAATGGCTGAAGGGAGAAAATAAAATTGTATGAAAGACTAAAAAAAAAGAAAGAATTGTAAAATCACAATAGGAAAACTCTTAGCTTCACTGTAAGTCCAGTAAGAATTCTGATTGGACCATCTTAAGTCATGAACCCATCCCTAAGCCAATCCCTTTGACCATATAGATGGAATGTTCTAATTGCATAGCCTATATGCAGAGGAAGGGTTTTTCTCCCAAAAAGGAGATTCTGGGTAGAGAAACAATATATGTATACTATATCCCACACCTTAACTGCTTAGCATTCCTTCTTCCCATAGGTACAGAATAAAAAAGGTCCCCACTTTATGCAACTATCTCCTTTACAAATGAAAATGCACCATGTGTTGAGAAACGACCAAATGCCATATCTAGTTATTGCATCCAGCTCCAAGTCCAGGTCCTTGAAATACGTGCATCCCTCTTATTTTCATACCTTACTCTTTTTGTCTATGCAAACTTTGACTGATACATTTCACCACTCCTGATGGATTAAAAAAAAAATGATGGAGGGAAGTAGAAAACATTTCTAATCAATTAATAAAGAAAAAAGCTATAACCTGGAAAAGAAAGGGAAACAGTAGTCACCAATTCAAAGTATATATTTCTGGGCAGAGGTAGGATGGAGGTCTTATCTTGGCAATGGGGGGAGTTTATTAGTCAGCCAGTACACTGCCCACTGTCCCACCCACTCAAAGACCTCTTTTGTCCATTGCTCTCCATGGCTGAGAGGGGAATAGAAGAGAGTCATCAAAAAGATCCCTATTAGAGTCCGAACTTCCTCAGTAGCCCACATCCTGCTGGCACAGTTATGAGAGGCAGAGGCCTAGGGTCACCTTTGAGGCTAAAGACACATAGTCTCCCATGTTGTCCAGGCTTGAGGTTTCACTGCTAGTCAACTTCGTCAACCTTCTCTAAGCTTTAGAACTGTGTATTCACAGATCTGGACCCCACCCTTGCTGTTCTCCCTCTTAGTCATAAGACTTGGACCTTTGCCTTTTGCCCCTTTGCTTAAATCCAACTGTGAAAGACTAGGTAAGGCAACAACCACACCTGGAACCAGGCTTCTGCCCACATGCCAGCTCCTTGTAAGAAGGCTTGCTTAAATCAGAGAGTTCAAGGAAGGACGGATGCAGGAAGGGTCCAGGAAATCTGGCTTCCTTCATTTTTCTGGCCTCTTAGGTGTCCCAGTTTTATCCTCTGGCTGATTTCCCACCTCCCTGTGTTTTATGCTAATTTTAGAAGGGGCAGAGTCTGGGTTTGGCAATTCTGTGAGAAGCATGCCGGCAGAGGGGTCTCTGGGCTGCCCCTTTTTTGCTTTCAACCCTCTCAGCTCAAAATAAAGCTCTCTGTTTTGAAAGATCTTCATAAACAGAGACATACAAAACAGCCAATATTTCCTGGCATCCTGGTATTTTTCTACCAAGTTTCCTAAAATTCCAGCTCCAATAGTCATTTGGTCTAAGACAGTTAAACTGCAGTTAGTTTAACCAGTTACATCAGAATCACCTTACAAAGAAAGAGCCTCTCACTTAGCCAATTTCACATTTTGGAGTCTCTCTAACCTTTAAAATCTTGATTTGATTCAAGGTTCTTCGTTCTGTCATATTTTTAGAAACACTCAATAAGTTGTAGTGCAATGAAATGTAGAATTTAATTGGGCTTTAAAATTTAAAATCTTTTTCAAGGCTACTAGACAATGATGAAATTTGTAGATAGACTGACTTGGAATCAAAGTCCTATGTAGAATGTTAGATGGTGATATGGGCTAGGGAGAAAAATGAAGCCAGGGAAAAATGAGTATGGGTGGAGGGGTGCACTTTTAAAAGGATGTCACTAAGAATCTGGGTTTGAATAAAGACCTCGATGAAATAGGGTGCAAACCATGTGGATATCTGGGGAAAGGGTATTCCAAGGAGAGAGAACAGCAAGTTCAATCATCCTCATGTTGGAGCCAGTATGGCTGCCCAGGAAAAAGCAGCAAGGACAATATTGTTGAAGTTTGAAGAGAGCAAAGGGGAGACTGGAAGCATACAATAATGAACAATTTCCTTGTTTGGGGGCATTTAGGCTATTTCCAATAGTTTCATTTTATAAATAGTTTTGCACTCAAAATTTCATAAACCATTTCTTTAATAGACTCCTATAAATGGAAATCCTGGATTAAATGGGGTCAGGTTCTTAATTCATAATGCCAAGTTGCTTTCCTAGAAAGGTGTGGGATTTCCCCTTTCACCAAAAATGTATGAATGTACTCATCTTACCCTTCACTTCAATTAAGTGCTATCCTTTTAAAATCTTTGTCAACTTGATGGGTAAAAATGGTAAAGCATTATTGTTTTTATTTACCACTCTTTGATTACTAATTAAATTGAAAATTTTTAATGTTTATTGGCTAGTTAGACTCCCTTGTACAATTTTTAAAATAAATGTTGCTCATTTACTTACTTAGGCATTAGTATTTTCCTTGTTAATTGCTCAGTCTCTTTGTTAAGCTTACTGTCTTAGTTCACAATGAGTACCATAGACTGGGTAGCTTATAAACAGACATTTATTTCTCACAGTACTGGAGGCTGCAAGTCTGACATCAGGGTGCCAGCTTGGTTGGGTTCTGGTGAGAACATGCAGGGGCTGTAGTCTGCTCACTTCTTATTGTGTCCTCTCAGGGTGCGAAGAGAGCAAGCTAGTTCACTGGCCTCTTCTCATAGGGCACAAATCCCTTCATGGAGACTCCACCCTCAAGACCTAATCTTCTCCCAAATGTCCACCTCCAAATACCATCACACTGGAAATTATATCTCAGCATGTGAATTTTAGGGGAATGCAAACTTTCAGTCCATAACACTTTAAAAATCTCACTGTTATTTTTGCTGGATATCCCAAAATAACATGAAGAAATAACTCAGGGTCATGAATATTGTGCAGAACAATATCACTGTTCCATCACTGCCATGGAAGCCTCCAACAAGCTACGGGGGTAAGAACTCAGGCTCATGGAAGAACTCTCCATTCTGAGGCCAGTAAAGCATCCTGTCTGGGACTTCCCTGGTGGTCCAGTGGTTAAAATATACTGTGCAATGCAGAGGACAGAGGTTCCATTCCTGGTTGAAGACCTAAGATCCCACATGTCACAGAGCAACTAAGCCAGCACCCTGCAACTTGCACAATTAGAGAGTCTGCGCACCACAATGAAGATCCCACACAGCCAAATAAATATTTTTTAAAAAATACAAACCTGTCTCCTTCCTCCAACTGCCCTAGCTGTCACTCATCTCCATTTACTACAAGTCCTGCTCTGTTTGCTGTTCAACTCATTAATCCATATTTTACATCAGTCTTCCTCATTACAATATGATTTTTTCCCCCCACAGGTAAGGGTCTTGTATCTATAATGATTGAAGAGGAAATCTGTACAAAGATGTTCCAGTTGCAACCTTTCATTCACTTCAAGAGCCGGTTAAAGCGGATGGAGGTAAAGTGTCACTGGAGATCTTACAAAGGCCCAGCAGAGGCCAAAACGTTGCAGCAAAGTTAGGAATCAGTAGGAAAGCAGGACTTTTCTGGTAGTCCAGTGGCTAAGACTCTGAGCTCCCAATGTAGGGGGCCTGAAGTTCTATCCCTAGTCAGGGAACTAGATCCCACATGCCCCAACTAAGACCCAGAGCAGCCAAATAAATAAATACATTTTTCTAAAGGAGTCAGTAGGAAAGCGTAAAGAACTCATTTCTTGTCATTGCAATTACTTCTCCCAGGTATAAACTTTTCACTTCCATCTAACACTAACTTTCCATATTCAATGATGTTCTTCATGTTTTGCCTTAGACATTTGGTCTGAGACAACTTTTTCAACAGCTTGGACAACTTTTTAAAACCACTAGGTTAAAGAAAAGGTAAGTATTATATGGCAGCTACAGAAAGATAAAGAATTACTAGGAAAGCTTTCTTTTTATAAATGAGAGAGAATTTAAACATTTTTCATGTGAAAGGTAAACAAATTGTAGGAAGGGAGAAATTCAGCAGCATAATTAATAAAAACAGTCCTACTGCAAAGAGGTTATTAGAAACCTCTCCATTTTTGTTTACCCGCCACATGCAATTTATCAGTCTGGAAGTGTAATTTTCAAAAAAATAATATCATGACTCTCATACAAATATAAAATGAATAGGTGTCAAAATCTTATTCAACTCATTAATTAACAAGAGAACAAATAAGATATTACAATGAATTCAAAGGACAATTGAGAAATTAGGTATTCATAGGGAATGTTAGAATAAGATTTGGGGATTAGACAAAAAACTGATTCATGTCCAATAAGACAATAAACCATAATCTTCATGATTATTGGTTCTAATAGACAGAAATTATTTGCAGTTCCAACAGATGAAAATGTACATGCTAACCTGTGCTTACAGATGACAGAAAGTCAAGCCCAACGTGGCACTGAAAATTTTCTGCCAACTCTTCTGCCTATTGCTGAGTTTTAAACGATTTTTCTGACATAAAATGAAAGCAGTGATGTAAAGGAGAGGAAGTACAAGTGGTTCTGGAAGTGACGGAGCCAAGAAGTCAGAAAAGGGTTCTGGGAACCCAGAAACTCTCACTCCTGACTCAGGTAGAGGAGTGACTCTGCCGACAGCCTCCCAAGCCAGGAGTAAGCGAGTCCTTGCTGAGCCTCCCCACTTGGCCTCCCCCCTCCCACCCTCTCTCCCCAAAGTGGGCAGAGGAGTAGAGGCACTAAGAGGGAGAAGCCATCAGTAAGACTTCATCCTCTCCCAGATGCTAAAGGGAAATATTTCCATGGAACACCTGCTCCCGGAAAGAGCCCACAGCAGAGTCTCAAACACAAAAGAGCAGAAAGAGGACCTGTCATGGCTGCATAGACGCTGAATCTGTGGGACAGAGATGGTGAATCAATTGCTCTAGCTTAATTTTGCTGTTGGAGATACTGAAGAAACCAGTAAGAGAATAACCAACAGCCCAAAGACACCAAGGTGGGAGGGAAAATCAAGCCAGAGCAGGGCGGGGGAGACACCTTGGATTGTGGGGGGTGGAGGAGGACACCTTTCACTGATGGGAAGGAGGAAGGAAAAGAGAGAACCCCTCACAGACAGATTCATAGGCAGTGTGAGGCACAAGAAGCTAGAGTTCTCAGACCATTTTTTCTGCCTCACCTGTGAAGATGGAGGGTGAGGTGGTGAGGAAATGAGCTTGAGAAAGGGCCAATGTTATTGGCTGAACTGTGTTCCCTGCCCCAAGTCCTAATACCTAGAACCTCAGAATGTGACTATATTTGGAGACAGGGTCTTAAAAAGGTAATTAGGTAATGAGGTCACTAGGGTGGGCCTTAATCCTATGCGATCAATGTCCTTATAAGAAGAGATAATTAGAATTTCTTTGGTGGTACAGTGAATAAGGAGCAGCCTGCCAATGCAGGGGACATGGGTTTGATCCCTGATCTGAGAAGATTCCACATGGCGCAGGGCAACTACAGCCAGTACACCACAACTACTGGGCCTGAACCTGTACTAGTACATCCAGCTACTAAGGATGTAGATGGCTTAACAGCCCTGAGTTTCAGAGATGTTAAGGCAAAGTGACATTATAATAGCAGGTCTGTAGCGGTCAGGGTATCACACTGGCTTCACACGTCTTAATTCTGTATTTGTGATCAACAGCCAGTTCTCCCACACTGCAGGGACTCACAAGAAACTGGACTCAGCTGCCCCTCCTCCAGCCCCTCCCAGAAGGTTTAAGGCTCACGAGTACTGGCGCATACACCATGACTGACAAGACCAGAACCACGGGCCCTCCCCTATAAGGAGAAGGGCAGATATGAGATGAAAGATGAGTTCAACCAAGAGACCAGATGAGCCAGGAGATTGTATTTTAATGCTAGAGGAAAGCAGCTCAAAATTAGTGATGAGAAGGTTGGGGAATACTTATTATACCTGGAACGCAGGGAAGAAGCAGGACCTCTAAGTTAATGGCCATTGAGGTCACTGGCAGGGTCAACGACACCATAAGCACAGCCAAGAGTGGTGTCCCTTGGACAGGGACCCAAGACTGAGAGGCAGCGCTGTGGGAGAGTAGAGCCCAAATGATGCTCACATGTCAGAGACCCCGTGAGGGAAGCGCACCACCAAGCAGTCCCAGCCTGGCCTGCCCCTGGGAGCCCCAGACACAGAAGTGCCAGGCTCTGTATCAGCAGGTGAGCAAATGTCACAGCGCCTCTGACCAGGAGGAAGAGAGGTGAGACCAAGGCTGGGGAGTCAGAACTGGGACTCTGGGGCACTCCACTCTGGAGCCTGTTTCCCTGCAGCTGCCACTGAAGGAGCAGAGCCCTTGCATTCTCTGAGGTCAAGAAACGAGGGCCAGTGGAAGGTCCTTGAGGTCTGGAAAGCAGGTCTTTCCCTCCCACGGCCAACCTTGCATCACAATTGTCACAGCCAGTGGGGAACTCTTCCCAAAGGACACATCTCCTACCTCTCCCACCATCCTCTGCTCATGGGCCCCTGCCAAGTGCTTCCTGAGGAGTAGAGAAGACCAGTGCATGGAGACCCCAGTGCCCCTAGCCCCTCTCCTGCCCTCACCTCTGGTTTCCACATGGAGCAGCAGCTGGTTCAGCAGCAGGGCAGGGGACTTCACACTGAAGTTCAGGATCTGACATCAGAAAAGATACAGGGGCAGGGGAGATGCAGTCTGCTCAGTGGCCATTTTCACTGATCACTTGGAGCCCCGTGACGGTGGTGAGTGGCTCAGACAGAGTGGGCCTTTACTGTGTGTGAGGAACAGAGTCCTGGGGGGAAGGAATCTGAAGGTAGGAGTCTGAGGTTCCTGCCCTTCCAGGTCATGGAGTTTGTTGTTTTCATCGCTAAGTCACTCACTCAAGTCCAACTCTTTTGCAACTCCATGGACTGTAGCCCACCAGGCTCCTCTGTCCATGGGATTTCCCAAGCAAGGATACCAGAGTGAGCCTGCTGTTTCCTTCTCCAAGGGATCTTCCCAACCCAGGGATCAAACCTGCATCTCCTGCATTGGCAGGCAGATTCCTTACTACTCATCCTCTGAGAAAGCCCAGGTCATGGGGGGCACCATCAATAATCTGTGGTTCAGAAGACCTTCCCACTGTCCATCTCCAGACATCACCCTCCAAAGAGGAGGCTAGGGAAGTGAGGTGGGGTGGGCACTCAGGGTCCCTTTTTATTAGTGACTAGTGATTGCCTCAGCGGGTGCCAGAAGACAAAGAGACCCACAATGGCATTGAGTCTGTATCAGGAAATGTTCACACTAGGATTTTTTTTATTTCACTGGAAAAGCCTGGGTGTAGCTGAGGGTAAGCCCCGAGAGGACTTATGGGACCGCCAGTCTGAAAGGATCAGAGGGAGTGCCAGAGAGCCCAGGTCGTGACGCCTCAGAAACCCTCACCACAGACAGGCCAGAAATCTCTTCTGGTGTCTCAAGACTTTGTGGTAGTGACCAGCACAAACAGAGGTGCTGCTGGCACCTTGTGGAGGCTGGGCATGGTCAGAGCCTGCGGAGCTCACTGAAGGGCAGTTTGACCCTGGTGAGTGCCAGCCCCCACCCGTCAGTCAGTAGTGACAGGGGTAGGCGGGAGTTTAGGCACTCTGTGTGAGTGTGCATGTGTAACCAAGGCGAACAGAGAGCCATGCAGGGTGTGAAGGTTCTGCCTGGAGCCTCACCTTGTCCCACACCTGCTCACTGGACCCCGTTGTGCTCCTCACCGAGATGGCCCCGGGAAGCAATGGTAGGGAAATGGAGAGAGTGAGACAGAAGGAAAGATACCCCATCAAAGGTCCGTTATCAAGTGGATGGGTAGTTCCTCTAAGGGGAACTGAAGGCCAATCCTGCTGAAGAATTCTGAGAAGTAGTTTTGAGCTTCAGAGTCAACCACCCACAGGACAAGGGTACTTGGGACTTAGGGTGACCAACACCTCAGTTTCCCAGGATGGCAGGCTTATCACTAAAAGACCCATATTCCATGTAACAGCTCATCCTGGGCAAACCAGGACAGGTGGTTATCCTCCAGAGGTGTGTATCGAACTCCTGTCAGTCACTGAGGCCTGCTCTTGAGTGGCAGTTAATTCCAGCCTACTCCACCTGTGTGCAGAGCAGGCTCCAAGAGCATTATGGAAGAGTTCCCACCTTCCCTACAGGAAATATGAAATATTGGATGAAGGATAGACAAGACCTCACTGAAACACTTTTGCAACTTCATCTGAACCTAATATTATTTCAAACTAAAAGTTTTTTTAAAAGGGGGTAATTACCTCGTGGTCTTGTGTTTAGCACTCTGCACTTTCACTGCAGGGGGTGCAGGTTCGATTCCTGGTTGGGGAACTAAGATCCCACAAGCTGACTGGTATGGCAAAAAAATAAAATCTTAACAATTTTTTAAGAAATCGCTTAGCTTTGAATATAACAGAATATAACTGAGCTAAAATATATAAAAGAATAAAACAAATTCATTAACCAGTGTTATTTTCATATTTCTAGAGTCACTTTAAAGTAAGTGTTTATTAAAGCAGACATCTACTCAGTAATCTTTACTCCTGACTCCTAATAATGTAGACACATCCTTAATCATTAGTCTTTACATCTGACAGAGCTGGGAAATAAAAGCACCATCTAGGCTGTTGAGACATATCACAATAAAAACAAGTGTTCCATCCTCAGGAAATGATGTAAGACCTCTGGTATCAAAGGATCATTGTAAGGCTTGACAGTGATGGCCCAGGGTTAGAAGAGGTGAGACAACATCTGTTCATGAAAGAAATGGGATGAAACTTGAACCTAGAGGAGTCTGTTTTGGTAGCTAAGGCTGAGGAACACTCCAGAGTCTAGCAAGACAGGGTCTGAGGTGGAACACAGAGGGAGAGCAGAGGGGCTTGGTAAGGTGGGATGGTGTGGGAAGGCCATGAGATTTTAGACTTTCTCTTATGGACAACAAAAGCCCATGGAGGTTTCTAGAAACTGATCGTTTTTGTGTAGATGAACGATGACCACTCAGGGAGGCACGAACTTCATTCTAGGCCCTAATGGCCAAAATAGCTAATCATTGCTTTTCCAACACTCATTTTTTGTTTTAATTCTTATTCCACTTTCTGAGTGATCTATACCAGTCTTTCTATCACTATTAAGCCCCTGTACAAGTAGGGAATTAATATAGATAGCTAACCTAACCCTTCCTTGGGAACAAAATCATAGGGCTCTGAAAATAGAAAGTTCAGATTTGTACTTCAACATAAAAGTTTTAAACAACCATGCACTTTCTACCCTAATCTCTGAGTTTCAAAGCAAGCTCAATCTTGCTGACCTCAGGCAATGTTATAGATTGAATAGTATCCTCCCCCAAACCCATCCCAAAACTGGGATCCCCCACTGTGATTGGAAATGGGACCTTTAAAGAGGTGACTAAGTGGAAAAAAAAAAAGCCATTGGGATGAGCTTTAATCCAGTCAGACTTCTGTCCTTATAAGAAGGGGAAATTTGGACACACAAAAGAAAACTGGGAAGACTTCCCTGGTGGTCTGGTGGTTAGGATTCTGCACTTCCACTGCAGGGAATACAGGTTCAATCCTTGGTCATGGAACCAAGGTCCTGCATGCTGCGTGACAAGACCAAAAACAAAACACACAGCTGGAATGCATGCATACAAAGAAAAGGCCACATGAGGACACAATGAGAAGATGACCATCCACAAGCCAAGGAGATGGGTAGGTCTCAGGAGAAACCAAATCTGCCAATACCTTGATCTTGGACTTATCAGCATTCAGGACTGTCAGAAACAAATTTGTTGTTTAAGCCACCTAGTCAGTGGTATTTTGTTAATGCAGTCTAGCAAACTAATAAAAAAAGAGACCTCAATAATATTCTTTTAATGTCGTATGTGTAAATAGCCTCTTATATTATTATGTTAATCTCCCTCAATTTTCTTTTAGCTAGAGAAGATGCCTAAGGGTTTCTCACCGGCAAAAAGAACCCCAGGAAAAAGAGAATGCAAGGGAAACCAGGAGCTTCAGATTCACAAATCTGAAGAAAACAAAGGTTCCTATGGTGATGTAGATGAAATAGATGTATTTCTATAGTGTGGAATAGTATCAGAAAGTCAAAGTAATATGGTAACAGGAGGTAAAAAAATAAAAATTATATCTACAGTTTTATCATCCCTGATCATCCCTGATCTTCTGAGACTGATCAGAAGGAAAAAATGTGTCCCCATCTTTGGTCCAGGAAATGTGGTCACCATTGCTATGCACATCTCCTCCTCTCCCAAAGGACGCAAGAAAGAGCAACCTGCAGGAATCCATGTGAGATAACATTTCACATTCCCAGTTTTGGACTATGCCTGTTATGGAGTTGATTTACTATCCGTTTTCAAAGATGTATAATCCAAAAGAACTGTAATAACAATGAGAGACTTATATGTTCTGAGAATATGTGTTATATTTTATGCATGCTATGTACATTATTTTTTTCATAAATATACATACATTATATATAAAATGTGTTTGTCTATTATATGTTAGTAGATATGGAATGACCCAATCTGATAGGAATCTATGCAAATCTTGACCTCCACTTAAAACACTTTACATATAAAAAGAGATTTATGGGGAATTCCCTGACATTCCAGTGATTAGTACTCTGAGTTTTCACTGCCAAAGGCCCAGGTTCAATTTCTAGTCAGGGAACTGAGATCCCAAAATTTGTACAGGAAAGAAAAAAAAACCCTAACTTGATGAGATAAAGTAGATAGCTCAGCTGTAATATTGTACCAGTATTAATTTCTTAGTTTTGATAAATGTGCCATTGTTTAATGTAAAATATTAACATTAGGGGAGCCTGGGTAAAGAGTATACAGGAACTCTGGGTACTATTTTTGCAACTTTTCAGTAAATCTAAAATTAATCCAAAATAAAAATATAATTTTTCTACATAGCTCAGCAGATTTTGAGAGACTTTTTTATATTTTGAATGTCAATTTGGCAATAATTATTAAAGCTATGAATAGTTAAATCTGTCACTAAAATTTCAGAACTTTATACGTATAGAGATTTTAGATAATGTGAGAATTGAGCTGTTCTTAAATTTTCTGAAAGAATACATTCCAGTCTCATTGTGGAAACCTTCAGACACACCTCCAGGGCAGCAGAATTGACAGAAGGCTCAGATGGAGCCCCCTCACCCCCCACCCCGTGCCTAGTCCTGCAGGAGCCCTCCTGGCCTGGGTCTCTAAGGGTGGGGACAGTGAGGCCAGTGGTCCTCTGGCAGTGGCTGATACTTTTAACCACAGCAAGGACTGGGGATTTCACCTGATCTCTCTGGGTACCAAGGAAATAAGGAGGTAGACTCTTCTCTGATGAGAACGTGGCTCCCCACCTTAAGACTTTCCCTCTCCCTACTCTGGCCCTCCTGGTGGTGGCCAGTACAGGTCATTGGCCACTGCCCCCATGCCCCCAAAGCCAACCTTAAGTCTTGCAGAGCAGGAATTTTGCTGAGAAGAGGCATGGGTCACTGGAGGACTCTGGCCTCTTCAGTGTCTACAGCCCTCTGTCCCCAGGGGGTCTCCTGAAGGACATAAATATGCCTACCTGGGACTGATGGACGGCTTCTGTCTGCTCCTGGAACAGAAGCCTGGGCTGCAGCAGACATGGAGCTCTGCTGACCACCCTGAGAGTATTCTGTATAAGAGAGTCGTCCCATCTCCTCTTATCTCTCGGGACACTGCCCTGAAGTTCACCGGGTCCCTGCCCACCACACTCCCAAGCCCTTTGTTGAATCATGAAAACATCTAAGCAAAATGTGATGTCCTTAGAGTCACCTATAATATCACTGAGTAACCCGCATGTAATATGAAATACGATTCAGTTCCCGTCCAATGCAATGGACATGTGCTGCTGCTGCTGCTAAGTCGCTTCAGTCGTGTCCAACTCTGTGCGACCTCAGAGATGGCAGCCCACCAGGCTTCCCCGTCCCTGGGATTCTCCAGGCAAGAACCCTGGAGTGGGTTGCCATTTCCTTCTCCAATGCATAAAAGTGAAAAGTGAAAGTGAAGTCGCTCAGTTGTGTCCGACTCTGAGTGACCCCATGAACTGCAGTCTACCAGGCTCGTCTGTCCATGGGATTTTCCAGGCCAGAGTACTGGAGTGCGGTGCCATTGCCTTCTCCAGCAATGGACATGAGTTTGAGCAAACTCCAGAAGACGGTGAAGGATAGGGAGGCCTGGCATGCTACAAAGAGGGGTCACAAAGAGTTGGACATGACTGGACGGCTGAACAACAACAACCCCTTGTAAGGCAACATCTTGCCTCCAAAAGTGTCCCAGCGAGGCTTCTGGTAACAAAACATCCTGGAGGAAGACAGGGGTTCAATGCCCAGGAGAGTGCAGGCAGAGGGGCATGGGGTGACTGCTACAGTAAGAGGGAGAGGACCTAGGAAAGGGAGTGGACCGTACATGAGTTGTGCCTGTGCATATACACATCACACAGACAGAGGGGAGACATATGCCCCAACGTCCCTTAATGGCCCAAAGAGAGCCTGGGGGAACACAGTCTCGTATTGAATTGGAGCACAATGGCCATGAAGAAATATTTCGGTAGGTTTTGGTCAAATTCAACCCATTCTAGGCCAAGTCACCAGCACCATCTCCTCTTGATGTCCATTTGTTGTGATGAATTTTATATTTCTACAAGTGGCCAGTTCAGATATCTGACATCTGTTTGGAAATTGTGCTCATTCTCTGCAGGTGTTTGGACACAGAGAGCACTATGATGAGATTTTTAGGTGTTCCAGAAATGCTTGCAAACTGACAGGCTGACATTGAATGCTGGGCTTCCGTGAGTTTTAAAAATGTGTTTATCTGATCTGGGAAAGTGCTGTCATCCTACATATGCCATGAAGTTTTTGTGTTGTGAAATATTTCAAATGAATGGAAAAGAATGGCGTAATATAGCTAACACCCACGTTTTCACAAATATCAACATTTTGCCCTATTTGCTTCATCTTTTTTTCAAAACTAAAACATTCCAGATTGAACAGACACCCCCTTTGGTGCTTCTTCAAGATCCCACTCCTTCTTTCTACCGCCCTTCCCAGAGGTGGCCACTGTCCTGAAGTTGTGTGCATCTTTCTGGCCCGTGTTTTTACATTTTTACTATATATGTGTTCATTATGTAATATACATTGTTTTGCTTATTTTTATGCTTTACCAAAAGTGATATTGTCACACTGTACCCATCATTTTCCAATTTTCATCAGCTTTGTATTTTGGGGATCCAACCACAGGACATACATCTCTAGTCCACTCATGTTCACTGCGTAGGATGAGATTTCTCATTGCTTGAATAGACACTGTTTACACATCTGTTTTCCTGTTGTAGACATGGGGTTGTTTTTATTTTTATGTGTTTTATATAATGCTGCCATCTCCTTGCATCGTATGCATGTGAGCATTTTGTAAAGTTTATATTGGAAGAGGGAAGCTGAGTCAAAGGGCACGCACATCTTGATCTTTAGTATATATTACTAGATTTGTTTTCTGAAGCCAAATGAGCGCTCCTGTTTCCCCCACATCATTCTTCATTCTGATAGATGTGAAATAGAATCCTGTTTTCCTAATTACCAATGCAGTTGGGTCTCTGCTTGTTTGATGGCCATTCAGGATTCCTCTTCTGTAAATTGCCTGCTCATTCTCTGTCCACCGTTTATTGAATCGTACGTCTGTATTTTATTGATTTTAAGGGTTATTTGCATATTCTGAATGTTCATCCTTTTTGATTGACTATCCTCTTTCCCCCTTACTTTCTACAATCATCTGACATCAGGTTATCATTCCTCATTCCTTGAAAATGTTATCATCTGGTTCTTGTCTCTCTTTCCAGCACTAGCCTTGTCCTAATTATTAGGGATTTCTATATACTCAAGGATGATCTTCTTTGTTTCTGATCCCCTCCCCCAAGCTGCTTGCTCCACAGTCATGCCCCAGACCTTGCCATTAGCATTCCCTCCATTATCTTGATGACAAGCATCCCACTCTGTCGCTATTTGTCTTTCAGCGCACTCTCTCCAACAGCCCAACTTCAATAATTCTGCAACTCTGATGGAACCTGCTATCCATCGATCCACCAATTTTCACATCCCCCACTTCTTCATGTCCTCACCTCCTACCTTATCTGACTTAGAATACACTTTCCGTCATTATAGTTGCTTCTCTGTATGTGTAGTTTCTCCTCTCTTCTTCCCTTGAAATTTTCTGGGGAAAAAATTATACGATATTGAGTAAGTATTACATAATATTTACCAATAACTTTTACATTATTTAAAAGGGGTCAAATTATCAAGAAGATATAACTATCTTAGATGTGTATGCATCTAAAAAGAACTTCAAAATAAAATAGAAATGGATAGAATTAGGAGAAATAGGAAAATTTGCATTTATAGTTCAAGACTTCAACAGTCCTCTTTCAGTGACTGCTAAAGCAAGTAAATGGAAAATCAAAGAGGAATGGAAGACTTGAACAATGCTATTAACCAATGTGTCCTCACTAACATGTATAGAATCTTCTCCTTACACAAAAGCAGAATATATGGCTTTTCTCTCCAGGCACACATGGAGCACTCATCCTAATAGATTGTATTCTGAACCATGAAACAAATACCAATATTGAAGTCATACAAGTATGTTTTCTGACCTCAAGAGGATTGAACTGGAAGTAACCAGCAAAGATATCTAGAAAATATCTAGATATCTAGAAAATATACCTAGAAAATCTTTAAACTTCTGGACACTAAGCAATGCACTGCTAAGTACTCTTACATAAAAAAAAGAAATCATCCAGACTTCCCTGGAGGCCCAGGAAAGGTTAGGATTCTATGCACAGGGGGCCAAGGTTCAACCTGGTCAGGGAATTAAGATCTCACAAGCCACATGGCCAAGAACAACAACAAAAAATCACCAGAGAGGTTAGGAAATGTTTTAATAGAGTGAACAAAAATGAAAACACAATATATCAAACTTTGGGAGATGCAAACAAGTGTCATTGTTCTCTCATCCCTGCCCAACAACTTGTATATTAAAAAAAAGAATGATCCCCTTCTAGTTGGCTAACTATTGATCATCTATAAAACCACCTTGTCGTAGTGTTTTTATTGAGAGGAAGCAGGGAGATGGAATTTGACTATTGATTCTTTTTCTTTAATTTTTTAATTCTCTTTGAGTTTTCTTGATGCCAAACAATCTATTTGTCCTGCCACTGATAAGGTTGCTCCTTTGCTTGCACTTTGAGAGGGTATCACGGGGAAGAGAACCTTCACTGCAATGCAGACCACTCTGTGGGTGCAGCAACCTGTGACTAGCTTCTAAGGGATGGTAGAGGAGCTGGCGACGTCTGCCTTTTCTGGACAACTTGGCTCTGTAAGTGATCCCTTTCCCAGTGAAGTCTACTCTGTGACCTGGTCCCCAAACCCCAGTCCTCAGCCTCTTAGTAACCCAGCCACATAGTAGGAAGTGAGCGGCAGGTGATGATAGAAGGTTCATCTCCCACTCCTTGTCCCCAAAATCACCACCCTCCCACTCCCCGACCAGTCCGTGGAAAAATTGTCTTTCACAAGACCAGTCCCTGGTGCCAAAAAGGTTGGGAGACTGCTGTTCTAGATGATACGGAATTCATCTCCAACCTTGACACGTGACAAGCGGGTTCCAAGGACAGACACACCTCACCAAATATTATTTGTCCCTTCTCTTCTTTCCTTCCTCCGGTCTCCCCTGAGGTTTGTCTCTTTTATTAGTCATTTTTAAAGAATCAATACCTAGTTATGCCTATCATCCCCACAATTTTTTCTTTCTATGAAAACTGGAGGATGCTGGTGGAGGTTTGGTTTAGTGTTCTGATTGTTTGGCTTGTTGGATGGTTGGTTTTCAGTTTCCTTCCCATTCTGTTCCACCAGCCTCTCAATTTCCCTCTCCAGTCGCAACCAACATCACCAGTTTTTAATGTACCCTTCCAGAAAAATCTTGTGTTTATATGAGCAGCTACATACATTTATGAATCACACTTCTGTAGTTTTGACTCGTTTTTATAAAAGAGCAGCATGTTGTGCCCACTGTCTGTCTCATCATGTTTTTCACTTAATAATATATTTTGGAGATGATGAATCACTACAAAATGAGATTACTCATTCTTTCTAATACTGACAAATAATATTTGTATCTTATGGATGTTTGCTATAATGTAATAAATCTTTTGCTTTTGTAAATAGGGCAATTAATAGCATTTTTCATGTATCATTTTGCTGTATCTATAGACAAAATTAGGAGAAATAAAACTGGTAGATCAAAAGGTGTATGTTTTTGTTATTTTATTATATTGCCGAATTCTCCATAGATGTTATACCAGTTTGCACTGCTGCTTGCAATGTGTGAGACAATCCTTACACACCCTAAGCCCTGGCTAACCCAGTGTTTAATCAATTTATTGAATCATTACCAAGTTGATCATTTTAAAATGGCATTTCAGCTTAAAACTGCATTTCTGGAACTTCCCTGGCAATCCAGGGGTTAGAACTCCATGCTTTCACTGCCAAGAGCATGGGTTCAACCCCTGCTCAGGAAACTAAGATCCCACAAGTCATGTAATACAGCCAAAATAATAATAATAATAAAAAAATTTTTAAAAAACTAAAAATAAATAAAAAATAAAACTGCATTTGTTTCTATACTAGTGAAATTGAACATTTACTAGTGAAATTGAACATTTTCTGTGAAGATTCATTCGTTTTCCTTGACCATTTTTTCTAAGAGTTCTTGTCTTTTTCTTACTGATTTTTAATGATTCTTTATGCATTAGGAAATTCAGGCCTTAGTCTACAATATTAGCTGCAAATACTTTCTTCTAGCTCGTTATTTGTATTTTTAACTTTTCTTGCAAATAAATAAAGTCCTCTTGATGGACTCTTCCTTATATAATTATGTGCTATCCCTTTTTATTCTCATTAATTCTTTATTGCCTTGAATTTTATATGGTCTGATTTAATATTGCTGCTCCAGCTTTCTCTTGGTTAGTAATGGCCCAGTATATCTTTTCCATCCTTATATTTACAACCTCTACACTCACTTTTTCCACTCAGCCTCTTGTAATCAGCATATAACTGGATTTTACATTCCTTCTTAAGTCCAATCTGCTAGTCATTTAACAGATGAGTTTATCTACTTCTCACTTATGTGATTAGCAATAAATTTGGACTTTTACTATATTTTATTGAGCTTTCCGTTTATCAACTGTATGTTTACTTAGGGCTGTTCTAACAAATTACCACAAACTTCAAAAAACAGAAATTTATTTTCTTACAGTTCTGGAGGCCAGAGTTTGAAATCGGAAGTTGGCATGGCTGAATTCCCTCCAGGAACTCTCAGGGAGATTCCATCCCTTGCCTCCTCCAGCTTCTGGTGGCTAGGGGCATCCATAGGCTTCTCATTGCATCACTTCCATCCTGCCTCTGTCTTCAGCTGGTATGACCATCAACTCCTTATTCCACGTGTTGCTGGACAGTTATCAATGGACTTAGGTCACACCCAGACAACTGAGGATGATCTCATCTAGGAATCCTTAATTTTTTAAAAATAACTGCTTATTTATTTGGCTGCACTGAACAGGTTTCTCTCTAGCTGTGGAGGCTCTAGAGAGCACAAGCTCAGGACTCGCAGGTGCATGGGCTGAGCTGCTCCGCAGCAGGTGGGATCTTACTTCCTTGACCAGGGACTGAACCTGTGCCCCCTGCATTGGAAGGCAGATTCTTAACCACTGGACCACAGGGGAAGTCCTGGGATCCTTAATTTCATTACATGTGCGAGGACATTTTTCCCAAATAAGTCACATTCACAAACTCCAGGGATTAGGCTGTGGGCACATCTTTGGGGGCTATCATTCAGACCCATTCTTATTCTTTATTCTTTGCTTTTGAAATTTTTGGCTTCTTTCTTGACTACTGTCATATTGATAAAGTTTTATCTTTTTACCTCTGTTCAGAAGCTATGGCTATTTACATTAATTTTGGTGAGTGTCCTTAAATTTTAACATATAAATAGCCAAAAAATTTTCTAATGAAATAGAATTTTTCAGTATTTACATTCCACAGAATAGACCCCCAAATTAGCATACTTTCATTTATCACTAAATAACCCTCTACCCAATCTTCTTTGTTATTTTGTCTAGAAAAATGGTCTTCAAAAATTCCAAATACCCAATCAGAAAACTTTGAGAATACAGCTGTAGTGTTTGTGTTTTCATTTATTTTTAGTTTATATACATGTATCACATCAACATATTATACAAATTATAAAATATAAAAAAAATAAAAAAGTAAAACTTCTACTATTTTTTTCTGAACACCAAGAGATCATTTTGCTAACCCTCTGGGGTGCCAGTACCCCATTCTGGATACCATTTGCTTAGAGATTTTATTTCACCTTCAAAATAACACATCAAGTATATTAACAAGAAATTTACTATCCATTCAAATTACATTTACCAAAACATTTTACAGAATTCAATCATTACCCACTGCTTCTTGCTTCCTATACCTTCCCTCTCCATTTGCCTTCATTTAGTAATCAGTCTTCTGGTTTTCCAGTAAACACATTTTGAGCCTTCCAGGCTTTTCTTTTTCCTTTGTGAGTGTGTGTGTGTCTGCGCCATAGGATCATCTTTGCTATCTCTGACTTCTAATTTGCAAGTGTTCATTCTTTCTTTCTAATTCTACTTTCAGTATAGCAGTGTATTGAAATGATTAAACACTATGACCCAAGATGGCTATTGTTTTTGAATCCTTGTTCTACCTATGACACTTTGTGAGAAGTGGGGCAAATTATTTTGAAACCACTAGGTTCCATTTCGGGGGTCTTTGAAAAACTCCAGTCCTTTAAGTCTCAGCAGAGAAAGAATTCAGAAGAGGCAAAATGATAGTGATTTATTGTGAGGCTTACAAGTGTGTGGGCAAGAGAATGCAGAGCCCCAAGAACTCTGGGCTATAGTTTTATAATCAAAGGAAAAGTGGAGAGGGGGGAAAGACCACCTTCTTCTTCATTCTTGGCTAGATGTCACACTTTCACCGTCAGTGCCTCCCTCCAGCTTGGGCAAGGGAGTTTTCTTGTCCCTATGTGGTCAAGTTGGGACTGTCATGTGCTATGGAAAAATTACCTCAGGTCTCATGATGTTGAGGGTCTTTCACTTTGAAATATCACCCTTCCCACAAATGATCATATTTTATGAGTGCAGAGAGCATGTCCTGGGGTCATTAACTTATTAAGCTCACTGGGCAGGATGTGGGTCTCAGGTCACATCCTGCTTTTTATTGCTTTATTATTTGGGGGCATATCTCACTGCATGGTTTCATTGCTATGCAGGCCTGCTTTCTTGAGTTATTAACTTACAGGGGTCTCTCTCATCCTTCTTTATTTACTTACAATCCCCTAGTTGTATTAACTATTTAATCACCTACTTTCTCCCTTAACTCTGCCCCTATCATTTTCACATCAGTTTCCTCATCTGTGTATGATAATGGAGTATTCCTACTTCAAGGGATTATTATGCTGATTAAATGAAATTTAATGGCTTACTATGTTTAAAGCAGTCCAAGAGACTCTCTGCAAGGAGATCAAACCAGTCAGTCCTAAAGGAAATCAACCCTGAACATTCACCGGAAGGACTGATGCTGAAGCTGAAGCTCCGATACTTTGGCTACCTGATGCGAAGAGCCGACTTGCTGGAAAAGACCCTGATGCTGGGAAAGACCGAAGGCAGGAGGAGAAGGGGACGACAGAGGATGAGATGGTTGGATGGCATCACCGACTCAATGGACATGAGTTTGAGTAAACTCCAGGAGATGGTAAAGGACAGGGAAGCCTGGCATGCTACAGTCCATGGGGTCGCAAAGAGTTGGGCATAACCTATTAACTGAACAACAACAATGTTTAACGCATCAAGATTTGTGGCTAGCGCTTATTAAATGCTTTAAAGAGTTAGATATTTTCATTTCTAATTTTGCTGAATTAAAGCAAAAAAAATGTAGCTGGATCTCTCTCACTCTTTCTCTCTCTTTCAAATCTCCCTCTCTGTTGGGTGGAAAAATTTCTGACATTTTTCTATGGCATTTATTTATTTATTTTTCTGTGACATATACACAACAATTCTATTGGGTATTTGGCTTGCAGAATAAAAAGCTGCAAACAAAGCCAAGATCAGCTCTCTCTCTCAGGACTAAGAAAACTAGACAAAATATTTTTAATGTATTTTAAGGTAGTAGAAAGCTATTAAAGTTACTGGGTGCAAATCCTGGGGATCAATAGGAGAACAGGTAATATAACTTGAAATATACCCATAATATGGAAAGATTATGCAGTATTAAAATAGAGCAACTAGATTTGTATAGATCACCATGAGTAAATTTAAAAATTATGTGAAAAGTACAAGATGCAAAATATTATATGCAGTCTGATATTAATTATATAAACTGTCATACAGTTATAATACTATGCATATTCTGTGAGTACAAATATTTGAGTAAAAAAAGGTTTATGTCTGGAAGAAAAAATATTAAGTTTTTGCGTTTGGATAATTCAGGTGTGAAGGAGAAAGGTTAAAGGTGGAAATGTTGCCAAAGGGAATTTAGCGTGAACAGATGGGTGAAATGTGGTCTACACATACAGGGGAATATTATTCAGCCTAAAAAGGCAGGAAATTCTGACATATGTGACAATAAGGACAGACCTTGTAGACATTATGCTAAGTGAAATAAGCCAGTCACAAAATGACAAACACTGTAGATTCCACTACCTGAGGTTCTTAGAGGAGTCAAGTTCATAGAGATGGAAAGTAGAAGGGTGGTTGCCTGGGGCTGAGGGCAGGGAGAAATAGAGATTAATTGTTTAGCAGGTATAGAGTTTCAGTTTTACAAGATGAAAAGAGCTATGAAGATGGATGGTGGTAATGGTCCCACAACATTATGAATGCATTTAATACCAATGAATTGTATACTCCAAATGATTAAGATGGTAAATTTTATGTGTATTGAACCACATTTAAAAAAAATGTTTAGAGGACTTTAGCAGTATCTGTAATATTTTAATTTTTTAAAAAACCAAATAATTTTTAAATGACTAAAATGAAAATAGAAGAAAACAGGTAATAATGTTACACTTAGCCGATCTATAAAGTGCTGTTAGGAGCAAAAACGAGGGCATGACAAAAGGGGCCCTGGTGGAGTTTGGATATGCTGTCAGGATATGAGGGCCATAGGGAGAGGCCATCAGAACCTGATGTCTGCTTATTAATGACAGCTGCACTTGTGAGAACCGGTTGTGTGCCTTATTTTGTGTATATCCAAGGTTTGGGGTTCATTATCTCATTTAATCCTCATGGCAGACTTTTGAGTTATGTATTATTTTTATTCCCATTTGACAGATGAAAAACCTAAAGCTCAGTGAGTATAAATAATCTGTCAAAGTGACAAAGCAAGTGAGCAGTGGAACTATAATTTGTATCCAGGCTTGTCCAAGCCCAGACTCCTAACCATTCTGCTGCAGTGTGATTCTCTAATAAGTTGGAGTAAATGTCCACACAATTATCTTGGCATTAAGATATAATCCTAAGCAATAGCTATGGAAGAGCATGTGAGATATTTGTTCATTAATGTGACCGTGTCCTTAGACCCAGAAAGATAAAACTTGTAGATGCCTGTCCTCTGAGACTTACATCAGTAAAAAGAAATCTTTAATGGGTGAGAGTAGCTAGCTAAAGAATTCACTTTAGGGAACAGATCAAAGTTAGAAAAGACAAGTGGATGCAAACTTCAATCAAGATGTCTAGAGTGAAGTTACATGAAGGCATAATTGATGAGAATGATTTGGATTTTTAAATGTTTATATTCTTTGATGCAGTGATTCTCCTTTTTGGAATCTATACTAGGGGCATAATACTAAATACTTAAAAGAGCTTTGCCCATAAATATATTCATCATAAAATGATTCATAATAGTAAAAGTCAATCTGAATATCTAACACTATGTAATGGTCAGGAAAATTAAATTCCCATGTGAAAGAAAGTATGAGGCTCATATACATACACATATATATATGAGGAGCTTGTTTCCATTAAATAACATATGTTGTTTATATTGTTATACATGTATAAAAGACAACCTGCAAATTACACAAGGAATTCTAATTGATGTGCTGGACAGAGCCAGGGTGACCCTCCTATGGACAAATACAGAGAGATACTGAATAACATATAGTAATGTTAGAAACATGTAGTTGAGGAAGGAAATTAATAAAAAGGAATTTTATGGTAAAGCAATAAGAATATAATAAATATAGGAGGGACTTCCTTGGTGGTCCAGTGGTTAAGAATCTGCATTGCCAATGCATGGATCTCTGGTCAGGCAACTAGATCCCAGATGCTACAACTAAGAGTTCACAAGCCACAGCTAAAGACCCCACATGCCACAATTAAGACCTGGCTCAACCAAATAATTATTTTTTAAATTAAAAAAATTAAATAATAAAAATAAATAGTAGGCAATTTTCAACTCTCAGAAAGAAAGAGGGAAACCAAAGTTAGCAGGTAAGGAAGGAGAAACTAAGGCCATCTGTGGAGTGTTGGACCTGGAGACAGACCCGTAGGGTCCAGCGTCTGAGGCTTTAATATCCACATGGGGATGGAAGTAAAGCCTCAGATCCACGAAAAGCAGGGACTTTATATTGGTCTGATTCCCTCTAAAACAGAGGCTAAAGCAGAGCGGAGAGCGCAAGCCTTACTTAATGTATCAGCCGAGGTTCTCCGAAGAAACAGAACCAACAGAGAAAAGATTTAGATAGAAAGCGATTTATTCTAAGGAATTGACGATTCCAATTATGGGCTGACAAGTCCAAAATTTGCAGGGCAGGCCAGCAGGCTGGAGGCCCAGGGCAGGTTTGGTGCTGCCTTTCCCTCTGGAAGCTGTCTGCTGCAGAAACCTCCCTGTCCTGCTCAAAAGAAGTCAGCCCTTTATTCTGTTCAGACCTTCAGTGGGTTGAATGAAGCCCACCCACGTTATGGGAAAGAGTCTGCTTTCCTCAAAGTCCACTGATTTAAATGTTAATCTTACCCCCAAAATAGCCTCCCAAGTACACAAATTTATCTCTTCACAGAAAAATATTTGATACCATGTCTGGGCACCATGGCCCAAACAGGTTGAAACATAAAATTAACTATTGCATTTAGGAAGTGCAAACAAAGGCAGCAAGGCTGAGAAAAGGAAAAGCAAAGCAAAGAAATATGAGGATGTGTGAAATGGTGCATTGTCCTTCTGGCTGACACTTCATGTCAAGCCTCAGAGATCACAGCAGGGTACTCAGCAAGCATGTCTGGCTGGTATATGGTTTGTCTCCGAAAAGGCTGCAGAGAGACCTGATAGCCATGGCAGGGAGGAGGAAGAGCAATTCCTCTGCCAATCTCCCTCTCATCTCCTGTTTTCCATTACTGAAGATTCAGTCCACAGGAAATTAACTCTCCAACGCCGCCGCTAGGTGTTGTCAGGTGGCCCTTTTGGCAGTAAGAATCAGTGTGACGCTTCATCCAAGTCTGGGTATGATGGGAGGAGCCAGAAGCTCTGGGTTCTTGGATGTTCAGCCTGGCTAATCGGTGGCAGTCAAGGTGAAGGACTCACTGCTTCCGGAGAAAGCTGTGGTCAGCCCCTGGTAGTGTCAGGAGAGGCCAGGAGGCTATCGGTGCTGGGGAAATCTGAGGATGAACATAGATTTGAGTTAAACATAACCCACTCCTCTCACCACTCAGATTTACTAGTTTCCATTGTTGATTCCCACACTACATTGTAGGGACTGCATTTCTTGTGAGTACAAGATGCTCTAACCCTTTCCCCAGTAGCGAGGTATGGGGTCCAATCAGTCAGAGTCCCTTAAAGTTGGCAGCCAGCTGCAATTCAGACACGAGAGTCAGAAACAAGAGCTGTTGCTGTTGCAGCTGGTCCCAGGTCCTAATTGATAATCATCATCTCTCCTCCACCATCCATTCTAAATGTCCTTATCTCCTGACTACATTTAACCTGGTCAAGGTTGATTGCTGGGTGGTGTAACCCAGACCTTCAGGCTCCTTTTTTTCCTTGCCCTTGGTAGATTGTAGTCATGATTTCCGAGGTTATTATAGGACGTAGGAATACTAAGAGACACCCAAATTCTCTTCGCTGCATAGAAGCAACCCTAGTTCCTCATTGATCACCCAACTAACACAATAAGTCCTTCCTTGGCTTCCTGGTCCACTATGGTCATGGAGAAAAGTGGCCAGAAGATATCTACCACTTCTGATTTGGGGGACCTATTCTTACCAAAGGTCACTTTCTTGCCAGGTGACCCTTTCTTTCCATGTTCTTATCTAGGTTCCAGTAACTACCCCTTGCCCTTGCCTCTTTATATTGGCAGAATAATGGTGCCCAAGTATATTCATGTCCCTAATTCCCTGACCTGTGAGTCTGTTTATACAGCACGGGGAGGAGTAAGGTTGCAGGCGGAATTAAGATCGCTAATCATTTGGCTTTAAAATAAGGAGGTTATCCTGGATTATCTAGGTGGGCCCAGTGTGATCACAAGGATCCTTTAAATGTCTGAGAGAGAAGCAGAATAGCCAGAAGTGGGGAAATGGTACCCTTGGAAAGACTCGACCAGCCATTGCTGGCGCTGAAGATGGAAGGGGTTTGAGAGCCAAAGAATGTGCAAAAAGTCACGGAGCTCCCAGAAAGGACGCCAGCCCCATTAATGCCTTGGCTTTAGCCCAGTGAGGTCCATTTCACACTTTTGACCCCCTAGAAATGTAAAATGACACATTTGCATTGTTTTAAGTCACTCACTTTGCAGTAATTCTTTACCACACCAACAAGTATTCCCCTTAGAGGTGACAACGGTGCCAGGGCACTGCTCCACCCTAGTTGATTTCCTAAACTCCTTAAACCTTTGAGGGTTGTTTAATGAAAGGACGATTTCCAATTACCCAGTCTGAGTTATTACCCATTTCCTGTTGAGACTTTAAATTGACCCAGAGTCCAAAGCATCACTGAGGATTTGAGTACCCTCAGCCACAGGAAGGCTGAGCAAACTTGTCCAGAGAGTTAGAGGGGCAGCTGAGGTATTTTTGCTGAGGGGTCCTAAAGGCACCAGTGAAAAGCATAGCCCTCAGGTGGCCAATGAATCTAGGAGATTCTCTCACCACCCCCTCCAGGTCTCCCCATCTTCCTTCCTGCAATCCCAAAGGAAACAACTCTGGACTAGGAATTCTGGTTTATAATCTGGCCTTTACCATTGAGTGTCTTTGGAAAGAGCAGCTAATTTCTCTGGGCCACGATTGCTTCATCTGTTATACGGTGGGCTTGGAGTCACAGTCACCCAACAAGTCATTCCATCTCTGACATTATTAGTCTGTATAATTTCAGATTACCCTAAAGATCCTGTTCCCTCCACTGTGACCACGGGACTTCAGGTTTCATTGCCAAGGTCCTTCTGGCAGTATTAGTTGGGCTGGGCTGCAATAACCAGCTTTCCATGGTTAGGAGAACAGGGTGTTGATTTTTTTTTCACATGTTGTACTCCAAGGCAGTTCCAGGTCAGAAAGACTGGGGTAAGGCTGCGGGTGGGAGTTCTACCCTAAGAAGTCATTTGCGAACCCAAACTAGTAACCCCTCTGCCATCTTCAACACAAGGGTTTTACCACTCTTGTGGTTGTTTCCATCTCAGTCAACTAGATGTGGAAAAAGGACAAGAGGAGAACTTGTGGGCATGTTTTGCAGGACAGGGCAGGCAGGTGGGACATCACTTCTGCTCCCATTCTGGCTCTATAACTCAGT
The DNA here is from genome assembly GCA_007570785.1 of Antilocapra americana. NCBI lineage: Eukaryota > Metazoa > Chordata > Mammalia > Artiodactyla > Antilocapridae > Antilocapra > Antilocapra americana. The sequence goes on along the minus strand of ML661891.1, from coordinate 1,578,641 downwards.
CACACGGCCACACCCAACTGCACAGCAGATAATATTGCTGACAGTCTGAAAAAAAAAAAAGATTCAGTGGATTTTGGTGAACAACTGTGTGTCTCTGCTACAAAAGCTCACACAGAAAGCCTTCATCTCTCAACACCAACTTCTCTGAGGCGCCCAGGAACACTCAGCCCGCTGGCTCCTGCCTCCCTCTCCAATCCAGTCGAATCTCCTGCCACCAACCCCCTCACTCATGTTGCCCCCATCCCATGGGTGTTCCTTCATTTCCTGAATCCCACCAAGCCCATGCATCACCCCTTCTTTCTGCCTGGAACACTTCTCTCCCCAGGGCTGACCCTTCCTTGTCATTTACATCTTGGTTCCCACATCCCCTCCACAGAGACCTTTCCATGACTATCTTCTGTAACGTTGTTCCCATCTCTAGACACTTCTAAGACATTGTCCTATGGAGAAATATGGCTGAGTGTTTCCAGAATTGAAGGAATACACAAAATAACAAGCAACATGATTAAAGACAAATCCTCACCTCTGCTGAAGACATCAGAGTGCAATTACAGACTATCAGAGAGAATGACTTGAAAGAACTTCAAAAGTATTACTTCAGCAAAAAAGAAAATGAATCAGAGAGGAGGAATAGAATGAAAGAGGCAGTAGTGGGCCAAAATAGCAACAAAACACATTAGCAAATCTAATCTTTGACTGATGGTAAATTATAAACCTATATTGAGGGGTTAAAAGCATACAAGAATTTAAATACTAGACAACTATGATATGCAAGTTAGGAAGAAAGATTGTAGAGGGAAATTAAAGCATGCTATATCTTTAGTGTAGGATAAGAATCACCAGTTTCATTAACTTTTGACTTCTATAGAAAAATATAGCTAGGTATGCATGGTTTTAACCTAGCCACAAAAAAACGGGTATAGAAGTAGAAGTTACTACTTCTGATCAATGGAAGAACCAAGAAACTTGATTAATCCAACAAAAGGCAAGAATGGAGAAAAGGAAAAAAAAAAAAAACATGGGGAAAAACCTTACTAAAGGTGAAAAAACATCCAAATACATCGGGATTGCAAAAAAATGCAAACTAAACTCACCTATTTAAAAATGAGGTGTGTCAGGACTTCCCTGGTGGTACAGTGGATAGAAATCCAGAGGCATGGGTTCAATCCCTGGTCCGGGAAGAATCCACATGCCACAGAGCAACTAAGCCCATGCACCACAGCTACTGAACCAGCACTCAGACTTCCCTAAAGAAGACTTCCCAGTAAGAATTCACCTGCCAGTGCAGACCACAGGATTCGATCTCTGGTCCAGGAAGAACCCACATGTGGCAGGGCAACTAATCCTGTGCACCACAACTACTGAGCCTGCTCTCTAGAGCCTACAAACTGCAACTACTGAGTGTGGCACCCTTGAGCCCTTGCTCTGCAACTAGAGAAGCCACTGCAACAAGAAGCCCTCACTCTGCAACTAGAGAAAGTCCGTGCGCAGCACTGAAGACCCAAAGCAGCCAAAAAAAAGAAAAACAGACCTGCTACAGAGTTCCCTGGTAGCCTAGTGGTTGGGACTCCAGGCTTTCCCTGTGGTGGCCTGGGTTCAGTCCTTGGCCTGGGAACTGAGATTCCCCCAAGCCGTGAGGTGTGGCTATAAAACCTGCTCTAGCACAGTGTTGCCACTCCCTGGGGTAAATGCCTCAGGGGCCATCTCAGTTCTGAACCTAGTTCTCAACCTTGATGGTCTAGAAGCTCACTTTTTTTTTTTAATGTCCAACAAAACTAATCTATAAGAAACTATGTGCATATAAAGTTCATTTATTTTTGTAAAAGTGTCAAATGGAGAGTTTCTCCCCAGATTCAAGAATAAATTCCCCTTTCTCCCTCCCTTTCCTTCTCTTACGGAGTTGGGTCCCTGGTGCTACAGGTTCACTGAATTCAGACTCCCTACCTGTCTTCTGCTAGGGGAAGGGTGTACCCTCTGTACCTTCACTTTTGGTCTCTCCTCTTTCCCTCCATGGAAGCAGCCTTGTGTTTGGATTCACTTCTCCTGTGACAGGGAGATGGATGCCCTAAGTCCCAACCTGAGCACAAATCCACTCCTGGCTTGTCCCTATTTATCACCCTGATCCCTGCAAACAGAGCTCCTTATTTGTGTGCTAGGGGTTGCCGGGGAACAGTCAGAAGTACCTACTTGAGCCTAATCTTCACTAGGATTCAGTCACATCTGGACATGCCAGGCCACCTAGGCCTTCTTTTTATAAGAGAGTCAATGGCAAAGACACAAAAGAGCACTGGGCACTACGGAGAGAAGTTAGGAACACAGAACAGGGTCTGTCTGGAAGATTTATTCTCTGGCCCAGACTCACTGCAGAGCGTGCCGGTGCTATTACCAAGATAATTATCAAGGCAGTTTCCACTGAGTGCTGGTACCCAGTGACCGAGGGCCACACTGAAAACCTTGGTGGGATTCTCCAAGACAAAGTGGACACTGACAGCTAAGACTCATGCAAGATGACGTCAATAAGCACGGTGGGCAGCCTTCCAGGTGGTCCCAATGGCCCCTGCATCTTGGCCTCACATCCTTGTCCTTTCCACACGTGTCACTGTTGAACCACAGGACCAACAGCATACAGATAGGAACATAGTAAAGGGAGAAAAAGCAGGTGATTAAATTGTTAGTCCCTCTAAGGGATCATAAGCAGTGAAAAAAGCATGGTAGACCCCTGTAAGTTAAAGAGCTCTCAAGAAAGCAGGTTTGTTTAACCACAGAACCAAGCAGACTTTCTTATCAGCAAACCCATGCAACAGAAGCATGAAGACATGCTCCAGAATAATAAAAGAATGGTGGGCTGAGACCCACATCCCACCCAGTGAGGTCAGTAAGTTTATGATTCCTAGGACATGCTCCTCTGTGTTCACTAAACACAAAACCTGAGGAAAAATGTGACCTTATACTGAAACCTGAGGTGATTTACCATATTTTGATATATGGTACTGCCTTTTTGCTCATTTCCGTTGCACCATGACAGTCCCAGTTTGACCATGTAGGGGCAAGAAAACTCCCCCACCCAACATGGAGGAAAAGCTGATGATGCGAAGAGGATATCTACTCAAAAAACCAGGAAGAAGGTGATCTTCTCTACCTCTCCGCTCTTCCTTCGATTGTAAAACTGTAACCCATTGAGCTCTGGGTGTGGCACTCCCTTGCCCACCTGCCTGTAGAGCTCACAAGTGTCCTGTTCGAATAAGCCACTTCTTATCACTCTGTCTCTTGCTGAATTCTTTCTGCACTGAGACATAAAGAACTGGGGTTCTTTGGAGCCCCCCAAGATGCATTTCTGCAGCTTCAATATGGCTGGTGCCATGGCATGCCACTTTCAAGGCTTGGCCATGAATGATTGAGATCATGGCTTCTCCCTTGCACCCTCAAATCACCTGCTCAAGAGAAAAACAGTTGCTTGTCTTGAATAGCCCTGTGGAGAAGCCTGCTTGGTGAGAAACTGAGGCTCAGCCATATAAGTGAAACTTCTGGAGGTGGATCCACCAGCCCCAGGCAAGCCCAGTCCTGCCCAGCTTCTCTACTACAACCTCATGGGAGATCCTGAGCCATCAGCTAAGCCAGTCCTAGATTCCTGATCCTCAGAAACTGTATGAGATAATAAACATTGGCTCTTTTAAGCTACTGTAGCAATAGGTAATAAAATAAGATTCTTCTAGCACAATTATAAACAAATGGAGTTAAATGTAGTAAATCCTACTATGTAAATATGGACAAAACTCTTAATGTATGTAGTGGAAAGTAAATGTTTAATAATACTAGGATATATTTAATATCACAGTGGGAGGAAAGTATATTACCTGAGGATTTATGAGATTTCTTCAGAGAATGCTGATATTTTCTCACTCCCTCATCTCCAGGGAGAGGCTAGAGAGCTCCTTTCCAATGTAAACTCATCGAGCGCGGGTTTCCAGGGGACACTGGAGAGCCTGGTGCATTCTCTGCAGTTGGAGGGGATCGGAAACTCCTGTCTAACCCGGGCCCGAGAAAGTGGAATATGCCTGTGGCCACAGGAGAGGGGACCTGCATTGCCAGGGCTTTTTGGAGGGTTGAGGACTTTCCATGGAGTGTTTGCCACTCAGCAGAGGGGAAGCCAGGCTGGAGCCATTGTAAGAGCTTCCCCAGAAGACCAGGTGAAGAGTGAAGAGACCTCAGTCATTGATGTACCGGTGATCACCGAATCTGGGGTGGGGGTGGGAAGGTGAAGCAGAAGCCAGAGCAGGTGGGAGAGGAGGAGGAGAAGTCTTACGGTGTGAAGTGTTGATTATTATCTTGATTGGACACTTACATTTTTTTTATTATGAGGATGTTTGAGCATACAAAAAGATCCATCACTTAGATTTAATGACTATTAAGATTTGTATATTTGCCTTTTGGGGTAGACTGCAGACTTCTGGGATTCCATTCGCTTCTGTGGATACTTGAGGCTGCTTCTGCAGAGAACTGGGGTACTTAATTGCAATTACAGCAATGCTATCATACCTAGTGGGGGCTAATGGTGATCCTCTGGAGTCCCCTGATGTCTCCTGACACATATATGGTTTCCTTACCTGTCTCCTAGATGCCTTTTATTTTATATGTGTGTGTTTGTGTGTGTATACATATGCATATATGTAGTTGGTTTGTTCATGCACAGAAAGATAAACTAAAAACTTTTCTAAGCTGAGGCTGCTCTTTGTGACTCAAAGTGACACAATATTGTACCCAGAGGAGCAGAATTCCATTTATGGGTGGAGGCATTTTACCACTGTTGAGTAAACCTGAAAGAAATGACAGAAAACAAGAGGGAAATGTGTATTTCATAATTTCCAAAAAAAAAGAGAAGTTCGCATTTTGTGAAGGTACAGTGACAGAAAGATGCTCTAATAGATTTATTCACATCTTGGTAAACCAGATGTTCAGACCCTGCACAGGCATCACATACATTGCTGATATGAATGTAAGCTGGTACAAATGCTCTGCAGGATGATGTGCCAGTATCCATCAACATTTCAAAAGCATACGCTCTTTGATCCAGCAATCTCTCTCCTAGAATTTATTCTCTACATATTCTTGCCATGTGAAATGACTGAGTAAAAGAATATGCCTCCCAGCATTGTTTGCAGAAGATTGGAAACAGTCTTCAAAGTCCATCAATGAGGGATTATGTATATATAAAGGTATACAAATAAGTATAATTATTTATATAATTTATATATACCCATATATTTATATACCCATATATTATAATATTACAATATTCAATATTGGATTTCTATATACTATACGTATTTATATTTACAAAGATGCATTACATGTGGTATATATTATATATATATGGTATAGTGTTCCAGAACAGGAATACTGTAGAATACTCTAGGCCAGCACAAAGAATGAGGCTACATATACGGGTGGACTGTCAGGTTCAGCGGAGGGGCTGGGCGCATGCGCCTGTGTCATAGCACTGCTTGCCCTCCTCACCCATCCTGCCCCTTCCAGTCCCTCTCTCTGCCCCCTTTCTACAGAGTGACCTCTGTAAACTACATGGACAGACTCCCTTGGTCTCTGGCACAGGTTGGGCTCAGCCCTCGGGGCACAGGTCTTTAGGCCCTGCCTCCTCCCTGGGTTGCTCCAGCTGGCTTTGTCACTCACCCTGAGTCACTGAGCTCACTGTTGCTGGCCCTGGTTACTGCATCTCCCTGGGCTTCTCCTAGGTCCTGCCCACCCTTTTATAAGCAGGCCATTCGTTAGACTCAACTCAATTGACTCATGATATGTGTGCCACCTGTTTTCTGTCAGGACTCTGATACAGTATTTAGTACTTATGTAAAAAAGAAAATTTGCAAGTCGGGGAGGTTGGGGGGCATGCACTTATGTATGCTAACAGCTCTGGAAAGCTGCACAGAAACTGCTAACGGTGGTGCCTCTAGGAAGTGGTGGCTTGGGTCGGGGAGCAGGATAGAGGGAAATTATCTTATTGCATACTTTTTTTTTCCTTCTGAATTTTGTACTGTAAGCATATATTACTCAAAAACTAATTTTTGAGAGTTTTTTTAAATGAATTTGACAAGTAAAATTGCAGGCGTAAGGTGTCCACTGTACTACTCTGATACATTTATATACTGTAACATGACTGTGATGTAGCACTAATGATCACATTACATAATTATAGTATTACAATATCATACCGTCTACTCATTATACTGTGTATTAGATCTCTATGGCTTGTTTACTACCTGTTTTAAGTTTGTACCCCTAAACATCCGCACTCTGGGGCTTCCCTGTTGGCTCAGTGATAAAGAATCCATCTGCCAATGAAGGAGACCTGGGTTCGATCCCTAGTCCAGGAAGATCCCACGTGCCTCTGAGTGACTAAGCCTGTGCTCCACAACGAGAGAAGCCACCCAAGTGAGAAGCCAGAGCACCACAGCTAGAGAGTAGCCGCCGTTCACTGCGACTAGAAATAAGCCCAGGCACCGGCAAAGACCTACTGCAGCCAAAATTAAAATAAAACCCCACCGTCACCCTTAGCATCCCCCAGCCCCTGGTCACCACCATTTACTCTCTGGTTTTTTTGTTTTCCTTATTTAACTTTCTTAGATGTCACATGTAAGTGATATTATGTAGTACCTGTCTCTGCCTGACTTATCTCACTTAGCATAAAATACTCAGAGTCCATCCACGTTGTCACAAATAAATGGGAGGATATCTTCCTTTCTCATGGCTGAATAGTAAAATAAATTTTAACTTTTTTAGAAGATAATTTTAAAAAGAAAGACTGCAGAGGGGCAAGGTGCCAGAAGGCATCACATACAGCTGTCCCTGCTCACCTAGAGCCTTCCTTCTGCAGGAGTGGCTGCCTCTGCTGGCAGATACTCCAAGCTGCCAATTGAAGAAAGAAGAAAGAAAGGGAAAGAAGGGAGGGAGGGGAGGAGGCCTAGTTAGCAGACTTCTTCCACTCTATACTACAGACAAGAGGTGCAATGTTTTAAGGAAATTAATACGTTAACTCTTAATGCATTTTCTGACACTTATTGGCAGGCAAGAGGTTTAAGACGAGGGCAGGAATTTCCCAGCCCACATCAGCGTGCGTGTTGGCCGCACCTTGTCCACCCCATGTGGAGGTCAGAGTCACAGTGACCAGAACAGAGCCTGACTGGGACATTCAAGTAAGCCCCCTCTTCAGTCCCTCTCTGACTTCCCTGCAACCCCCTCTACCAGCCCTGGTCTGTCTGAGTCACAGCGACAGAGCAGGGCGTCAGGCCGGGAGGGCCGTCCACCTGCTCGGGGGCAGGGTTCCTCCTCCTCCCGCTCCTCCCTGTGGCCTGCCCTTTACTCCGCAAGTCTCTATTTTTATCACACTCATTATACTGCAGGGCTCTTCATTTTCATCTCATTGTTGGCGGAGTCATCCAGAGACTTTGTCACCCAGGAGACAGGGAGGGAGGCTGCACTCTCCGCTCCCCTGCAGGCGTGGCTAAGTCGTCATCTGACAGCGCTTGTAGGATGACCGCCAGAGCCATCAGCTGTTCCAGCTCTTCCTCTTTCCAGAGAGTCTGGTTCAATCGAGGTTCCCTGCATTGGTCCTTTCTTGCTTATCCAGAAAGGGAGAAATGTATCTATATTTTATAGGCAGATATATAATTGATAGAGAAAACAGAACATCCATACAAGCCCTTGGTGTGACTCTTTCAGAGGAGAAAAATGTCTAGAGGTAACTGACTGCAGTATTAGGAGCATGTGAAATAGAAACACTCTGGCCCTGAAGAACAGGTGTCCCTGCCACTTTGGAGGGCTGGGGTTAGAAGGGGAGGCCCCAAAGCACATTTTCATAAAGATTCCTGGTACTTTTGCCCCAGACTGCACCGCAGCAACTGGAAAAAGATTAGGATCTCAAGGAGGCGACCACAGGGAAAAGGAGGAAGCGAGGCACTGCTGTTGAGAGGAACTAGTGCTCTCCTCCATCCCCAGCACGGTTTCTATCTGAGGGTCCTGCTCCCACACTCTCCCTCACACTGTGCTCTCCTGTGGCAGGGACAGAGGGCCCCAAGCCCGCATAACTGTACCTTTCCTCATGCAGCATCTCTGCTGGAGCTGCTCCTTCTCATCCTTCGAAACCCCCACCACAAATGTCACTTTAGGGAATCCTTCCCGGACCCCTGCCCTCTGCCTCTCAGGCAGAGTTAAACATGCTTTCCTCTGAAATTTCTTGTTCCAGGATTGTTATGGTTGGTTGTCCACGGCCTGATTCTCCCACTGGTTTTGTATCGCCAGACTTTGCTGGGTGCCTGATGCACAGGACACAGATTTGTTGAATAGTACTGGACCCAGAATGATAGAGACAATTATGTAAAGGGCCTGATGACTGATGGCTTGCTTTGTGCCAGGCACTGTGCTGAGAACTTCACAGGCATGCTACCCCTTAATCCTCACCACCACCCAAGAGGTGGATGCTATCACTCCCCATTCTGCAGAGGGAAAGACCAGATGAGGGTAAGTAACACAGTGAAGACCACACAGGTAGAAACTGATAGAAATTCAACTTCAATGCAAGTGTGTCTGATTCCATAGCATCTGCTCATTTCTTATGCTTTTGAAACTCAGAAATAATACCTGAATGTGGTAAGGAATAAAAAGAATCCAAACTCCATTAAAGGATAAAAAGTAAGCCATTCTCCTACCTGGATCAACAGTCCCATTCCCCGAACCAGCCACTCTTGTCAACTTTCTTTTCCTTCCAAAAATAGTCTCTGCATACACCTCTTTATGGATTTGCTCTCACTGCACACATAGTAGCGCACTCTATACTCTGTGCTACACACTTGCTTTTTTCCCTTTTAATTTTTATCTTTGGGGTTGTTCCATTATCTGTAGTTATGAATCTATGCCCATTTAAAAAAAAATGGATACAGAGTAGTCCATAAATGGATATATCATCATACTTATTTAATCATCCCCTGTTAATGATTCTGTGTTGATGGGCATTTAGATGGTTTTCTGCCTTTTGCTATTGTACATGGGGCTATAAAGTGTATTCTTGTCCATAAGTCTCAACACAAATTATATTACTTTACATATAAATTGTTGGTCCTTCTGGAATTTTTGGCAAAATGAATGGGGTAAAGACCCAGTATAGATGTTGACCATTTCACTCTTCTATGGTCAGATATCTCACCTGAAATATAGTAGGTGCTCACAAATGGTTATCATGATAATTACAGCAGCATCCACTGGAGCATGCCATCAAAGTATGTTTATTGAATCTACAGGCATGCAGTTAATTGACATGACACATTAAGGATGGCTACCTGGAAGCCTTGTAACTGTCAGAATGACTAGGTCCTAATAGTCACTTTCACCTGTCAGAATGAATGAGTATGCAAAGCTTCCTAAGAGCAGGTTTTGACATGGGGAGGGGCGAAAGACATCACACAGGTACAGTGATGGGATGCACCAAACAATGATAACCCAGGAAAAGAAGCTTCTGATAACAAATTCTGGGTGAATTGGCTGAGACATTTCTCGTGGAATGGTTCGGAAGAACCACTGCAGGCTAAGTGGGTCAGCTGAGGGCTGGAGGGAATGCAGGTGTGTACTCGTGCTAAGTGAGGTGATGAGCAAAGAAGCAAGGCCACCAGGAGTCAGATCAGAGTGCTGAACGCAGAACTGATCCTTTAGTAATGTGAGAACATACAGGGCTTATGATGGGCAGTTAGAGGCTTGTGATCTGTGCTTGGTGGATAGAAGATGGATGATGCCATGAAAGAGAAAGGCAACGCCATCAACCATAAAGACTGGCTGAGGGAGATGCTCTCTTATCCAAGATGGGTGGAGGTGCTGGGGATCCCACTAGCTGGGGATCCCCAGGAGATGCAGATGAATTGCTCTGGGGTGGGATAGCCACTCTCCAGAAAACATACCCACTTTCTACACAGTGGAAGAGTAGGCCAGGGACTGTTCCTCAGCACTGGAGTTGATGGAAATAAGCAAAGCCCCTGCTGGACAGATACGGGAGCATCTACAGAGAAAGGCAGGAGGAGAAGGGGATGACAGAGGATGAGATGGTTGGACGGCATCACTGACTCAGTGGACACAAGTTTGAGCAAACTCCAGAAGATAGTGAAGGACAAGGAAGCCTGGTGTGCTGCAGCCCATGGGGTTGCAAAGAGTTGGACATGATTTAGTAACTGAACTAAGTCATGTTCCCAAGCACTGTATGAGGACTTGGTAATAAGACATCCAAATAACAGCTGAAACCCACCATAAACCAGGCCCAGGTGTAAATTCATCTAGTTCTCATCCCAGCCTTCCAAGTTAATACCCATCTTGCACATGAGAAAACTGAGTCACACAGAGCTTGACCCTCTAGAACTGGAGTCACATAACTTGCATCTACTATCAAAATTTGGTTATGAGTTTAGTCCTAACAGTTGCTCTTAGAGACCATCTGCTGTCTATCCCCTAGGATGTAGCCTTCACAAGGATAGCTCCCCGTAGGACGAGCAGGCCTTAAGTCATGTCTGTGACTTTCCTAGGCACCTCCAGGAGCAGAGAGATCTCAGGACCACTCTGCTCCTTCCAGCCCTTCGGGGGAGGCCTGGTGTACAGACACAAGCAGATTCTCTGAAGAATCCAACCACGGAATAGTGGGAGTAAGAGAGCTGGGCTGGGAGGGAGGAAGCCCAGGGCCAGGGGACAGACAGAATGGAGAGAGAGGCTGGGAGGAAGGGAGGAAGGAGATGGGCAAGGCTTCTGAGCCAGCTCAGAAAAGAAGCCAGCTCTGGGCTGAACACAGAGGTCATGGGACCCCCATGTGTCTGGCAGGCTCCAGCAGGAGTCAAGCACGTGCCGAGGACAAGCCGGGAGGATGTGGCTGGCATCGGGCCCCATATCACAAACACCTCACCCTCAGCGATGCCAGGATGCCCCAACATGGGAGTCCAAGAGCTTCATGTCAACTTGGCAGCAGATTGCCTCCACCATGCTGGGAGGGGCGGGGTGGTTTCTACAGAGAAGCACTTGTTTAGTCCTGAGACTTCTCCCTGGGTGTGCTGTTTCCTCCTTCTCACCCCCACCCCCCACAGATCTGCTCTTCTCTGGCTTTGTCACAGCTTCAGACACATATGAACTGGCCTGGCTGGGGATAAACGCAGCATGGAGTTAATAAAAGAATGATGCTGACTGCCTTCTAGCCCCAAACCTCACCACCACCACCAGCTGCAGGCCCACCATCACACCACCCCTTGTTCACTGCTTACAGAGAAGCAGACAGGGAAGAGTAAAGCCGTCCCTGTTCATCACCCACACTTGTGACAATCATAATGTCCCCAGGCCTCCGTCCTTGCTCTGCTCTGCAAGGCACTTTGGAGCTGTCTTTCCAGCCCCCACAGGTTGTCATGGTGCCTGCTGCTCAGACTTTTCATTGGACAGAGCTATGCAGACTGTCTCCATGGCAATAAAAAGGATCTGTGGAGAAACGATGCTGGCCTTGGAAATTAACTCACAGGAACACTCCTGGGAAATAAGCTCCTCTTAGGGGGTCAGGAGACATTCCCCTCCTGAAGACGCAGTTTCTCAGCCGTTTCACTGGCCTGGGGAGCCTGGCTCTGTGATGGCCATGCCACCATCCTTGTCTACTCTCCAACCACAGAGGATGGCAGCTCCAGGTTTCTGGCTGCACCAGTAAAGACTGCAGGTCAGGGGGCTTTCCTGGTGGTCCAGTGGCTATAACTGTCACTCCCAATGTAGGGGCCATGGGTTCGACCCCTGGTCAGGAAACTAGATCCCAGGTGCCAAAACTAAAGAGTCTGTGTGCCTGAACTAAGGCCTGGTATAGCTAAATAAATAAATGTTAGGGGGGAAAAAAAATAAACCCTCTAAGTCAGAAAAGCACGGTTGAGATACAGAAAAACTTTGCCCTTCTTAGGGTCCACAGGTAGCGTCCCTGCTCACCCCACTTCTCCTGGGTTGCACCCCTCCATCCTCCCCACATGACAGGACCTGGGTTCTCCCTGCTAAGATACGAGCAGATACAGCTGGAGATACTCTCTCCCCTCCTCCCAGATACCTGTGTGTCATCTCAGAACCTTTGATAACAAAACAAACAGATCTCTGGTCTACTCTGGTCTTTCTGCCCTGTGTCTGCATCTTTCTCTTCTGCCTTTCATACCAAGAATCTTGGCTTTTGCACTGTTCAGGTTCACAGTCCAACAGGGAGGGCACTAGTGGTCTTTGAAATGCCTAGTCCCTTTTGAAACCAACACTCGCCCACCTGGAATCGAGCTGAGCTAGGTTGAGATGGACTCCATCAGGTCCCTAACCCCTTATCTCTCCCCAACACTACCTGCTTTCACAGAAGGATCAGAGGCCGATTCACACTTGACGATGACTAATAACAGACTGAAGTGTATCATCTCAGGGAGATCAGAAGTTAAATTGTGAGGAATGAGTTCCTATATGGAATTTTAGGATTTTTCAAGGGAGATTTTCAAACAGTAGAGTTTGGATTTCACTCTTAGCAAGGAAAAGAGAGAAACTATATGGATTTTCTTGTCTCCAAAGCATTTCTTTGTACTTGGTGACTCGCCTGGATGATAAAGAGGAAATTTGTCTTACCTGCTATCTGTAAAGCCAAAAAAAGTGATTTCTTATAAAATCTTGCCATACTGGGGACTTCCCTAGTGGTCCAGTGATTAGGACTCCTAGCTTCAATTCAGAGGGCACAGGTTCCATCCCTGATCAGGGAACCAAGATCCCACATGCCACATGGTGTGGACATAATATAAAAATTTAACAATAATCCTGCCACATTTAAGCTAGGCATGGTGTCACCAAGGAGGACTTCACCTCCAATGTCTAGTGTGATAATGTCCTTCCAGCAGCCCAGAGCACAGCCTTGTACCCACCACCTCTGATAGAGCAGATCACAGCGAGCTTGGCCAGGTTCTGGTAAGGGCTCTCTTCCTGGCTTGCAGCTGGCCATCTTCCCATTGTGTCCTCACACGGCAGAGATAAAAAGAGATCTCATATCTCTTTTATAAGAGCACTAATTCCATCACGAAGGGCCCACCTTTGTGACCTCATCTAACCCAAATTACCTCCCAAAGGTCCAATCTCCAAGCATCATCACACTGGGGTGAGAGTTCTAACACATGACTACTGGGGGAGCCATACAAACCTTCCATCCATAGCACTCCTTGTTCAAACCCAGAAGCTCCTGCCCTGGAAAAGAGAACTTCTTGGGGAACATCAGTGCAAGAGGCAATGTGCCAAGAGAACCTGGCACAGGACTTTCTTGAGATAAGCTCGGAATGAGGATCAGGAACCTGATTCAGGGACCACCTCTCCTAAGCAGCCCATCACATTGTCAAGCTCCTTAGCCTCCATGGGACTGTTTCCTCATCTGTAAAATGACAGAGGAGAGGAAAGGTGGGGTAAGCCACATCTTTTGTATGACATTTTCTAACTCTATTTTCCTTGATTCTGGGGTACAGATGTTGCCAAGGCAGGTGATGAGCAGGTTTCAACCTCTTTTGGAAAAGATAAGAGACCAGGTGCACTGGAGAGAAACCAGCAAATTTGGCAAGAAAAACACAGCCTCCATGATAAGCAAGTGGCTTGGGTTTTATAAGTCCTCAGGGAGCCACACCTCCCCACATCTGCTTCTGTTCTTAACTACCAACAAGTGAAAAGCAAGGCAGGAGGGGCACTGAAATGTTTGATGTAGAGTTAGATGATGAAATTCAGGAGAATGGGGAAGAAAAGAAAGGAGTTAGAGGAGAATTACAGACACAGATCCATCTAATGTGGGCTGTCGAGGGTCTGTTTTGAAGTTGGGTGGTGGGGGTGATGGTTTCTTTTGCTTGGCATCCCATACTCCTTCCTGGTGCCTGTTAAAAGGAGCCAACTGTACTCTCAATAAGCTGTTTAATAAGCCCTGGTTTGAGTTCTTTGAGCCATACAGCAAATTCCCACTGACTATTTTACATATGGTAATATATGTTTCCATGTAATTCTCTCCATTCATCCCACCCTCTCCTTCCTCCCAACAGCCCAAGCCATGTCCATAAGTCTGTTCTCAATGTCTGTGTCTCCATTGCTGCTCTGCAAATACCTCCTCAACCTTTTAATCCTCTGGTTTCTTCTGGGAATCCCATGGGACAGCCATGTGGACCGCTCAAACCATTAACCACTGATATGAGATCTGGCAGCTTGAAAGCCTCTAGTGAAAATTTCTGAAGGCTGTCACTTTGGGGAAGTGGACTAATTGCTATTTGGGGAAGAGGAGAGATTGTGTTTCTCCCTGGGGCCTCAGTGGAGCAATGGTTGAGTGTTTTGTCCCTGAAACATACTTGAGACCACAGAGGATTACTTCCTGGAGACTGGAGGTAGACACTTATGTGCCCTGACTCACCCCTCTTGCCTTCATCCTGATTTCTAACATGAGTATGTGGACTGTGCCTGTGGGTCTTGACTCGTCACACTGCAGAAAGCATCTTCCTCTGATTGGAAGTATGGGAGTGTTGATAAACCCAGTGCAGCCCTCAGTGGATGGGAGATAAAACACTCGGGTAAACACTCTGCCTTAGGATGGACACTTCCAGTCTGAGAGGCTTTCTCTACTCTCCTTGGAAAGTTGAGGGTGGCGGGGGAAGGAGTCTGTGCCAGGAATGACACCCATCACTACACACCCCTGTATGCTTTCCTTGCTTCCATGATCACTCCCCACTCACTCCCTCACTCCTGCTTCCTCCCATCTCCTGCCAAAAAGCCCTTGTCACTGTTTTCAAAAGAAGCCAAACCAAGACAGATCTGAAGAGAGAAGTGGACTGACAGAGCCTGGCCATCACTTTGTCATGGAGGGTGGTTGAGAGACAGATGTGGATTCAAATCGCTACTTTGCCTTTTACAAGCTACATATATTTAGACAGATTAACCTCTCTGGAGCAAGCAGCAACTGGAAAACATCAAAGATTAATGATAAAATGATCAGCAAAGGGAGTCATTTTACTCACTGGGATTCATAGGGACCCATCCTGCAGAACGAACGGCATCTTTTGACCTTCAATGACTAAGGCAGTGGAGACTCTAAACAGAGTCCAGCCAGGGACGTGCAGTAGCCCTGCCCCAGAGGCTCCTTCAGTCCCTCCACCACCTCTACACAGTGCCCCATCTATAAGGAAGCCCAAGGGCACACTATGGTCTCTGGCCTTAGTTCTGAACCTTTTCCTTGATCACTCCTGTCCTCCATTCCTATTCTATTCCCAATCTTTCATTTATTCTGTTAATAAACCAATGTTTAGGACTTCCTTGGAGGTTCAGTGGTTAAGACTCTGAACTGCCAATTCAGGGGGCATGTGTTCAATCCCTGGTTGGGGAAATAATATCCCACATCCTGCATGGTGTGGCCAAAAGATTAAAATAAACATGAATATGAGGAGGAAAATTTTTTTAAAAAACTGTAAAAGAGTGGGGCTTTCCTAATGGCTCAGTGCAGGAGACAGGAGTTCAATTCCTGATCCAGGAAGAGCCCGCATGCCAGGGGGCAACTAAGTCCACGCTCTACAACTATTAAAGCCTGTGGTCTAGAGTCCAGGAACCACAACTACTGAAACCCTCATGCCTTAGAGCCTGTGCTCTGCAACAAGAGAAGCCACTGCAACTAGAGTAGCCCCTGCCAGCAATGAAAACCCAGCACAGCCAAAAATAAAGAAACTATTTTAAGAAAAAAACTATAAAGGAGTATTTTAAATAAAATAATGTTTCGCCCACCGCTTAATCAACCAAAAGGAACATTCACTTTAGGTGAAAGGGTCATGCAACTTCTTGGTAAATCTGATCCAGGATCTGCACCATACAGCAGATTTTTACCATCACCCTACAGAACCCAGCCTCCACGAAAACTCAGGCAATGGATTCTTTAGCCCAGGTACACTGCCTCACGCCAGCCAGGGACTACCTCTTCTGCTCCAGTGCTGTGCCAGGACTGTCCACCTAGGCACTGACCCTCAAGCTGCCTCCTGCCCATAAGTTCAGCCCCACAAGTGGGACCTGGGTAGAGGCAGCCAGGGATGTCAGCACAGGGGTGAATGTGGCATTATAGGGGGACAAGGGACCGACCACCACAGTAGTCTGGGGTAAAAACAAGAGAAAGATGACCAGAGGCTCCTTATGCCACTTTTTATTCCCAAGGAGCCCTACATCCAAACAAGACAGAGAACCCTCAGGCTGGAAGGGTGTCACCCCTGTTTATCATAACCCTCACCTGTGGCCATCCCAGGACACTCCAGAATTCCCCTTTGCCTTAAGAGTTCTTTCCAGATCTTTCTTAAGGGGTCAGAGAGGAAGAGGTTAACCTGAAATGTATAAATGCAGACAAAATGTTCCCAGGTAGAGTGAGATATGCCAGATCCTCAGCACCAAAGTCTGACCCGTCCTGAGGACCTCCCTCCCACATCTGTAGGAGCTACAGGTTAACTAGTCCCCACCCCACCCCACTCTGCCTTCCCTCCCAAACAGGCTTCTCCTCCCCAGGCCTTCCAGCACACAAATATCTGCAGAACAGCAGGAACTCTCTGATGCAGCAAACTCGGTGGCTTTTTGTTTTTCACTTATTAGTCGGGATGAAAGCATCTCATACCACCTCAAGGACTGTTGGGAACCAAATAAATACTAAGGTGGTTTATTTCGGGAAGTACTTGGGTCTTGTTACCCACAGTCCACAGCCTCTGACTGGAAACTTGACCTGAGGAGGACTCTGGGGGGAACGGATGGAGAGACCCAAAGAGTCCAGCCCCCGTCTTCACCCAACCCGGGCAGCCTTCCCCGCAGCCCCTGTCCTCTTGTGAGGCAACGAGGTGAGAGCCAGGTGAGTGGTGGACATGAGGGCCAGTCCTTCTCTCTGGCCCTCCGCCTCTCACAGCCGCCTCCACACTGGGGACACTCCCTCATCCCACAGCACTCTTGAGGGAGCCTCATCTCACAGGCAACTTGAGCCCAGGCTGGGCTTCTCCAGATAGAAGAAGGGGCAAGGGCCATAGACCAAATGCCAACCCTCCCTCTGCACCCTTACCCTTTCTCCTGCCCTCTCCCCCATCCCTTCCCATCCCTGAGGTCTTTCCACCATAGACACACACCAACAACCACACACACAAATCCCCTCTCTGAACATTTCCTTATTGGAAGCCAAGTTCTCTTCTCTCCCTCAAATCCCTGTCTCCTGCACATGGGATTTTTCTCAGTGACACCCATCCCCGCTCCTACCCAGGAAGTCAGCACCTTCCCTCACTCACTGCAGGAGGCGAGGCGTCACCAGCTCTTACTCTGCTGTCAGGCTGCTGTTGCCCACCTCCTCTCTGCGGCCTCTCTCTCCCTGCAGGCCCCACGCACCCCTCTCAGTATCTCCCCTGCAGGCCTGTGGGGCACTGGTCTGGCTTGCCTGGTGGCTGTCCTCCCCTGCACTCAGCCCCTGCCAAGTGTAGGAGGTGGTCTTGGGGCTGGAGATCTAATGGCAAGATTTGGCCCATGGCCCTGGCTACTAAAGGGCTGGGGGCCATCCCACTGAGCCCCCTCTCTGCGCCTAGCCTTCTCATGGAAGCATTCTGTCCTGCCCTGCCTGTCTGCATCTTCCCAGCACAACCGCCCCCTGAGGCCCCAGTTCTTCTGGGTCTGTAAAACCTGCTCTGCACGGACTTAAGCCTTTGGCTCAGAGACTTAAACACTCTTGGTTCACTGGTAAATCCTGACTCCCCACTTCAGAGCCCTCAGTCAGGCAGCTGCAGGTGGCACCCTGCCCTGAACCTGTGGCCCGGAACTGTCCCAACCGCAGGGAGACTTCATGGCTTTTTCCTAAGTGACAGAAGTAGTAAAGGTATCTTGATCTTCATAGCGTATCTCTTTCAACTTTCATAACATACATCTGAGTTTATGTTAATAGGCAACTTGGATGGGGGGATGGTTGCCAGGGGAACCAACCATGTGATTTGAAGGCTGGAACTTTCAGCCCCATCCCCTTGATCTCTGGGGAGAGGAGAGTGATTGGAGGTTGAATAAATTGCCATTGGTCAATGATTTAAGCAATCATGCCTATGCAATGAAGCTTCATAAAAACACAAAGGTCAAGATTCAGAGAACTCCTAGGTTGGTGAACACATGGAGATCTGGGGACAGCGGTGCCTGGAGAGGTCAAGGAAGTTCTGTACTCTTTTCCATATCTTTTTATTTCTTTTAATATTTGTTTATTTATTTGTCTGTGTTGGGTCATAGTTGCTGTGCACAGGCTTAGTTGCCTCAAGACATATGGATCTTAATTCCCTGATCAGGGATTGAACCTATGTTCCCTCCATTGGAAGGCAGATTCTTAACCACTGGACCACCAGGGAAGTCCTCTGCCCCATACTTTGCCCTGCGCACCTCTGCAGAGCTCTGTGAACCTGAAGAGGGTGCGTGCTTGGGGAAGAGATATAGGAGAGGTGGGTGGGGTGGGAGAGGAGAGATTTCCCAGTCAGTTGGAGACAATGGCGTCTGCCTGAGGGTGGTGCACAAATGGGACCACGGATAAGATGAGCAAAGAGAAATTCCCCTCACCATACAACACCCCCACTAAATTTTTTAATTGCATTCAGTTGAAATCAGAGCCTCTTGTTTTGTGAGTATTTCACCCCTGTGGTGGCAGACATGATGGGGGAAGATCTCTGTCCGGTGGTCAGAGTCGTTCGTAGAGTATCAAGCCCTTGGAGAACAGGGGAGCAGCAGAGAAGGTAAGGCGGGCTATTATCAAGTGTGCTCAGCTTCAGCAGGGAAGATTTCAAACAGTTCCGAGAAGAGTCATGATCCCATGAACCGAGATGCTAAAAGGGAAAATGATTCAGGAGGGTTAGTAGACTGTCAGCAATGAAACTCAGCTACGGACTCACAAATGAGCCTTTGGAGGCATTAAGGAAGCTGAAGAGACTGGAGAGGCCACAGGGAGCTCGGATTTCAGGTCATCTCTGAGGATGGAGGCAGGGGCACTTGGCCAAGGGCAGATACACAGGAGGGACCAGTCTGAGAAGGATGTTGGCAGAGTACAGAGACCTAGGGAGGCAGAAGGAAAGCTCTGACCAGCGCATGGGCAGAGAAGAATGCTAACAATGACAGGAGAATTGTGACCTCATCACACTCCATCTGGCCTATCAGAGGGGCTAGGGCACAAAACCCCCGAGTGAACAGAACATAGTTGTAGGAGAATGAGAAAGCCAGAGATGGATCTCGAGACATTTTACAAGGTCTCTGGTTCTCACGGACCCAGGTGAACCAAGTGGCAGGACAGCTAGGTGGACTGTAGTGGGTTGGAACACCTGAGCTTATGGAAGGCTAGGGGTGGGTCTAATGCAAGATCCACCTGAGGGACACTGAGAATCCCTTGTCTAAAAAAGGTGGAGAATCTTAGTGTCAGGTACAGTCACCAAAGAGGACCACAATCACCCATATATGTCCCCACCAAAGGATGTGAAAAAACATAGACCGTTGGCAGAGAGCGGACACCTTTCTGTTCTTGACTCTTAACAAGAGCAGAGACTTAATCCACCACTCTACCCGCAGAGGATGGAACAGGGCCTGGCACAGAGCAAGCCCTCGATAAATATTTGCTGAATGAATAAATGCAAAAGGCACGAGAAAAGAGAGCAGAGAGTTTAGGAACCAGCTTTAAAAGCCAGAAAGGAGTTCGATCGGTAGCAGGAGCGGAGAGCGGACCCCAAAGAGCCCTGAGCAGCCCCACCTCCGCCACCGGCCTAGTTACCATCACACCCCGGGAGGAGCCACAGCTGCCGCAGCCGGCCCCAGTCACCATCACCCCATCTATGAGCAGCGAGGCCGAGACCCAGCAGCCGCCCGCCGCCCCCGCCCCCAGCGCTGCCGACAAGAAGCCCGGCACGACGGGCAGCGGCGCAGGGAGGGGCGGCCCGGGCGGCCTCACATCGGGGGCGCCTGCCGGCAGGGACAAGAAGTTCATCGCAACGAAGGTTTTGGGAACAGTAAAATGGTTCAATGTAAGAAGCGGATATGGTTTCATCAACAGGAATGACACCAAGGAAGATGTATTTGTACACCAGACTGCCATAAAGAAGAAGAACCCCAGGAAGTACCTTCGCAGTGTAGGAGATGGAGAGACTGTGGAGTTTGATGTTGTTGAAGGAGAAAAGAGTGCGGAGGCAGCAAATGTTACAGGCCCTGGTGGAGTTCCAGGGCAAGGCAGTAAATACACAGCAGACCGTGACCATTATAGACACTGTCCACGTCGCAGGGGTCCTCCACGCAATTACCAGCAGAATAACCAGAATAGTGAGAGTGGGGAAAAGAATGAGGGATCGGAGCGCTCCCGAAGGCCAGGCCCAACAGAGCCGGCCCTATTGCAGGCGGAGGTTCCCACCTTACTACATGCGGAGACCCTATGGGCGTCGACCTCGGTACTCCAACCCTCCTGTGCAGGGAGAAGTGATGGAGGGTGCTGACAACCAGGGTGCAGGAGAACAAGGTAGACCAGTGAGACAGAAGATGTATCGAGGTTATAGACCACGATTCCGCAGGGGCCCTCCTCGCCAAAGACAGCCCAGAGAGGACGGCAATGAAGAAGATAAGGAAAATCAAGGAGATGAGACCCAAGGTCAGCAGCCACCTCAACGTCGGTACCGCCGCAACTTCAGTTACCGACGCAGACGCCCAGAAAACCCTAAACCACAAGATGGCAAAGAGACAAAAGCAGCCGATCCACCAGCTGAGAATTCGTCCTCTCTCGAGGTTGAACAGGGCGGGGCTGAGTAAATGCCGGCTTACCATCTCTACCATCATCCGGTTTAGTCATCCAACAAGAAGAAATGAATATGAAATTCCAGCAATAAGAAATGAACAAAAGATTGGAGCTGAAGACCTTAAGTGGTTGCTTTTTGCCTGTTGACCAGATAACTAGAACTATCTGTATTATCTATGCAGCATGGGGTTTTTATTATTTTTACCTAAAGACGTCTCTTTTTGGTAATGACAAACATGTTTAAAAAAAAAAAAAGCCTGTTTTTTTCTCAATACACCTTTAAAGGTTTTTAAATTGTTTCATATCTGGTCAAGTTGAGATTTTTAAGAACCTCATTTTTAATTTGTAATAAAAGTTTACAGCTTGAAAAAAAAAAAAAGCCAGAAAGGAACATCAGGGACATTCCCAGGGACATGTGGTTTGTGCCTGCTTTTATAGCTCACAGTAGGGAGTGCCTCAGACCCCTCACCAACTCTCAGGGGCAGCCTCTTACCAGTCCCCCATCTTCTCACTGGCCCCCAGGGTGCTCCCCACCAATGGGTTGACCATTGCATTGCACACCAGGAAGTCAATGCCCCCACAGTGCTCCAGGGTGGGGTGACATGTAAGGCTGGGTGAGCTGGAGATGGCTTGAGGAGGCCGTGCCCTCCTAGAGCAGTCCAGTGCAAGGGGCGTCAAGACAAAGCTTGTTAATTAGATACCATCTCGGAGTAGGAATGGTGTCAAGGCTCTGTGAGAACCAAACTCAGTGAAGGTAAGTGCCTCGGACAGGCCCGGGCCAGGTTCTCCAGAGCCGAGGTCCTCAGGGGAGGAAAGTCCTATCCAGGAGCCTTCTTGGGGCTGAGGATCGGGGAATCCCCTTAGAGCCCTCCTCAACCACAGATCTCCCAGCATGGGTGGGAGTGAGGCCCTCCCATCAAAAGGCCCCATTTCAGAGCACCAGCATGAGCAGGGAGGTGGGCTTAATTAGACCCTAAGCAGTTGTCATCTCAGGCCACATACCAGGGCCTCCAAGCCCTCATCCCAGTCCCTGCCTCCCCCCTCCCCCCCAGGGCTGAGCAAGGAGGGGAAGGCTCTGCACATTCTCCTCTCTGTGTCCTTCCACCTCCATGGCCCATTACTTTGGCCAAAAGCTGCTCCCAGTCTCTGCCATCCCCTGGGGCATATGGTGCCCATCATGCTCAGCCCCTTCCCCTTCAGCTCTGCCACGGCCCAGTCCATGTTCTGCTGCCAGACACTGAATCATGGTGAAGCCGATCCTGTGGCAGAGACGGAAGGAACAAGGCAGCCCCAGCTCCTTGCTACCATTCTCCTTTCCTCCCCCAAAATCAGCAAAGCCATGCCTTGTCCCGCAGCCCTGAGGTCCTTCTGTGGTGAGAATCCCTATGAGGGGTCAGGGCCCACAGGGCAATGGGATGCTCACCCATCAGTGGACGCCATGACCATAGCTACCCAACTGGCCAGGATGCCCTTTTGTTTCCTCCCTCCACTGCTACCTTGTCCAGAGAGCTCAGCAGAGGATGGAACAAGCTCTGAGGGACCCAGGCCACTGCTTGGAGCATGGTGGCCAGTGACTGGTCTGCTCCCTGCTAAACTCTGCTCTAGGGGAAAGAATAAAAAACTTAAAACTTATTACCCCCAACTCCTCCGGACAGACAAGGGCCAGCAAAGAGAGTGGGAAATCAACAGGTGAGCCTCAGGCCAGGGAAACTTTTCTGAAAATTTCCTGTTTATAAAAGGGACAGATTGGAATGGGAGACCCAGAATTCAGTGGACAAGGCTATTTTCCCATTCAGTCCATAAACAGGCACTGAGCACCTGCAATGTGTCGGTCACCAGGAAATAGATGTCTTGACCCTGATGAACCATGTCCTCTGATCCCCACCCATGGAGCTTCCCAGAAGGGTGAAGATACCAAACCAATAATTATACCAATCATCAATTTTAATGAGCTGCTTATGGTTTAAAAAGCAGAATTCAACAAAACTCTCAGTCAAAACTGGAGAGAATATAAGCCCAATCACTTTCCAAAATGGTTTGGCGCTGCCCAGAGAAGTTGAACAGACAGCCCTCTGACTCTGCACTCTCACAGCGCAGGAGGGTGGTCATGTGTGCACCACGAGCCTGCACACTAGCATTCACAACAACATGCTTTGTGATAGCCTCAAGCTGGAACCAAGCCCAAATGTCCATTAATGGTAGAATAGACAAATCAGGTTGCACTTATATAACAGAATACTATACAACACTGAAGATTAATGAACTGAAGCTACATACTGAACAGCATAAATGAATCTTAAAAGAAAAATAAAAGATATCATTGAGGGAAAGAAATCAGACACAAAATCATCTGTTATTATCTGATTCCATATACATGAGTTTCAAAAGCAGTCAAAACCCCTCTGTGTTGTTTAAGAATGCAAATAGGTGGTAAAAGTGCATAGAAAAACAACAGTACTTATCACAAAAAGTCAGGACAGTGAATATTCCTAGGGTAAAGGGGAGGTTATAACTGGGGAAGGGCAAACCTCGTGACTCATGGGGTGTTGCTTGTGTTCCATTGTATGACTATGGTGTCCATTAAGATATATGTGACTTGAGGGAGAGATAAACTAAGGAATTTGGGATTAACAGATACATACTACCATGTATAACATAGATCAACAACAAGGACCTACTGTATGGCATAGGGAACTATATTCAATATCTTATAGTAACCTATAATGGGGACTACCCTGGCAGTCCAGTGGTTAAGATTCTGTGATTCCACTGAGGGGCTACAAGTTCAGCCCCTAGAAGAAGAACTTTGATCCCACATGGTTCCACATATTGCATAGCAAGGCTAAAAAAAAAAAAATCCCAGCTCCTCCGCATTGACAAGGCCAGCAGAATGGAATGATAAAAAAGAATCTGAAAATACAATATATGTAACTGAATCATTTTGCTGTACACCCAAAACATTGCAAATCAGTTATACTTCAATAAAAACATTTAATCAAAAATATAAAAATAAATAAAAATTTTAAAAAAGAATATACCCCTACAAGAAAAAAAAGATATGTGTGTCTTGTGTATATATATGTGTGTGTGTGTGTGTCTGTGTGTATGCATTCATAAACACTTTAATGTATTTATATTATATTTCACAATCAAAATGTTTAAAAAGTTAAGATTATCTACTCATGGTAAATTTTTAAATTCAAGCAGTTCAAAGCTAACTCATAAACTAAGTCTCCCAGTTCTCTTCTTGGAGGCAAACATCCCAGTGTCTCAAACACTTTCTCAGAGATGTTCTGTGCAAAGGGCGTTGTTTGGAACAACAAGCTTTTGTGTATAAACATTCGATCCACAAAGGGTTTCCTGGGAGCATCCTGCCAGGCAGTGGAGGAAGCAGAGGATCAGTGGGCTCCTTGAGGGCAGCTCCACTTGCTCCCTCTCTGGGGCCCCAGATCCCTGCCAGCCCTGCAGCCAGGGGTGCTTGGTCAGGCCAACTCAATACAGGGTGCCTGGCTCCTTTCTGCTCAGGCTGGGAGAATCATCACTAGGGAGGTTGCAGAAAACAGGACCTGGAAGATGAAGGGGGTCTGACGAGGGAAGCAGCTGGACAGTTGCTCTAGTCCAGGGGCGCAGGCTGAGAGGGAGAGCAGAGGGGTCTGAGTGTCCACTGTGGCTGGGACAGAGTAGGGGCCTCTCTGCGCCAGGGGAGCAGAGAACGAGGGACCCTAGGCTGAGAACGCTGGCTGTGGTTCCCAATGCCTGCATGATGACTCCACCAGGCTGTGCTGAAGTGAAGCTATCTGAAGGGCAGCTGTGGGGAGCCCAGGCCAGTCAAAGCAGTCCCAAGCCAGACTGGTGTGGAGACCCATGCTCCATGGAAACACTCGGAAAGGGAAGAGGTGTGCCACCCTAGCTATGCACAGGGTGAGAACTGGCATGGGAGAATCATGTATTTCCAGTTCACAGAGAACTGGAAATTCATCAAGGATGCTTGCCGAGGGGACCCTCTTTCCCTCCACCCCCCAATTTCCTAGCTCCACATCAGTGTGAACCCAGGGGCTCCTGCTTCCCCCAGCATGAGATTCCATTTGCTTCCTGAGGAGCACTGTCCCTTCTTGAATCTAGGAATTTGATTAGCTTCCTGCTGAGGGAGATGGGGAAGGCATGGTTGGAGCAAGGAATTGTCAAGGACACTCAGGGACTTGGGGTATACTTTTGGGGTACGGAGAGCCAGGGAGCTGAAGAGAGACAAGCTCTGGCAGCTCTGAGTCCAGGGGCCAACAAACATGCTCTTTTAGGAGGCTCTGGTGTGGGCTGACTCTGTCCACAGACTCCTCATTGTTCCAGACCTGCTCTGGCCACTCCATCACAAGGGACTCTGGTTACTAAGCAACCCCTGCCCTACCTACTGCATCGCCCCTCGTTCCTTAGCAACCCTTGCATAACCCAGTTCCTTGGAGTTAGGGGCTGGTATCTATACACGATAAGTGAATGGGTGCTGCTCAGGAACAGTGGAGAAATTTCAGAGTAAATATCAGTTTGGGTCAGTGTCATAATGCAGGTGATCAAATGGTCTGCTTTGGGAAGGATGGCCTTGATAGTCAATTTGGTCTCTCTTCTGGTACCATACTTCCAAAAACACCCTTTGCAGGTCCTAGATCTCCTTGCTTTTTTTTTTTTTTTAAATCCCAGCTGCTTTCACTCTGCTCTCTCTCTTCTCTGCAAGGTCATATTACAGTCTTTCTTCTGAGGGGATGAGGGGTTTCAGGTTCTGATGGTTCTACCTTTCCTAAACAGGACAACAGATTCTAAATGTTGTTCTTACCCCTGGGGGCCTCCTCTCCCCTGCAGCTGCGATCACAGGTTAACCCTATCAAGTGCCAGGGGGAATCAGTCTCCTTGGCAGGGAGGGCAGCAGGAAAAAGAGGATTCTCATTTTGACGGGGCAGGACACCCCCTGCTGGAAGGCTGGCTTTATAGCACCTCAGGGAAGCTGTTTCCATCGCTCAGCAAGTCTGCCGCTTCCAGCACTTCTTACCAAGCCCTCAACTTGCAGCAAAGTGGTTTGCTGGAAAGCTACCCTACTTATAAGGAAAAGCAGCTCCAGGAGACACTGGTGAGACCTCCTCTATCTCCTTTGGTTCCCTTTCCTTTTCAAGTTCCCCTAGATCAAGGCCTGAGATTGAG
This sequence comes from Antilocapra americana, assembly GCA_007570785.1. NCBI lineage: Eukaryota > Metazoa > Chordata > Mammalia > Artiodactyla > Antilocapridae > Antilocapra > Antilocapra americana. Next base: position 1,552,636 of record ML661891.1, on the reverse strand, counting down.
TGACTTCCATGGGCTCATACTCTGGCAATTTCTCTCTTCATTCTCACTCATCTTCACTCAGAAGCACAGGTTCTGGGAGCCTGGAGTGGCCTCTGAGCCTGGCACTGCCCACTCTGATTCCTCTTCCCATGCAGATCAGTTCAAATGCCCAAATGTGGAGGATGGGAAGCCAAGTAGATACACCCTCAATCTAGTCCCAAGTAGAGGTGGATGGCCTTCACTGTTGGGACCAAAGAGAGAAGAGAATGGTAAAGGAAAGAAAACAAAGGCTAGGGAAAGATGCACAGTCATTAGAAACATTGAAAATCAGGAGAGAGAAACAAGGGAGATGTCAACAAAAGCTTCATGACCTTGGGCATTTGTTCCTCTCTCTGACTCCATCGGCACCTTGGTAAGAACCAAGTTGGGTGGTCCTAAAGCTCTGACAGTCCCAAGAGCTTTGTTATGAGAATCAGAGAAGAAATCAAGATTGAGCTGCAGACAGAGCCAGGGAGAAAGAAACCCCAGCACAAAAAGTAAAACGGAATGAAGTGGGCAGTTCTGGCATCACAGACCCTGGGCACGACGTTCCTGCCCTGAGCTGAGGTGAGGCCAGCTCGGCCTTACCCTTACTGGGCTGTGCTTCTGTCTGTCCCGAGCATGGGTCAGGGTCTCCTCTGCTGTGGAGTCTGCAGTTAAGTGCAAAGATGTGAATAGGCAGCAGGCTGGGTTTCAGGCACTGCTGGTTCTATCCAAAGAACTTAAGGATGCATGGACTTTACAGTTCTAGAATTAACAGAGGAGGACGTGATCACTTTGGTGTACAGTAGAAACTAACACAACACTGAAAAGCAGCTATATGAGAAAAAGAAAGATGGAAGTGAGAAAAGCCCTCCTTCGCCGCTAGGGAGGAAGCTTGGGGAGGGGGACCTTAGGGGAAGTACAGAAAGTATTTGTCTAATATTCTGCAGAGTACTGTACTGACCACTTACCAATGACCCAGTCCTGCCAGGCCAGCTGTCCCCAGATTCTCACACACAACCGAACCAGACAGATCTGTGCCTCCAAGCAGGCTCCAGACCCCACACTGGGCGGGGGCGGGGTGGGAGGAGTGAATGGCAGCGTGGGCAGCCTACGGCTCAGCTGGCTGGGGATGCAGAGCTGAGTACAAAGCAAGCCCCACAGAGAGACCACGGGCCTCAGTCCTAAGGCCAGTGATTCCGCCCCCCTGCTAGCTGGGCCCTGCAGTTTCACAAGACTACTGGCTACAGAGCCGCAGGGGCTGTCACTCAAGCTGTCACCCGGGCTCAAATACTTCGTGAGCGCACTTCGTGCTAAGCACCGGGTCGCGTACTGAGAATATCAAAATACTGAAGACAGAGCCCCACCCTCGATAAGCTTACAGTTTATTGGAGGAACCAAATGAAGGCGGTACAAAGCACTGCATGTCAAGGGGAGGAGGTTTGAGACTCAACCGCAAACCCAAGGATATTTGAGAGGAGGTACCCAGGCAATTGGATGAATCGTTCTGGCACGCAGGAGAACAAGCTAGCGATCAGAAGAACGATTTGCAAACTTTTGATCATAGGTAGAAGCAGTCTCATAAAATGGATGAGATATCCTAAAGAAGTGAATCAAATGGAAAGAGAGGACAGCCAAACTTGGAATGTGGTTGCCCCCCTCTGAGATGGTCCCAGGAAGCCCGGTGGGCTGGTGCTCTCAACTGTGTTTAGTCCGCTCCCACATAACGCCAGGCTTGGCAGAAGTCACGGTATGTCACCTCTGAGGTTAGGATGTATTAAAGTGAGTGTTCCATCTTGGGCCCTCGCCATTTGCTTCTCTCCCTCCTGGATTAGTCCTGGCTAACATGTGAGCAATCTGGTGGCAAGACCCACATGGCAAGGAACGGAGGGCTGCAAAACAACCACACTCTCTGGGAGCAAACCTCTTAGCCTGAGTTTTGAGATGCCCAGCTGACAACTTAACTACAGCCCTACCAGACACCCTGAGCCAGAGCCCCCAGCTATACTTCTCTCATCCCTGACCCTCACAAACTGAGAGATAATAAATTTTGAAACTGCCAAGTGTTAGGGTAATCTGCTATGCAGTAACAGATAACTAATACAGGAAAGTTGGAGAAATTTAGCTCATTGAAGAAACAGAACAGAAAATTCTAAAATATAATATTTTTTAAAATAATGTAGTCACAATTAAAACAGTGTTGCATTGATACATGAATAAACAACTCAAAGGAACAGAAAGGAAAGTTCAGAAAGAGATACATTATGTAAAGCAATTATCCTTCAATTAAAAAAATAAAGTGGAAAAATTTTTAAAAACACATTTGAGAATTTAATATATTATAAAGGTGACATTTTGAATCAGTGAGAAAAAAGATCACGTGTATAAATAAATGATGTTGAGACAACTGGGGAGCTCTCTGGGGAAAAAAGAAATTAAATTAGATCTGTGTCTTTCACACCACACACCTAAATACATATCAGATGAATCAAAGATTTCAATATAAAAAAATGAGACCATAAATCTAGAAAATTCACAGTAATTTTTTTTACTTCTGCATAGGGAAAAAACTCCCTAAGCCAAGGCAAAAGAAAAGTCCAATTTACATAAAGTTCTAAAACAGACAAATCTAATACAGAGTGATAGATATTAGATCAATGGTTGTCTGAGTGCAGGGACACAAGGGAACAGTCTAAGGTGGTGGAAGTGTTTTGTATCTCAACTGCTGAAACTCCAATACTTTGGCCACCTGATGCCAATCCATTGGAAAAGTCCCTGATGCTGGGAAAGATTGAGAGCAGAAGGGAATGACAGAGGATGAGATGGAATCACCAGCTCAATGGACATGAGTTTGAGCAAACTCGAGGAGACAGTGAAGGACAGGGAAGCTTGAAGGACCGTGCTGCAGTCCATAGAGAGTCGGACATGACTGAGTGACTGAACAACAACTATATATATATATATGAGAGAGAGAGAGAGAGAGAGAGAGAGAGAGAGAGAGATGCTGCAACGTGCAGCGTATGGAATCTTCGTTCCCCAGCCAGGGATTGAACCTAGGCCCCATCAGTGAAAGCACCAAGTCCTAACCACTGGACCAACCACCAGGGAATTCGCTATAAAATATATAGGTAATATAGGGAACCAGTACTCTTGCCTGGAAAATCCTATGGACGGAGGAACCTGGTGGGCTGCAGTCCATGGGGTCACACAGAGTTGGACATGACTGAGCGACTTCACTTTCACTTTTCACTTTCATACATTGGAAAAGGAAATGGCAACCCGCTCCAGTACTCTTGCCTGGAGAATCCCAGGGACGGCGGAGCCTGGTGGGCTGCCGTCTATGGGGTCGCACAGAGTCGGACACGACTGAAGCGACTTAGCAGCAGGGAACCAGTAATATACGGAAAATTCTTCTAGCAACCATCTAAAAAAGACAAATAAAGCAAAAGTTCTCCATTAGTAAGCCACCAAATTCCTGTGTACTTCCCCAGAATAACCACAGTTAACAGCGTGTTCTTCTAGAACTTTTTATGTGTTTGCATATATATATATACACACACACATATATATAGGTACAGAATATGTAAAGTTGTTTTGTGTTTTTATATGTATCATACTGACAATGCTACTTCATTGTTCTTTTTAAAAATAATTTTATCTATTTATTTATGTAGTTTATTTTGGGCTGTGCTGGGTCTCGGTTGCTGTGGGCGTTTTTATCCAGTTGCGGTGCTCAGGCTTCCTTCTGTGGTGGCCTCACTGCAGCGCACAGGCTCTGGAGGTCACAGACTTCAGGAGCTGTGGCTCCCAGGCTCTGGAGCACAGGCTCAGTAGTCGTGGCGCATGAGCTGAGGTGCTCTGCAGCATGTGGGGTCTTCCCAGATCATGGATCAAACCTGTGTCTCCTGCAATGGCAGAAGGATTCTTTACCACTACCCACCAGGGAAGCCCGATCGCATTGCTCTTGTTCCATGACAGTACATACAGATCTACCTCATAGTTTTTAAACAGCTACATAATATTCCACAGAACAAATATTACCCTAGTTTAGCAGATCTCAGAATGTGGTCTGGAAACCCTTTGGGGGATCCTTTCAGGGGGCCTAGAAGGTCAAAATTATTTTCATAACAATAAGACATTATTTGCCTTCTGTACTCTCACTCTCTTACAAATATACAGTGGAGTTTTCCAGGGGCTCCACAACATGTGATGATGTCATGGCTCTGACAGCTAATGAAATATGTATGTGTACTTCTAATATTTTCCAAAATGTTCTAAAGAAGTAGATTTAGGGTAAAAAATATGTGCACTTCCAAGAGATAGACTCAGCTTGTTCTTGAACTTCTACTGTGTTATTCCTCACTAACTTCAACTGTACCTGCTCTAATTTCTGTATTATTGTACAATATTGTTATTCTGAAATTCTGATGTTTTCCTTGGACCCATGGGGAAACACAAGGAATAAGTATACTTTATTTTGTTTTGCAATAATATTTTTAATGTTTTTCAAAAACCTTTCTAAAATGTGTCATTTTATGGGACTTCCCTGGCTGTCCAGTGGTTAAGACTCTGAGCTTCCACTGAAGGGGGCATGGGTTCAATGCCTGATCTGGGAGCTAAGATTTCACATTGCTGCGAGGTGTGACCATAAAAAGTTATTTAACTTAAAATAATAATAAAATAAAATTTGCAATTGTATCTAAAATTCCTACTTTGAAATGTTACAACATTTTATTCTAACACACAACATCACCTCTTTATGTTTCTTATTTTCAAGAATTTGCCATTGGCTTAAGAAAACAGATTAGAAGACTTGCTTCTTCAACCCACAGGTGCACCATCCGTGTCTAAAAATACTGGAAAAGATGAAACTGACATGTCAGAGTTCTCTGAGTAGCTAAAAGGAACGACAGACTCCAAAGCAATTGGGCAAAATTAAGAAACAAAAATATGATGAAACTTATATTTCCCTCAACTATGTAGATACTAATAGTTTATTTTATTGTGTCTTATGCAACAGAACATTTTGAATAGTATTATAGCATCAGGTACATTGCAGCATCATTGTGAGACTAATCGCTCAGAGTTTAGAGAAAAAGGAATTGCCTATTTTAAATGTAGATATGCTGAGCTCTTTAAAAGCTAAAAATTGTTTCTTTCAGCCCTTCAAAGAAGAAATGAAAAAGTTACTGAAGCATCATACAGGATAAGTTATCACACTGTATTCACTGGAGAAGTGCACACAATAGCTCAGAGATAATAAAGCCTCGTACCTTGACATCACTGAACACCTGCTAGACGAAAAGTCATGAAAGAAATCTGAGCGCTGCCACTTAACAACAATACAGTCACTGGTCAAATTAAAGATTTAGCAGCAAATATGAAGACTGAGTTAATCTCTTTTCTGAAGAATTGTACTTTTGCTTCATAAAGGAATGAATCAATATATATAAGAGAAACATGATGTTTTCTTGTATTCATCTCATGTCAGCACCAACTAATCATTAAAGATCTTCTTTTATGTGAATACCTGGCAGCAAACAAAAGTAGTGGTGAATTCTCAGTACTGACTTTTTTGAATCTCATAGTTTCTCCTGGAACAATTGCTTTGATATTTAGCTGCTGGCCCTTACCTTAGCGCAAATAAAACAGTGGCACAAAACTGTCATTAAATTCTTCACTGCACATACTTGCAGTTTGGGAAAAAATGCCAACTTCACATAAGATTATTTCATTATATCTTAACCTTTTAAAGAATATGAGGTACATAGGGGATATTACTCAGCCCTGAAAAAGAATGAAATATGCCATTTGCAGCAAAATGGTTGGACCTAAAAATTATCATGCTAAATAAAGTATGTCAGAGAAAGACAAATATCAGATGCTATCACTCATATGTGGAATCTATGATACAAATGAACTTATTCAGAAAACAGAAATAGACTCACAGACAAAAAAAGCAAACTTATGATTATCAAAGAGGAAAAGGATGGGGATAAATTTGGAGTTTGGAATTAACAGATACACACTACTGTGTATAAAATAGATAAACAAGAAGGACCTACTGTATAGCTCAGGGAACTATATTCAGTATCTTGTAATACCCTATAATGGAAAAGAATCTGAAAGGAATAGAGATAGATATGCATATATATGTAACTGAATCACTTTGTTGTACACCTTAAACACTGCAAATCAACTATACTTCAATTTAAAACAAAACTAGTTAGCACACACACTAAAACTTTGATCCTTGACAACACATCTTTTTATCATTCTTTGTGAAGACATGGAACAACAGACTGATTCCAAATAGGAACAGGAGTATGTCAAGGCTGTATATTGCCACCCTGCCTCTTTAACTTATATGCTGAGTACATCATGAGAAATGCTAGGCTGGAGGAAGCACAAGCTGGGATCAAGATTGCTGGGAGAAATATCAATAACCTCAGATATGCAGATGACACCACCGTTATGGCAGAAAGTGAAGAAGAACTAAAGAGCCACTTGCTGAAAGTGAAAGAAGAGAGTGAAAAAGTTGGCTTAAAGCTCAACATTCAGAAAACTAAGATCATGGCATCCGATCTCATCACTTCATGGCAAATAGATGGGGAAACCGTGGAAACAGTTGCAGACTTTATTTTGGGGGGCTCCAAAATCACTGCAGATGGTAACTGCAGCCATGAAATTAAAAGACACTTACTCCTTGGGAGGAAAGTTATGACCAACCTAGACAGCATATTAAAAAGCAGAGATATTACTTTGCCAATAAAGGTCCGTCTAGTCAAGGCTATGGTTTTTCCAATAGTCATGTATGGATGTGAGAGATGGACTATAAAGAAAGCTGAGCGCCGAAGAATTGATGCTTTTGAATTGTGGTTGGAAAAGACTCTTGAGAGTCCCTTGGACTGCAAGGAAATCCAACCAGTCCATCCTAAAGGAGATCAGTCCTGAATGTTCATTGGAAGGACTGATATTGAAGCTGAAACTCCAATACTTTGGCCACCTGATGCTAAGAGCTGACTCATTTGAAAAGACCATGATGCTGGGAAAGATTGAGGGCAGGAGGAGAAGGGGACAACAGAGGATGAGGTGGCTGGATGGCATCACCGACTCGATAGACATGAGTCTGGGTGGACTCAGGGAGTTGGTGATGGACAGGGAGGCAGCTAACTCCAAGCACCACAACTGGAGAAAAGCCTACACGCTGCAAGGAAGACCTAGTGCGGCCAAAATAAAATAAAATTTAAAAAAAAGAAACTACCAGTTGTCAAGTGTTGGTGTAGTAGGAAAGAGAAATATTCACAATTACCTGAGAAAGCTGATACCCCTCTCTTTCCAACTGTGTATCTATGAGTCCAGATATGCCTCATCTACTTCCATCAAAAGAGCATATTATAACAGAGTAAATGCAGAAGCAGGTATGAGATGCTAGCTGTCTATTATTAAACCTGACACTAAAGAGGCTTGTAAAAATGTACAACAATGCCACTCTTCTCACTATATTTTTGCTTTAGAAAGTATAGCTATTTTTCATTTAACATAGTATTTATGAAAAAATGTCTGGTGCAGCCACTATGGAAAACAGTGTAGAAGTTCTTCAAGAAATTAAAAATAGAACTACCATTTCATCCAGGAACTCTGCTTCTGGTAAACAGACAAAGGAAATAAAACAATTATCTTTTTTTTAAATTTTTAATTGAAGGATAATAAAACTGTTATCTTGAAAAAAGTATCTGTACTCTCACGTTCACTGCAGTATTATTTACAATAGCCAAGGTATGGAAACAATCTAAATATCTGTCAATGGATAGATGGATCAAGAAAATGTGATATATATGTATAGCATGGGCTTTCCTCATAGCTCAGTCAGTAAAGAATCTGCCTGCAATGCAGGAGACCTGGATTCAATTCCTGGGTCAGGGAGATCCTCTGGAGAAGGAAGTGGCAACCCACTCCAGTATTCTTGCCTGGGAAATCCCATGGACAGAGGAGCCTGGCAGGCTACAGTCCATAAGGTCACAAGAGTCAGACCCACTTAGTGACTAAACCACCACCACTGTGTATATTATATATACACACACAGTACTTTAGCCTTAAAAAAAAGAGAAAACTATACTTTAATAAAAAGTTGCTTTAAAAAAAGACAGAGAAAGAAATATTGTCATTTGTGACAGCATGGGTGAGCCTGGAGGGCATTATGCCGAGTGAAAGAGCCAGACACAGAAAGACAAATACTCCATGCTATCACTTACACATGGAGTCTAAAAAGAAAAGCCAAACTCACAGAAACAGAGAGTAAAAAGGCTGGGGGGTAGGGGAAATAGGGAAAGATTGGTAAAAGGGTACATTTTCAATTATGAGATGAAAAGTTCTGAGGATCTAATATATGTATAACATGGTGGCTAGAGTTGATAACACTATTTTGTATAATTGAAATTTGCTAAGAGAGTAGAACTTAAATGTTCTCACCAAAAAGTTAATTATGTGAGGTGATGGATGTGTTAACTCAGTGGGGGGAATCCTTGTACAATGTATACGTATATCAAATCATCACATTGTACATTTTAAATATATCTTACAAATCTTTTATCATTATAACTCAATAAAGCTGAAAATGTTATATATATGAACATATAATGGGTTTTAATGAATAAGTTAAAATTTCTCAGTTTAAATTTCTATTACAGTAAATTTTGGGACTTCCCAGGTGGTGCTAGCGATAAAGAACCTGCCTGCCCTTGTAAGAGACACAAGAGATGTGGGTTCGATCGCTAGGTCAGGAAGATCGCCTGGAGAAAGGGATGGCAACCCACTCCAGTATTCTTGCCTGGAGAATCCCATTGACAGAGGAGCCTGGTGGGCTACAGTCCATGGGGTCGCGAAGAGCTGGACATGACTTAGAGACTAAACAACAACCTGCCTGAGACTTCCCAAAGCTACTTCCCATCAGCCTTCCTGCCCCAGCCTCTCAGATCTGAGAAGCCTACTTCACAATCTACCGAGCAGAGCAGTAGCCCTGTGACAGTCCTGGGGCAGAGGGGAACCAGGGCAGAGAGCCGGGCCCTTGCCAGCTCCTCTCAGGTTCCCACCACCCTGTTTCTGCCCCAAGGAAATTTCTCAGAGGGCAGGCTCCCTCCGCGGCCACCGCTCTCTGCTATCCCCCCACGGACAAAAAACTCCCGCCTCCTCCTCTGGGAGATTCTACCCTCACTGACGGTCTATTAATCCCTATCTATACCCAGGGCCTCTCCAGCTGAGCACAGGTCAAGCTCCTGGAAATTACAGGTTGGTTTAAGGAGAAGACTGATGGTGTGTCCTCCAAGGCTGCACACCAAGGACGTTCCAGATAGCATTTTACCCCCATCCTCCACTTTCCTGAGAATATATTCTCCCTGTCAGTCCTAAATACTGACTCAACAAACTGTTGCCGAGTCATAAATTATTTTTCTCACTGATGTTCATCTCACAACATAATACACAGAACGTCCCGGGACTCTGCTCACCCCCTGTGCTCCCTCCTGCCCTCCCAGTCTCTGCATCTCATCTCCCTCCTTGGGTTCCCAGCTCCAGGTGTGTCCATGAAGTCAGCCTGCCCCTAAATCCCACACGGTACACAAAAATTAATTCAAAATGACACACAGATTTAAAAGCAAAACATAAAACAATATAACTTTCAGAAGAAAACATATAGCAATCTTCCTTAGCCTGTTAATATGACAAATTACATGGACCGATGTTTGAACATTGAATGAGCTTTGCATCTTGGTCGATTATAATGTATAATGGTTTTTAGGCATTGCTAAATTCTGTTTGCTAAAATTTCATTAATATTTTTCTATTTGTGTATGTATATTCATGAGGGTTATTTTTTCAATATTTATTTATTTATTTGGCTGTGCCAGGTTGTGGCACGTGGGATCTTGGCTCTCTGTTGCAGCATGTGGGATCTAGATCCCTGACCTAGGATCAAACCCAGTTCCTGCACAGAGTCTTAGCCAGGAAAGTCCTTCCTGAGGGCAACTTGACTGTCATTTTCTTTTTCTTTTCTTTTTTCTCCCTCTGTTTGGTCTGGTTTCAGTATCAAGATAATAATATCTTTATAAAATGAGTTGGGAAGTTTTCTTTCCTTTTGCATTTTCTGGAAAAGATTATGTAAAACTGGTCAAATCTACCTAGTATACTTCAAAAGGAACAGGAGTTCTTCTTCCTTTCTTTTTTCTTTCACAATGGTAATGATTACCTGGAGGAGGCAAACCACTCACCTCCTCTGAGGTTTAATTATGACCTGTTCGTTTTTTAATATTCCTATAATGCTATTATAGCTTTTACTATGTGCCAGGAACTATTCCAAGTGTTTTGTAAACAGTAACTCTTTAATCCTCATATAACCATTTAAGGCAGATACCATAATCATTCCTACTTCACAGATGAGAAAACTTAGGAACAGATAAATACAGTAACTTGCACAAGGTCACACAGCCACTACAGGCATACCTCAGAGACACCGCAGGTTTGGTCTCAGAGGGGTGGCAACTTTCCCAAAGACACACAAAGTGTGTGCGTGTACAGGCTCCAGCACACTCTCTGGCAGCTGTGGGGCTGGGGAAGAGCCCCCTGCAGGATAGTCAGCACCCACCTGCCCATGCAAAGCTCTGCCTGTGGACCAAAGAAGCTGGGTCTGAGGTAAAGCAAAGATGGTTACTGGAAAGTTCAATGTTGAGCAACTTCACCTCCCTCTTCAGGGGCCCCAGGCCTTCTGCCCTTCCCATCCTCAAGTCTGCAGATCCCAAACCCATTTGATAATGGTTTTCAATAGCATGAAAGCATTGAAAATGGGAGGTCCAGCCCAGCTGGGGCTATGAGAAGCCTCTCTCCCTCAACAGCTAGAGGCTTGACCCAGGCTCTAGGGCCTCCTGCCTTCTTTGTCTCCCTCCCACCAGCATTTCCTCTCCTTTTTGCACCAAAGTCCCACACCAGAGCCTGGCATAAGGAACAGTCCCAGGCTCCCACTAAAGTTCCACAGCACCTCTATACTCCACCTCCCCCTCACTGGCTGCCTCCTCCTCTCCCAGGTGGCAGTTTGACTGGAGTAGTTTGGGCTCTCGAAGAAGGCAGTGGCATCCCACTCCAGTACTCTTGCCCAGAAAATCCCATGGATGGAGGAGCCTGGAGGGCTGCAGTCCATGGGGTCGCACAGAGTCGGACACGACTGAAGCGACTTAGCAGCAGCAGCAGCTTGGACCCTGACTTTTAGAACAAATCCAGATGACCAGGCTCTGGTAACCCAGTAGGACCTGGGAAGGGACTTGTAGTCCCCGGGGGCCATGTGACAGCCTCTGGGCTCTTACTGCACCTTGTCAGGCTTTGCTTAACTCTGGAATGGAGTCCCAGCAGGACTAGGGATGGAATGAGGGCAACAGCACCACAAACAACACAAGGGCAGAAACTCCAGAGGCACCCTAAGAACCGAGCCCCATGCTCTGCTAGGAACCACTGTCACTGGTGTCTGAAGGCCAGAAATAGAAATGAGACACTTGGCCTTCTCATGTGCTTAATCTAATGCTTGATTTATTAAAGATGAGACAGTGGCCTTTGGCGGTGGAAGCCTTGGAGGCATTGGAGCTGCTGGATGTGGCACGTGGGTCCTTATATTCGTGTTATTCCTCCATGATGCTTTCTGTTATACAACAAGGTCAGCCACTCCCTCACACCCACCCTAGGACTTTGCTCTGGCAGGGGAGGGGCTGCTATATACCAGGGCAATAGAAGCCTACTTAGTCTCCTTTTCCTGTACTTATCAGCACAGGGACACAGTGGTGGACAAGTTGAAAGGAAGCCCAGCTCCAAGGATGGGATTATGGTCTTATATATATCCCCCAGGTGATGAATGTCCAGTCACTCTGAGCATATTCAGGGCAGCTCCTGCCCTCGCTTAAACACAGCACTCACTCAAGCAGGGAGGGATCTGCAAGATTCCAGTGAGCAGGAGGACAGGACAAGAGTGGTCTGGCCACCAGGGGCCCTGGGGAAGGATCTCCAGTCACTAGGTGGTCTGGAGGATGAAGTCACAATGACAGGCCTGAAGATACAAAGGAACAACAGGCTCACTGCAATGCCAGCCACCACAGGCCTTGAAGGCAGGTTAACAAATGGGAGTTAGCACTCCTCCCATCCATGGGGCAGAACCAGCAATGCTCCCAGAACTGAGGGCAAAGGTGAGGGGGAATATCTGAGCTGTTAGGCAGATATTCCCCACAGGGTGACAAAGCCACAAGGAAAAAGAGCTGAGAAACTGGGACAGGTCTTTCCAGGTGGGGAGAAAGCTACGGGTGTGATTGGGGTCACTAGGAGGAAGCTGACTGCCCTCCTTACCCAGTCCATCTCCCATTAAGGTTTGGGGAAATCTGCATGGAAAAGTCTACAAAAGGCAGTGTGTGCAGTGGCTAGAAAACACAGGCTTCAGGGACTTCCCTGGTGGTCCAGTAGCTGGGACTGGGTGCTTTCACTGTTGGGGCCAGGGTTCAAATCCCGGTAGGGAACTAGGATCCTGAAAGCCCTGAGGTGTGGCCACAGCAGAAAACATTTGCAAACAAACAAACAAAAAAACCCCGAAAGCTTTAGACACCAAAGAAACTGTTCTAAAGGTGACTCAGTGGTAAAGAATCTGCCTGCCAGAGCAGGAGATGCAAGAGACATGCATTGGATCCTTGCATTGGGAAGAGCCCCTGGAGGAGGAAATGGCGAATCACTGCAGTATTCATGTGTAGGAAATCCCATGGACAGAGAAGCCTAGTGGGCTATAGTCCATGGGGTTGCAAAGAGTCAGACACTAAGCAGGCATGCTTGCTTACTTGCTAGGCTTAGTAGTTATATGGCCTAGGGCAGTGATTCTCAAAGCAGCTTCCTTGGTCCAACAGTATTAGCCTTACCTGGGAACTTAGGAGAAACGCAGACTCTTGGGCCACATCCCAGCCTTCCGGATCACGCTCTGGGGGTGAAGTTCCACTCACTGTTTGATTAAGCACTCTGGCTGATTCTGCTGCATGCCGGAGTTTGAGAACTGCTAACCTAGGACAGTTACCCATCTCTCTAAGGCACAGTTGTTCTCATTGGTAAAATGAAGATAACAGTGCCTACTTCATAGGGTTATTGTGAAGATTAAATAAGATACTGCAAATACAGAACGTGGCCCAGAACTTGGTAAGCCTTCAGTGAATGTCAGTTATTAGTACTATCATCTCCCAGCTACTCTGCAAAACGAAAGGAAGCCAGCGCCTAGGGCTGCCCTCTTCCTGGGCCACCTAGTCAGTGTCATTTTCAAGCAGCCAGTGCTAACAGCAGACCCCTAGTGCACCTCCCTCTCAGGGGGTGTCACTGTGTATTGAGGGAAGGGAAGGGACTGGGAGGCGACCTGCTGCAGGTTCCAGCTAGGAAGCTACCAGCTGTGTGGGGGCTTCCCTCTGTATCTCCCACACCAGGGGACCAGTGGCACACTGGCTGCTCCATCCTCACTGAAGGGGAAAATCAACTTCTCCAAGCCTCACATCAGCCTGCACCACCACCGCCTCTTCCAGAGTTAACAGAAAACTGTGACTCAGATAATGGATTAGACAGGTAACTGTGCTGCTGCAGAGATGTTATTAGTTGAAACGTGAGGGGGGGAGGCCAGCCTCACAGTGTGAACGCCCTTGCTCTCCCACCCAACGCTAATGCAAGGGCACATCCTGGTCTCTATGGTTACCAAGAGCAGCCTCGTCCAGGAGGACCAGAGGGTAAACACCTGGAACGGAGTCCACGGTTGCCACAGCGGGAAGGAGGCATCCCACAAAGGCAAGGGAGGAAAGGGTGGGGCCATTTTCCACCAGCTCCAAGGGGCAGAAGGAGAAGCCTCTTAACCTGAAAATGAATTTCACAGAGAAGGATATTTCCCTGCATTTATTTCTGGCACACCATGTTTTGAACAGTCGTTCCCATTTTTCTTCGAAGATGTCACTTTGAAATTTTTTTTTCAATTTTTCTATTTTCATCAGAGAGAAAGAGTCAAGTAGATGTGAATCTGTCTTTAACACATGCTAATTTTCCGTTTAATAAGGAAATTCTGTGGGAAGTAGCAGTTGCAGCTGCAAGAGGTGAAATTCCACCCTGGAAAATAAGATGGGGGAGCACAACCGAGTCCAGAGTGAACATCAGAAACTGAGACACCTGAAGCAGAATGCCAAATATTCACACACACGTGATGATTGTAGTTTAACGTCTCCACCAGCTGCCTCCTGCTCTTCGGGCAGTTGCCAAAAAGGGATGTGGGGAATGATTGGATTGACTGGATCCTCAGGTTATCTTCATGTACAAATATAAACCGTTATTATGAGTTAAAACAGGATACTAGTGTGGGATTTAGGAATGCACAGGGGTTTTTTCCCCTTCATATCTAATATGCCAGATGACTCTGGCCTTGAATCTCAGCTTCTCCAAGCCCCCTACTCCTCTCTCTGTAGTAGGGCCGGCCTCCCCTGCTCTGAGACTCTCCAGGATCCTAACCTCACCTCCCATCCACACATACACGGGGCTAAGACTCAGAGCAAGCTGTGATGAAATAAGGAACAGAGCAGTGCTGTAGTAGAATGTAACCTGGCTGGTTTCTTTGCCTATTGGGCATCTTACCCTGCCACCTCCCGTGGCTCAGAGGTACAGGCTCCAAGACCAGTGACCTGGATGATACCCAGGCCTTTCTCTCCCTGATTCTCTGATCCCCACACCAGTCATTTAAAGCATACAGACATGTATCCCTCAGGCAGGGTACCTCAGTGTGCACCCAAATCTAAATCAGCCCTAATGACAGCCTGTTTCCCCCTCTCCTTTCCATCCCACCCCAGGAAAAACTTGGGTTCTTTCTCTCAACTCCATTGGATGGTGTTGAAGGCTCAAGCCCATAACATAACCCCCAGGACCACCCCTCTTTCCAACACCAAGCCGCTTCCTTCACAGCCACCATAGGAAGCATATGAGCTTAGGAGGGATGAGGGGGTATCAGATGATGCTGGACTTTGCCGGGCATAGATCCCCTCAACAGAATCTGAAGTTCTTGTCCTCTCCC
Organism: Antilocapra americana; assembly: GCA_007570785.1. Lineage (NCBI taxonomy): Eukaryota > Metazoa > Chordata > Mammalia > Artiodactyla > Antilocapridae > Antilocapra > Antilocapra americana. The sequence goes on along the minus strand of ML661891.1, from coordinate 1,537,539 downwards.
ACAGGGGAAAAATGGATATCCATGTTCCATTTGCCCATGTTCAGAGGATTCACAGTCCCTGAAGGCCCATCCTTGGGTCTTTTAGTCCATAGACTTTGGGTTAAAAATCCCTTCTCTGTAGAGAACCCAGCCCCACAGAGATTGTGGAAAAAGAAACAGAAACAAGGTCTCAAACACCCTTTCCCTTCTCAGCAAGGCAAAACCAGGAGCAGGGAGAGGCAGGAGTGGTCACACAGGGAAAGACAGCATCCTGAACATTCTAGAATCATGATCTGATGAGCAGGGGAAGCTATGTGTCCCAACAGCTGTGGCCAGACAGAGGTAATGCAGTGTCTGGACACTGGCCATTCTTACCCCCTCTCCCACCGTGGGGATCTCTGGCCCCATCCTGACCCCTGGTGGCTGCCAATGGGATGAGGCAGGAGAGCTCCCAAGCTCCTCTCTGCCCTGTCAGGGTGGGAGGGGGAAGCAACATTGGAAGATGAACTTCCAAGCCTACAGGCCCCTGCTGGGGTCCCCAGGAGATACCAGCATGTTTCACAGGGTGCTTCAGGGGGTCCACTCCACTACAGGGCCTTCTCAGTCTAAGCCTGGCAATCAAACAAATGTACATGATAAAAGCATTTTTCACCTGTCAAGTTGGCCAAAGGGGTGTGTGTGTGTGTGTGTGTGTGTGTGACTGAAAGAGGAAACAGACAGAACAGGCTCTATCTTGAAAGCAGGACTCCATCTTGGGCCGGACTGTGGCCTTTGAGCTATATGCCCAGTATCTATGGAAACAATACATCAACTGGAAAACCAGGCCCCCGGAAGGAAGAGCCCCAGGGCTCAGACCTAGACTCTCTGTAGCCTAAAAGAATACCCCAATTATCTGTGTGACTGGAGAGAATCATACATTCTATTATACTTATTGGAGTTTGACCACAGGCCGATTGATAGTTGTCCACTGTTAACTACCTAGGCTTAAGGCATATGAATCACGGGTTAACTTTGATTATATCTCTGTTCAGACCAGTTTCAGGGAATTTGGAGAGGTGGGTTTGAGCATGTACACTTAGGGTATTTAAGGTTTTCACAAAAAACTGGTTGGGGTCCTTGGCTAAGAAGAGACTCTGCCTTGGGCCCGACGGTGTAATAAACTGCCCTCCACTATCTGCATTGTCCTTCTGAGTAAGTCTGTTTCCCAGAATGCATGGTGACAACATGACAAATACATGAAGGCAATAAGACCAGCATTCTCATGCACAACTGGTGAGAGTACAAATTTGTACAACCTTTCTGGAAGTGATTCTAGCCAAATAAATCCAAAATCTTACCAAGTGTTTCTATCTTCTGGTCCAGTAATTCTGGGTCTGTTAAGAATCCAACTTCAAGAAATCAACAGAGTGAAATAACATGATACCTGGGTTTTGAAATGAATAGAAGAGAAAACAAGATTAGCCAAAAGTGGTAACTTGAAGTTGGGGGATGGGCACACAGGAGTTTTTTATTCTGTTTTTTGTTTATCTTGGTATAGGCTTGACATTTTCTGTGATAAAACTTTATATGTATTTTTGGCCACACCACGCAACTTGCAGAATTTTAGTTCCCAGACCAAGGATTGAACCCTGGCCACTGCAGTGAAAGCACCAAATCCTAACCACTGGACTGCCAGGGAATTACCAAAACATTTTTTAAGAAAAGCATCAAAATGCAATCATTTGTATAAAAGGTGTTAATCTGGGGAAATTCCTTGATAGTGCAGTGGTTAGGAGTCTGCATTTTCAATGCCAAGAGAGTGGGTTCAAACCTTGGTCAAGGAGCTAGAATCCCACAAGCCTTGTGGCATGATCAAAAGAAAAAAAAATGATGTTAATATTTAATAACAAAAACTATAAATAGCATAAATGTGCTATGCTAGAATGGTTCAACAATTTACGTTGCATCCAAACAATGAAATATTATGCAGCCATTAAAAATTCAAGGATGTTTTAATGATATGAAAAATTGCTTACAGTGTAATGCAAAGCAAATAAGTTGGATACAAACTTGTTTATACAGTATTTAAATAATTATGTTAAATAAAAAATGCATAGAGGAGAAGACAGTATGAAAACATTAATACACTTGAGTGCTAGTCACGCAATGACTATGGGTGATTTTTACTCTTGATACTGTGCTTTCCTATTACTACATGTTTTACTTTTATAAATAGGCCCTCAAAATTGCATTTGTTAAAGTAATACTCCCTTGAGAGTCTGACAGATATTCAACTCCAAGGGTTGCCCTATATTAGCTGTGCCACACTGAGCAAGTTAACCTCTGGGTCTCAGATTCCTCACCTATAAAACTGGCATAATGCCATCTATTTTTCAAGCCCCATTTACTGGGCATTTACTATGTATGAGGCACTAGGCCAGGTGGTTTTGCTCCTATATATAATCACACGTGATAGTCATACATGATCATTTCAATCCTCACAACAAGCTGAGGTGTAGGTTAGGGTATTCCCATTTTAGAAATGCACAAACTGCAGCTAGGAAAAGTTAGGGACTGTGCTCAGGTTTACCCAGCTAGCCGGCCGTAGAGTCAGGGTTCAGACGGAGGCCCGTCTGTCTTTGCCAGCCCAGTTCTTGGCTTTCTGTCTGGGCTTCTCAAAGTTACCGTTCTGTTATGAGGATTGAATGAAGTAACACAGGGGGAAGACTATCCACAGTGAGGCTCCAAGTCCAGAGCTGCTTCATTTCGTATTGGTTCCCTTTTCTATGACCCCCCAGGCTTTACTAAATTGTGGCGGAACAAACCATTGCATCCTCCAAACAACAAAAAAAAGGCATCTTGACCCTAAACGAAGGGTTATAGGACCTGTAGAGACAGACCAAAGAGGGGCTGGAAAACTGCCTCTCAGGGCAATATGAGGGGTGAGGACTGTGTGCATCCTGCACTTTCCAGAGTAGTCCTGCCAGAGACTTCATCAGACTATACCTTGATTTGCAGCTTAGAATTCAGTACTGAGTCACCCTGCCAATAAGCATTGCTCCCCACTTTTCACTTACCCCGCCACCATTCCTCCCTAAAACACAGTATCCCCAGACCCATAGCTTTGTTTTCTCTTCTTGTTTTCTATCCCACTTTTTTTTTTTTTTTTTTTTTTTGAGAAAAGGGGGATCTTAGGGTCTGAATAGTACAGTGTGCTGTGTGGAAAGGAAGGCTTGAATGTCTAGGGGTGAGCGATGCAATGCAGTTGGGCCTATTCCACAACTCGCTTCTGGATTCATCTTCATTGCTTTTTGTCTAGGGAGCCAGCGAAAGTTCGGCTATTCTCTATTTCTACCCCTGGTTCCTCGTAGCATGAACTACTCTAGAATTGCTTGTTAGTTGTCTGTCTTCTGTACTAGATAATAAGCTCCATGAGGGCAGGCACCACACTGTTCACCACTGGATCTGTCTCCTCTGCAACATTCCTGATACATCATAAACTATGTACATGTCTCTCCATTCAGCAAGCGAAAGAAAGGGAGAGAGAGAGGGAGGACCTCTCCATCAGCAGCCTTGTCCCAAGTAGACCCACAGCTGCCCTCTTCCTTGCTAAGCTCTTAGTTGTGGTCCCAACCCTGAAGGTTTAACATGTTTCTCCAACCTCATATCCACCTTTAGAAAAACAAAGTGCAAGAAAAATTTCCTTTTATTCCAAATTTCATGCTCTTTATTTTACCTCAGTACTCAAAATGGATCTCCTGAGTTTAAGGGCAGTTTCCAAGTACAAGAGATTCCTGGGAGGAATTATACAGTTCAAAAGGTGTCTCAAGTCTGTCCTAATCCTAGTTCTGCCACCTCTGCTGTGTGACCTTGGGTGAGTGATCTCCCCTCAAACCCTGGCTGGGCCTTGTTCTCTTCTCTGTAAAACGATAGGGTGAACCAGAATTTGTATTAAAATGAAAGCACTTGAGAGAATTCCCTGGCAGCCCAGTAGTTAGGACTCAGCGCTCTCACTTCTGGGGCCCTGGGTTCAATCCCTGGTTCAGGATCTAAGATCCTGGAAGCAGCCAAATAAAAAGAACCAGAAAAGCGCTCATTTGCAGTTGACTCTCTACCCTGTTGTGGGTAACTGGACAGTGTTCTCCTTCCTAATGCTTAAGGGCAGGGTAGATTCAGTGTTCGAGTAAGCTGAGGAGAGGAAAGACATACGTGCCTACTTCTGTCTGTAAACAGGAAGACCGAGGCTGTGTGGCCCCTTGGGTCAGGGAGCCTCAGGGAGCAGCAGAGGGCTGAAGGGGACCTTGCCATAATAAAGCACCACCCAAAAAATATGTCTTTGCCTCTAGGTTTGCAAAAGAGAAGACTCCAAAGACCCAGGATCTTCGTGGCACCGCCCAAGCAAGACCCCTGTTCCCTATTCAAAAACAATGCACTCCCTCATGCCTGCCCTTCCCCTCCCTGGGAACAACCCAGGGAGAAATAGTCGGAGGGGGTGGAGGATGGTGCAGCCAGGCCTGCTGGCAGGGCCCCATTTCAAGCTTGCTAAGAAAGCGCAGGTGCGGGGAGCCTCCCCGGTCCACTGCAGCGGTTCCTTAGGGAGGAGAGTGGACTTGGTGGACACCGGCATCCAGGCCCAAAGGCTTCCTGGCTTCAGTCCAAGCAGCTGACTGGTTCATCCTTCTCTCCAGGGCCCCACAAACACCACTCCGGCCCTCCAGCCCCTGCTTGGGCTCCTCCTGCCTAGATGTCTCCCCAAGCCCGCCCTCCCCGTGCAGAGCTTTCTCCCTCCCTCACAACCCTTCCCTTATTTCACTCTTTCAGTCTCCATATCTATTTCTTCTCCCTCCTTCTCCTCCTCCCCTGCCTCTTTTCTCCTTGCCATCCCTCACCAGCCCCAGAATGGGTCTCCCTCCCTTTATCTCTCTCCGACAGAATCTCCCCCCCCCCCGCCCTCGCTCTCATCCCTGCACCTCTTTCTTTGTATTCCTCTCGCCCTCTCCCGGCCCGCCAGCATCTCTCCTCCCCCGGCTGGCTTCAGCCTCCCCCAGCCTCCCCATCTTCAGCTCAGTCTCCTCCCCCTGGCTCCTCTCCCCTCCCCTCAGCCTCACCCCACTCCCGGCCTGCACCCCTGGGTTTCTTTTCACCCTGGGGGGCTCGGTGCCTCTCATCCTCCACTCTACTGGCCTCCTCCCTCAGCGCAGGTAGAGCGGGCACCCATCCCTTCCTGCCCCGCCCCCAACACTAACACCGCCACTGTCTCTTCATCCCCGTCTCCTCCTCTCTCCACCCTCTCCTCTCTTCTCTCTGCCCCTTTAAATCTGCCTGGCCCAGCCTCCCCCGCGATGCTGGGAGGGAGCAAACATTGATTTGTGCTGGGATGGAATCAGAATTTTGATTTTTTTTTCCCTCTCCCAACCATAAGAAGAAAATAATAAAAACACCCCCTCTTGATAGCCCCCTCTCTCTTCCCATCCAGCTCCCAGCTCCTCTTCCTTATCTCCATCCAAGGCAGATTTTTTTTTTCCCTACACTGTTCTCATCTCCCCCTACCCCTGCCACTACCTCGCGCCCCCTCCCTCCACCGCCTGCTCCTCCAGCTGGGGAGAGAGGGGACTCTCCTGCGGCTCCCCCACCTTGGCTCTTTGGGTTGAAGCAGTCTCTCCGGACGGGGAGGGGGCTTGTCTTGTCTGGGCCAGGTGGGAGTGGAGGTCTCCTGCCATGGATGCTGTGCCTGGGAGGCAGCCTGAGCCCCAGCCCACATGGTGAGTAACCTGCCTCCTCCCTTCTGCCTGTCTACCATCCCCACCCTCGCCTTTCCCCTGCAGAGCCTCCCCCAGCCCCATCCTCTCCCCGCACCAAACCCTCTGCCCACCTTGCTCCGATCTCCCCGTTCATTTCCAACCACCCCCAACCCTTGCCAGGGAAGCCAAAGAACCGGGGCAGAGAGGTCCTGACAGCAGGCAGGGAAGCGGGTGGCCTACGATTCTGCCCAGCCCCCCTGTAAGGACCCCCGCCTTCTGCCATCCACACTCGATACTTTGGGGTTCCAGGTTGGAAAAGTGGGACTTCCGCTAGGGGTGAGGACCCCAAGACCTGGGAGCGGCCCTTTATAAGAAAAGAGGAGTGGGGGAGCTCTGTGCCTCCAAATCTTAGGAGCTGCTGGAAGATGCTGCCGAAGGGTGGGGGGTTGGGGGGCGGTGCTGATGCCCCGGAGCCACTGGGCCGGGGAGCGGCGGGCAAAGAGGAGGGGCCTCCCTCGCCACTTCCCCCCTCTTTCTCCGCAGCCACTCAGGATGAGGGTCCGGCCCTGCCAGCCCGCGCTGGGGCCCCCCCGCCCGGCCCCGGTCTAACTGCCCCCGCCCCCAGGCCTCGCCCGGCTCCCAGGCCCCCAGCCGGCTTCTCCAGCCCCAGGATGCGCTGAGCCACCGGGGGGCTGAGGCCGCGCCAACTACATGCATGTCCCCCGGGGGCAAGTTCGACTTTGACGACGGGGGCTGCTACGTGGGGGGCTGGGAGGCGGGGCGGGCACATGGCTACGGCGTGTGCACGGGGCCCGGCGCCCAGGGCGAGTACAGCGGCTGCTGGGCGCACGGCTTCGAGTCACTGGGCGTCTTCACGGGGCCCGGCGGACACAGCTACCAGGGCCACTGGCAGCAGGGCAAGCGCGAAGGGCTGGGCGTGGAGCGCAAGAGCCGCTGGACGTACCGCGGCGAGTGGCTGGGCGGGCTGAAGGGGCGCAGCGGCGTGTGGGAGAGCGTGTCCGGCCTGCGCTACGCCGGCCTCTGGAAGGACGGCTTCCAGGACGGCTACGGCACCGAGACCTACTCCGACGGAGGTGCGGGGCCCTGCCCACTGTCTGTCTGCTAGTCCGCGTGCGCCTCCCCGCTGGCCTGCTCCGCTTATGCTTTCCCCAGCCAGACGCCCCTGTGCTCCACTGCTGTCCTACACTCCTTTCCCATCGATAAGCGCCCCTGCGCCCATCTTTCTCCCCGCATCATCACACACGCCTTCCTCATTTGCCTGGCCCCTGCCTGTTTTTCTCTCTCCCCCATCTGTCTGTCCTCACCGCTCCCTTGTATGCCTGAGCCTCACATCCCGCCTCTCTGACCCTCACTGCCCCGTCTGCTGGTCCCCCACACACCCCCCTCCACCTGCCTGTCCCCTAACATTTCCTCGCCAGCTTGCCCCTGATAGTTCTCTTTGCCTGTCATGTGTCATCTATACAGCCCCGTCACCCTGCCCCTCACACCCTCCGGACTGCCTATCCTTCCCACACCCCAGCCTGCCTGTCCCTTCCGCTTTCCCCTGTCTGCTTGCACGCCCCTAATCCATGCATCTGCTACTTGCCAGTCTTCACTCGTCTCTTCCACACCTTGCAACCCAACCTGGCCAGTCCCCAATTCCTAGTGCCCCTCCCCGACCTCCACGTCAATTGCCCCCACCTCTCCCACCCGACTCTGAGGCTTCCAGGGGCGCATGGGGCTGGGGGTGCAAGGAACGGCGGGTCCTGACTCTTTCTCCCCACTCCTACCCGCCCCCCGCAGGCACCTACCAGGGCCAGTGGCAGGCAGGGAAGCGCCACGGCTACGGAGTGCGCCAGAGTGTGCCCTACCACCAGGCGGCGCTGCTGCGCTCGCCCCGCCGCACCTCCCTGGACTCCGGCCACAGTGACCCCCCGACGCCGCCCCCGCCCCTGCCCCTGCCCGGCGACGAAGGAGGCAGTCCGGCCTCTGGCTCCCGGGGAGGCTTCGTGCTGGCCGGGCCCGGGGACGGTGACGGCGCGACCTCCCGAAAGCGCACCCCCGCGGCCGGCGGGTTCTTCCGCCGCTCTCTACTGCTCAGCGGGCTCCGGGCGGGCGGGCGCCGAAGCTCTTTGGGCAGCAAGCGGGGCTCCCTGCGCAGCGAGGTGAGCAGCGAGGTGGGCAGCACGGGACCCCCGGGTTCCGAGGCCAGCGGGCCCCCGGCCCCAGCGCCGCCCGCCCTCATCGAGGGCTCGGCCACTGAGGTGTATGCGGGCGAATGGCGCGCCGACCGGCGCAGCGGCTACGGCGTGAGCCAGCGCTCCAACGGGCTACGCTACGAGGGCGAGTGGCTGGGCAACCGGCGGCACGGCTACGGGCGCACCACCCGCCCCGACGGCTCCCGCGAGGAGGGCAAGTACAAGCGCAACCGGCTGGTGCACGGGGGGCGCGTGCGCAGCCTCCTCCCTCTGGCCCTTCGCCGGGGCAAAGTCAAGGAGAAGGTGGACAGGGCGGTCGAGGGTGCTCGTCGAGCCGTGAGTGCTGCCCGCCAGCGCCAGGAGATCGCCGCTGCCAGGTGGGCACCCCGTGCAGAGCCCGAAGCTGGGTTAAGGGGAGAATGTACCCCGTGGATATGAAAGGGGGGCGTTGCTTAAAGGGGGACCAAGACCCAAGGCCTAGGGCTGGTGGGGAAGAGGAGGCCTAGGACCTGGCAGTTGTAGCCCTGGCTGGGTATTTGTTGTGTTTATATCTGAGGCTACAGGTGGACTTAGGTGTAACTGTGGGTGGCTGGTTATTTGAGGGAAGCCCTGTTAGACTGTAAGTGTGTCTCAGTGTCTTTTGTGGGGAGTGTGTCACTGTTGTGTGTGGGAGTAGCAATGAGCGCTGCCTTGTGCCGGCCCAGGAAACCTCTTGGAACTCAGACATGTTCCTAGTCTTCCTCGTCTTGTAGCTGATCCAGCCTCCAGGACTCTGCTGCTGGGAGCAACAGCCCCGGGCAGAGACAAGAGGTGTACATTCCTAACCACATCCAAGCCAGCCCACAGTCTGATACCATTTCAGCCTTAGGCCTGGGGAAGGTCTAGCTTGTACAGCTGATCTGGAAAGTGAAAGTGAAAGTCGCTCAGTCCTCTCCGACTCTTTTCGACCCCATGATGATAGCCTATGGAATTCTCTGGGCCAGAATACTGGAGTGGGTAGCCTTTCCTTTCTCCAGGGGATCTTCCCAACCCAGGGATTGAACCCAGGTCTCCCATATCGCTGGCAGATTCCTTACCAGCTGAGCCACAAGGGAAGCCCAAGAATACTGGACTGAGTAGGTTTTCCCTCTCCAAGGCATCTTCCTGACTCAGGAATTGAACCCACGTCTCCTGCAATGCAGGCGGATTCTTTACCAACTGAGCTATCAGGCAAGCCCACAGCTGATCTACCCACCTGAAAAAACAGTCCCTCTCAGCTCTGACTCCTCGGCCTCCCTTAACCCAACTGATAAAGGTTGGAGGGAAGCAGACTTGCTTGTAAATGAAATTTTCTTTCTGTAAATCAGATTACATTTCATGCATCAGGAACCTCATTATCTCAAGCAGTGCAGTCCAATAGGAATATAATGTAAGCCTAATAGATAATTTTGAATCTTCTAGTAGCCATATTAAAAAAATAGGAAGAAACAGATTAAATGAATTTAAATAATATATCTTATTTAAACCAGTGTATCCAAAATACTATCATTTCAACCTAAAATAAGTATGAAATAATTAAGGAGAGGTTTTATATCACCCCCTCTTTTTTTCCTAAATCTTTGAAGTCTAATATGTATTTTGCACTTAGAGTACATCATTCAATTTGGACTAGCCTCATTTTAAGTGCTTAATGGCTTGTGACTGAAGAAAGCCAAAAATCTATTTGTAATGAGTTCATAAGCTCCTAATTATACCATTTACACATAGGAATTTTTAGATATTGTTTTTTCTTGAAAGGGGAGGACACAGTTGAAGGATCTTGTTTGAAATTTGAAAGTGTTTCAGAGGATGAAAGTCAAGATATGTCCAAATATGCTTGGGTGTAAAGTGTGTGTGTGTGTGTGCGCGCGCGCGCGTGTGTGTGTGTGTGTGTGTGTGTGTGTGTGTGTGTGAATGAATAGGTCATATCCAGAGTAGAAGCCTGAACCAGAGAATGTCTATGTCTATTTGTGGATATATGTGAGTTTCTGGATGGTTAGAGTCCAGGGCCTTGAGCCAGGGAAGGGGGCGGGCAGAGCACCAGGGAGCACTTTAGGCTGGATAGGGAGTGGGCATGTGCAGGAAAAACTGGTCTCAGTAGCCAGAAAGATCAGGCAGTAGGAGGAAGCTGGTTGATCTCCCCAGCAACAGGCCTGGCAGACTTGATTGGCTGCCGGTTGCCATGGAAAAAGCAGAGCCTCAGCAGCAGGTGCACATAGAGTACATCATTCAGGTAGCCTGAGCCTGGCCTGACTCCTGAGCACAGACTGGGTCTACTGACTAGGATCTGACCAACCATATGCTCCAAAGTGAAAAGCACAGGCCCAGATCCTGTGATCCTAATCCCCTGTCTTAAACTCTGAGACCAGCTCAGTTTCAGAACAGGGCTAAGCATATAGATCCTGAAAGCCATAAGACAGAAGAACAGGGTTATTTGAGATCCCTCCAAGCAGGCTCTAAAGGTCCTTGACCAACCAGGTCTGAAGGGAGGAAGCTGACCATATCTCCCACAGTATATAAAGAGGAAGTAGGCCTAAGATGACAGGGGACACCATGACCCTCTCCATACCCTGATACTCAGACCACTTTCCTAGGCTAGATAAAATAAGCTTGGGGCCAGAGGGAGTCATGGGTCATGATACATTCAAGCCCATGGCAAGTATATCTGATTACGTTTACCTCTGGTCCTTCAGTCAAGATTACCTCTGCCTCTGATCATACACCCCATCTTCAGTCAAGATTACAGAACTAATAAATTAATTAATAAGACATCTATGATTAACAGCAGAGGGTAAAAGGGAGGGGAAAATTGAGGAAACATCTGACATCAGATGGAAAACTGAGAAACAACAGAGAGGAAAGGATTGACAATGCTTTAAGTTTACCTGTAACTAAGGAGCAAGGCTAGGCTTCCCTGGTGGCTCAGATAGTAAAGAATCTGCCTGCAATGCAGGAGACCTGGGTTCGATCCCTGGTTGGGAAGACTCCCAGGAGGAGGAAATGGCTATCCAACTCAGTATTCTTGCCTGGGAAATCCCATGGACAGAGGAGCCTGGCGGGCCACAGCCCGTGGGGTCGCACAGAGTTGGACACGACTGAACAACTAACAAACAAGGAGCAGGGCAGGGTTGAAGGCTGGTTGTGGAAGAGACGTGAAGCATCCACCCAGAAGGTATGTTCACAGTGGTGAGAAAGCACACATGTTAGCAGGGAGAGGGAGTAGGTAGTGGCAGAAAGGGGAGACCCACCCAGTTCCAGAGCTCAGAAAGGAGATGGGATGAGGGGCAGGGAGAAGGGTGTGATAGCAGAAGTGGCTGAAGAAAAGAAGATGTTAAATCCTCATAATACAGGAGGTACCAACACAGCAAAGCGGCATAGCTTCTGAGCACCAAGCAGGTGAGCTGCAGAGAGGTGCTAAGAGAGCGAGACCTCATTTGTCACTGGGAGGGAGCAGGACAGGAATGGACTAACAGGACCGCAGGCAGCAGGGGGGGCCTGGCCCCTGCAGCTGGAGCAAGGGAAGTGTTACTACTGGGTGAAATGGTGAAGGGGTGCAAGAAGAACGGGAAGGTGTGATGACAGCAAACACAGCCCAGGTATTGGAGAGGAACCCAAAGGCGAGCTGCCTTGCCAGGCCGTGGAAGGGGAGCAGCTGGCAGAGGGTGAACGAGGGTGAGGCTGCCAGAGGTGATCTCAGACCTGGGGGCTGTGACATGGGGGGTGGCGGGTTGGGAGGGACATGGGTCAAGGGACTGGAGTAGGCCTACTAAGACCTGTCCCCGGAACCCAACAGGGCAGCAGACGCCCTTCTCAAGGCAGTGGCAGCCAGCAGCGTTGCCGAGAAGGCTGTGGAAGCAGCTCGAATGGCCAAATTGATAGCCCAAGATCTGCAGCCAATGTTGGAAGCCCCAGGTAAGATGTGGGTAGCCTGAGGCAGGGTAGGGGGTTGGCTTCCTGGGAGCTGGAGGGACCTGGGCTTGGAAAAGGGGGCAGTGAATCCCTGCAGGGGCCTGGGAATGGGAAAAGCCAGGGTATGAGAGTCTAAGAGGACAGAGGGTGGGGACCAAGCCCAGTTGTTTGAGGACTAAAGTAGGCATTTGAGAAATAGGGTAATAAGGACTGGGGATTGGGACCTGGCATTGAGAAGCTGCAAAATTGGCGTACCAGAGTCCTGGAGGTGACCAAACAAGAGATAAAATTGTAGCTTTGGCAGCCCAAGGCCAGTTCAGCCCGTCTGATTTATAGCTGTCCCTACCCCAGGCCGCAGACCCAGACAGGACTCCGAAGGTTCCGACACCGAGCCCCTGGATGAGGACAGCCCTGGGGTGTATGAGAATGGACTGACCCCCTCAGAGGGCTCCCCTGAACTGCCCAGCAGTCCGGCCTCCTCCCACCAACCCTGGAGACCCCCTACCTGCCGGAGCCCACTGCCTTCTGGAGGGGACCGGGGTCCCTTCTCCAGCCCCAAAGCTTGGCCTGAGGAGTGGGGGGGCCCGGGTGAGCAGGCAGAGGAACTAGCTGGCTATGAGGCTGAGGATGAGGCTGGGATGCAAGGGCCAGAGCCCAGAGATGGCTCCCCACTCCTTGGAGGCTGCAGCGACAGTTCTGGAAGCCTTCGAGAGGAGGAGGGGGAGGAAGAAGAGCCCTTTCCCCAGCTGAGCACCCCAGGGGGCCCGGAGCCAGAGCCTGCAGCCTTGCCAGTCTTGAGGGGCCTGTCCTCGAGGGGTCCTGAAGCCGGGTCCCTGATGGAAGAGGCTGAGGAGGCTGCTGCAACGGAGAGGCCCGCCCAGCCGGTAAGAAACTCTCCCACCCCACCTTTTGCCTTCTGAGTCTCCCATCTTTTCTGGCCCTGCTCCCCCTCAAAGTTTGGCCTATCATCACTTCCAGACCTGTGGGGCTTTGATTTGCACTCAGCTTTCTTTTTGCCTACCCAGTCTTGGACTCCCGCTCAAAAAAAAAAAAAAAAAAAAGAAATAGAGAATTTTCAAGCTGGGAGGAACCTCCAAGACCTTCACATCCAACTCCTTCACTTGACACATGGAGAAACTGAGGCCCAGAGCACTTACAGTAACTCACCAAGGTTACAAATGAATAATTATCAGCAGAGCCAGAACATCTTCCCGTGCTCTCCTTTCATTATCATTTCCACCCCCACCCCCACCTCCACACTTTCTCTCTTTGGTGCCCAGGAATAAAAAAGGAAAAGCTTGTTCCCTCCCTACCCTGACTCTCCCTCCCTCTCCAGGGAAGAAGGGAAATAGGGAAGAAGGCAGAAAACTGGGAGGGGTGGAGTTTCCCTAGAACCCTCTACTCTGATTGGACTCCAGGCCGTCTCCTGTTTCCTAGCAACCACATCCTCACCCCTTCATCCCTCTCTGCTTCACTGCAGTAAAGGCGGCTGCTGCCAACGTCTGCTACTAAGGCCAGGCACCTTCTGCCTGGGCCACGTGCTACAGGGAGGGGAGAGGAGCGGGGGATGGGCTCACTTGAGGGAGCCAGAGGGAAGGCAGGGCTCTGCCTGGGAGTAGAGGGCTGTTTTGCAATCCAAAGCGAAAGTTGGAGATATCCCTGCTCTGGCCTCTGAGGGGGTGTCTGGGACCTTTCTGCTTTGCCACCTCAGCCAGGGCAGGAGGTGGGACTCATAGCTGTACCTGGTTCTTAGGCACTGAGACTGCCTTTTCCCCATCTCTCTAGGGAGCTGCCAACCCACTGGTGGTGGGAGCCGTGGCCCTCCTGGACCTCAGCCTGGCATTCCTGTTCTCCCAGCTCCTCACCTGAGGCACCTGCCTGGCTTAGTTCCGGCTTTGGTCGCTGCCTCTTCACTTCTCTGACCTGCCTTTTTTCTTTTTCTTCCCCCTGGTTGTTTTTTTCCTCCTGTCTTTCTCTTCTCCCTTCTCTTTTCTGTCCCTCTCTTGCTTTTTCTTTCCCTCTCTCCTTTTAGATTCTTTCATTCCCTCTGGCTCTGTCTCTGTCTTTCCTGCTCCCTTCCCTACACAACCCTTCTCTCTCTAGATTGTTTACATACGAAGGGCTTTTCTCGCTCAGAGTCTCTTCTCTGAGACACACAATTCTAAGTCAGACCATTGCCCCCACACCTCCCTGCCTTTTCTTTGGACTTGAACTTGGATGAGGGTGGGGGTTTGGTGTCCTGAGGAGTCGCCTGGAAGCTGACTGGAAAGGAAGAACATGGGGAAAGGGTACACTTGATACTGGAGAAGACCATCAACTGGGCAAGGCGCTGGCCGTGCTGCTGGGACTCCCCGACCCAAGGAGCCTGGTGTCCCTTTGAGGCCTAGTGACAAATCTGGAAGGGGTGCAGCCTCCATCTCTGACCTCGGAGGAGCCTATCTCACCTCCAAGCACTGAGCTAGGTTCTTGCTAAACTCCATCCTTCCCTCTCTGAGGAGGGAGATAAGGGAAATGAAAAGTAGAACAGCTCCTGAGCATCTTCTCCCTCTTTCTTTCCCCAACAGCCAGCCCCTCACCCAACCCCCTAGGGTGGCATGCCATGTCAAGAGCAATGTGTAAAGGAAAGATAATGTCCCATGCAGCCAAGCCCACCCGCTGACCTCTCCCACCTTTCTCTCTCCCCCTAAAAGTTTATTTGGTTGGTCTGGACTCACGTGTGGCCTTTGATTAAATTCCTAAGGGACCTGAAGAAGACATTTCTACTGCAGAGGGTTAGGGGCACCTGAGCAAGGACCCCACTCCCCAACTCTGGCAGTAGTGGTGGGGGGAGGCAGTTCTGGAAAATGAACCACACAAGACAACAGGAACTCACAGGGCAGGAGAAGCTGGTCAGTAGTCTCTAAGTGGGTTAGATCCCTTCCCCCATCATATCGGAATCTTGTGAAATGGGAAAACAACACGAAGGAGGGGATCAAAAGAAGCCAATCTCTCACACATTTTCCAGGCAGAGCAGAGGTGAGAGGTGGGTAGAGAGCCCTGTTGGAGGTTGTGGCTGATCCCTGGTACGAGCTTTTCCCCTGGGGACAGGAAGCCCTAGGAAGAGGGGGCTTGAGGGTTCCCAGGGGATCTTTCCTCCCTCCCCTGCATGAGGCAGAGGCAAGCTGCCTGCCAACCCCCTCCCTCAAGGAATGGCCTTGCCTGGGAATGCCCACCACACACAAACTCTTCTTTTTTTTTCTAGTCAAACTCTGTTTACTCCTTGGCCTGCCTCCCTCCTTCCTCCCCTCTCAACCTTTACTTCTGATTTCTATTTCATGGAATTTGGGATTGACGTTAAACTACAACAGTGCCGCCAACACCAAGTCTTGCAGGAAAAAAAAAAAAAAAGAAATTTAACAACAACAAAAAAATATATTAATAAAAAAGTTCAAAAAAAGGGGGGGGAATTGTCCTCTCCTTTGGGTGCGCTGGATTCAAACCCAAGCTCTCAGAAGCTCTCCGGCGAACGAGCCCTCTTGGGAAGTCTCAGGCCTGTTAGACAGTCTCGCCGCCCCTAAGTAATCCTTCCCTTAAAGTCCAAACCAGAAAGGCCTGAGGTCAGAGGATTCAAGATTGCTCTGCAGGGCGGCCCAGGAGGGGCGGGGTCCCGCGGTAGGGGCGGGGAGAGGGAAGGATCAGACCGAGCCCCAGCCCTCCTCGGGGCTAGGACCAGGAAGCACCGGGGGGAGAGGAGCGGAGTTGAGACTGAAGCCAGGTGAGGCTGGCGTCCCAGGGTGGGGAAGCTGACACCGCCGGAGAAGGGGACGGGGGCCTCTGCGAAAGAAACAGCGCCCGGCTCTAGAAGGAAGGGAATAACTGAACTAGGGGTGGGCGGCCAGGTGGAGACCCGCCGTTGCGGGGAAATAGGCGGGGTTGCAGCGCAGGCTCGGTAGCGTTGGGTGCGGGGTGGGGCGGGGACGCATGCGTAATGGAGGTCTCGGGCGGCGAGGGCCCGGCGGGATTTGGGGACAGGGATCAGTTTTAGGGCATCTTGGGACCCAGGCCCTCAGGAATTTGGTTTATTGCAAGCCTGTGCAAAAAAGGCCGGATGCTTACTGCCAGAGGGTTAAGGCCCTCTCCGTTTCCGGGCTCTGCCCGCCAGGATGGTGGCGTCCTCGCTGAAGCTTCAGGATCTAATCCAGGAGATTCGTGAGGCCAAGACCCAGGCCCAGGAGCGGGAGGTGATCCAGAAAGAGTGCGCCCACATCCGGGCCTCCTTCCGCGATGGGGACCCTCTGCACAGCCACCGCCAGCTGGCCAAACTGCTCTACGTCCACATGTTAGGCTACCCCGCCCACTTTGGCCAGGTACTGGGCGTGGACGCCTCCCGTCCTTGTTTGATGAGAGAAGCTTGTGGGGCACGGTATCGAACACCCCCCTCACTTGTTTCTCGATTTCTTTATTCTACGGAGTTTCTGGGCCCTCACAGTGTGTACCGCAGATCTCCTTGCCCTTTACCACCCCCCCCCAACTGGTCATCAGATGGACTGAACCCCTCATTCTCTGGCCAGCGCCATTCAAGGCCCCTCCTCTTCTTCTCCCATTCTTCTGTTTCCTTGAAACTAACTGAATCTCTAAAGCCCTATTCTTGTTGAAGGGGGCGGTCTTGGGGTATGCTGCCTCCACAGGTTAATTTGGTTACGTTAGTGCCCCCGGTTTCACCCCTCCCCCTTCCTGGTCTGCCCCCTTCCCTGTAGATGGAGTGCCTGAAACTGATCGCCTCCCCCAGGTTCACAGACAAGAGGGTGGGCTACCTGGGGGCCATGCTTCTACTGGATGAGAGGCAGGATGCCCACCTGCTCATTACCAACAGCATCAAGAAGTGAGAGGGTTCTGGGAAGCACTTGGAATCAGGGAGATGGGAGAGTGGGGAACTGGGAAATCCCAGGGGTTTGCCTGCTGTAGGTCCTGGGAAGGACTGGACTTCTCAGAGGCTTGACTGACTGTCCTCCCCAAACTCTGCAGTGACCTGAGCCAGGGGATTGAGGCTGTCCAAGGCCTAGCCTTGTGCACACTGAGCGCCATGGGCTCTGCTGAGATGTGCCGGGACTTGGCCCCGGAGGTGGAGAAGCTGCTCCTGCAGCCCAGCCCCTATGTGCGCAAGAAGGTGAGACGGCAGGTTTTAGGCTCTTGCTCCTACAGAAACTGTCCTGTGTGCCACGTGGTAGAGGTGGGGGATTCCATCCTGGCAGACCCTGACCCTCTCTGAGCCCCCTGACCTCTGCAGGCTGTTCTGACTGCAGTGCACATGATCCGGAAAGTCCCTGAACTCTCTGACATCTTCCTCCCACCCTGTGCCCAGCTGCTTCATGAACGCCACCATGGTAAGGCCACGGGGCTCCTGGTCCGTTGCCTCAGCTCTGGCTGTGGGCAGAAGGAAGCCCTAGGACAGGAATAGTAGCTCCCAGGTGAAGGGCAGCATGTGCATGCAAACACGCATACAGTAGACTCCCCTGTGCCCCGTCCACCATTCGCTCCCTCGCCCTGACCCAGGCATCCTGCTGGGCACTATCACGCTGATCACCGAGCTCTGCGAACGAAGCCCTGCAGCCCTCAAGCACTTTCGAAAGGTGGGCTGGTGAAGGGGTGGGCCCCGGGCCACGAGGAGAAGGGCAGTGGGATTGGAGGGGGCTGAAGGGAGAGAGGATTAGGAAGATGCCCAGGTCAGGCTCTGCCCTCCCTCTAGGTGGTACCCCAGCTGGTGCACACCCTTCGGACTCTGGTGATGACAGGATGCTCCACAGAACACAGCATGTCTGGAGTCAGCGACCCATTCCTGCAGGTGGGCCAATCCTTCCCTGTTGTATCCCTGGAACAAGAAGTTTAGGTGGCCCATGGCCAGTGGACCCCTCCCAAACAACACTTTGGTTCATCAGTAACTTGGGCAGGAGGGTGGCAGGCACCAGGTCATCCCAGGTCCAGTGTGGAGAGGGGGAATGCCTGAAAACTAGAAAATCCAACTTGGTAACATTTTTTATTTTTCCCCAAAACACTGTCCCCAGATCTCCTGGCCGCACTCACCTCTGAACCCTCCCAGGGCCCAAGGGACCAGAGGAGGTTGGGAGGGGGCAGCACAAGGAGGCTTTTGGGAACCAGCCAGACCCTTCACAGTGCTCTCAACGTTGGATTTCTCTCCTCAGCCCCTTACCCCCATCTTTTATGTAACCCAATTTCAGGTCCAGATACTTCGTCTGCTTCGGATTCTGGGTCGGAACCACGAGGAGAGCAGTGAGACCATGAATGACTTGCTGGCCCAGGTTGGGGTGGGGGCCTGGGTTAGGTGTGTTGCTCTGTGATCCCACTGGCCTGGACATCGCTCCCTTGACCACTCCCCATGCGGTGGCCAAATGATCGCGACTCCATTTCTTTCTGGACTGTGGTCTCTCCTGAGGTCAGGGACACAGTCTGTCGCAGCGCAGTAGCCCCTGGCACATAGTGGGGGTGGGGTGGGGATGGATAGACTTTTGTAAACTGTTTGAGGAATCACGTGAGGAAAGGACGGAGCCCCTTAGAGCTTCTCTCCCATCCACGCAGGTAGCCACAAACACCGACACCAGCCGAAACGCGGGCAACGCAGTTCTGTTTGAGACGGTGTTGACTATCATGGACATTCGCTCTGCCGCCGGCCTGCGGGTACCTTCCCCAGGCCCCGCCCCCGGGCCCCTCCCACCCACTTCCGGCGGGCAGACAGGTCCTGTTCTCCGGTTTCTCCTGGTTTCTCCTCCCCACCCTGTGCCACGCAGCCCCTACTGAATGAGCAGGCTACTCCTTCCCTGACTCCCAACCTCTGCCTCCCGTAGGTTCTAGCTGTCAACATTCTTGGCCGCTTCCTACTCAACAGTGACAGGAACATTAGGTAATAGGCCCAGGTGGCTGGCAGGGCTGTGCCACTGAGCCCTTGACCCTCTGCCCTCCTTCTTCCACAATCTCCGGATTCACCAGCCTCTTACTTCCATACCAGGGCAGGACGGGTGGGGAGAGGGCTGACGGCCAGGGTATGCTGAGGACCTCCTGCTCTGACCAGATACGTGGCGCTGACGTCCTTGCTGAAGCTGGCGCAGTCTGACCACAGTGCCGTGCAGCGACACCGGCCCACCGTGGTGGGATGTCTGTGGGAACCTGATGCCTCCCTCAGCCGGTAAGCAGGGCAGAGGAACCATAGCGAAGAGCAGAGGGCCCAGGCACCAGGCCAGCTCAGCAGCTGGAGAATGGAGGCTAAGGAGACAGATGCCTGGGAAAGGGGGGCCCCAAGGAATGTCATGGGGTGACCTGGGAGACCTTGTCTAAACACACATGTCTTCTCCAGGCGGGCCCTGGAACTGAGCCTGGCCCTGGTGAATAGCTCCAACGTGCGAGCGATGACCCAGGAGCTGCAGGGCTTTCTGGAGTCCTGCCCCCCTGGTCTACGGGCCGACTGTGCCTCAGGCATCCTACTGGCAGCAGAGAGGTGAGGGGATGGGTGCCCAGGAGGTAGAGAGGGTAGCATCCAGGGAGGATCATCGCCAGGACTGAAGAACCATGATGTCCCCTAGGTTTGCCCCATCCAAGCGGTGGCACATAGATACCATCCTCCGTGTGCTGACGACGGTGAGGCAGGGGCTGGGCTGAGAGCTGGGTGGGAGTGGGCAGGGTTCACCACGCTGATCCAGCCGCATTCACCCCTCCAGGCAGGCACCTATGTACGCGATGATGCAGTGGCCAACCTGATCCAGCTGATTGGGGGTGCCCAGGAGCTCCACGCCTACTCCGTGCGCTGCCTCTACAGCGCCCTGGCTGAGGATATCTCCCAGGTACTGCTCCCACCACGAGGCCCAGGGCTGCCCACCCCTCTCAACCCTTTCTGGGCCACCTGGTCCATACACGATTCCCAACTGTTTTTTCCCTAGAGTCACAACCATGTCTCTCTCTCTCTTTTACCTTAACAGCTTTCTGTTTAGTAGAGGAGTCACTGAAGGACAGAGCCCTGCTTCTAGTTAGAACAGCTGGACTTCTGTCCTGTTTCTGTTACCTCCTGTCTGTGCAACCACAGATGACTCACTGAACTTTCTTCATACCGGGTCTACTCAGCATTCTACCCTGCCTACCTCCCAGAGCTGTCTTGATCAAACAGAATATAGATAAAAGCTCTTTTTGCATGTATTAATTCTTATTACTTCCTTGAATGCTGAGTGAATTCACAGATGCTAACCAATAACCAATATGCCAATACCGCTTTCCATATTACTTTAGTAGGCTAGGCAGAAACTTCCTCAAGGGAGGACCCCCTTACTTCATCCTCACTGTACCCCTGTGGTTAGGCCGTTGGGGGGGGCGAGGTTGTTTTGTTTTTGGTATTTCTTTCTGAATTTTATCCTATGGTACTTTTAAAAACTGAAACAATTGATTTACAATACTGTGTTAGTTTCAGCTATATAACAAAAGGATCCAGTTATACATATAAGATTAGTATTTTTCTAATGCGGATCATTTTTTTAAAATCATTATGGAATTTGTTACAATATTGCTTCTGTTTTATATTTTTGTTTTTTTGGCCCCGACGTTTGTGGGATCTTAGTTCCCCAACCAGGAATCAAACACACACCCTCTGCATTGGAAGGCAAAAATCTTCATGACTGGACTGACAGGAAGTTCCAAGATTATTTTCCATTATAGATTATTACAAGATATTGAATATAGTTCCCCATGCTATACAGAAAACCCTTGCATATTTATTTTATATAGTTTGTATCTGTTTATCTCCATACTTAGAGAAGGCAATGGCACCCCACTCCAGTACTCTTGCATGGTAAATCCCATGGTCGGAGGAGCCTGGTAGGCTGCAGCCCATGGGGTCACTAAGAGTCAGACACCACTGAGCAGCTTCACTTTCACTTTTCACTTTCATGCATTGGAGAAGGAAATGGCAATCCACTCCAGTGTTCTTGCCTGGAGAATCCCGGGGACAGGGGAGCCTGGTGGGCTGCCGTCTCTGGGGTCACGTGGAGTCGGACACGACTGAAGCGACTCAGCAGCAGCAGTGGCATCTCCATACTCGCAATTTATCCTTCTCATCCCTTCCCCCTTTGGTAACCATACGTTTGTTTTCTATTTCTGTGAGTGTTTCTGTTTTGTGTATGGACTCATTTGTATTATCTTTTAGATTCCTCACAGAAATGATACCATACTGTTTGTCTTTCGCTGGCTTAACTTCACTTAGTATGAGAATCATGAGATCTGTTGTAGGCCATGTAGTTCTTATACTTGGCCACTAGAGGGCAGAGGCCGCCCAGGAGCCAGGACAGCCTGGAACTAACAAAACTGCTCATAACTGCTCCCTGTGCCAAGGCCCTTCCCTTTCCCCACCCCTGCAAACTCCACCATCTCTGCCTAAAGGGATGACACGGGGTCTGGGAGTGAGGAAGGGACCCAGACACCAGCCCAGCATGTTTCTCATCCCCCACAGCAACCACTGGTGCAAGTGGCAGCCTGGTGCATCGGGGAATACGGAGACCTCTTGCTGGAGGGGACCTGTGAGGAAACTGAGCCCCTGCAGGTGGGTCCTGCATTGGGGGTATACTGAGGAGGGACATGTGAGGGGAGTCATGGCCGGCCCGAGGGTCACTCTCTGTGTGCCCCTCCCGGAAGGTGGAGGAAGAGGAGGTGTTGGCACTGCTAGAAAGGGTGCTGCAGTCCCATATGTCCCTGCCAGCCACCAGAGGATATGCCCTCACAGCCCTCATGAAGCTCAGCACCCGGCTCCAAGGGGACAACAAGTAAGAGTGGGCCCCAGCCCCTCCCACAGAGCCTCTTCTTGGTATCTCCAGTGAGAGATGTTCCTTCACCATGCACCCCAGTTTCTGAGTTTCCCTCCAGGCCTGCACCTCCATCCCCAGCCCCCTGTCCTTAGGTCCTTCCTTTTGAGCCAAGTATCGTGGGTCTCTCCCTGCTCTGTGGGGGCCTCTTCCTTCCCTGCCACATCCTAGAGGTGAAGGGCAGGGCAGATGGCCTGTCTCAGTCACGGACCACCCTGTGGCCCAGCCGCATCTGCCAGGTGATGTCCATCTACGGGAGCTGCCAGGACGTGGAGCTGCAGCAGCGGGCAGTGGAGTATAATGCCCTCTTCCGGAAGTACGACCACTTGAGGTGCGCTGCTGACAGTGTGGGACCCAACCCCCAGCCTGCTCCCCAGTCTCCTTCTGAGGGTACAGGGGTCTCAGCCTTACCTGTGCCCGCCCACAGTTCATGGATGCTAAGTGGGCTTCCCACCCTCCTTGTTCATCTGAAAGCCAGCAAGGCTGTCTTAGAAAATCAGAGGGGTACTTGGGACCCACCATGAGCCCAGGACTCTCGTATTCTTACCCCTCCCCACACACACCTCTTGTGAAAAGCCCAGGGTCTACCCGGAGGGATACACCTGCCTTCCTCCTCTCAGGGCTGCCATCCTGGAAAAGATGCCTCTTGTGGAACGGGGTGGCCCTCAGGTAGATGAGGAACCAAAGGAAAGCAAAGAAGTAGCCCAGCTTTCGGAAGCAGCCCCTGTCCCCACAGAGACCCAGGTGAGGGGCCAGGGACGCCCTGGGGGAACAGCATGGTCCAGCTCCCATACCCAGCCCTGACCCTTCTGCCCTCTCTCCAGGCCTCAAAGCTCTTGGATCTGTTAGATCTCCTGGATGGCCCTTCTGAGAATGCCCAGCACCCTCCCCCTCCAGATCCCACCCCAGGAGACACTTTGATACACCTCCTTGACCTTCCCTGCACTCCCCTCCCCCCTGGTAAGCCTCAGGAAAGGGGGGATGTCTTAACGAAGGGGCGTGGAAATAGGTGCTTCCCCTTCTAAGCTGAGGACCAAGATTCGGATTCCCTCTTCCCTGCTGTGTGCTCCTGTCACATCCCCGATTCACTAGATCATACCAGTCCCCTCTTGGACACCTTCCAATGTCTTCCCTTTGTTCAGATTTCTTAATTCTGGCCTGGGGTCCTGCTTCCTCCCCGCCCACCTCACAGGCTTTCCCACTACCCACTCCACTGGCCCCCTCTCAACTCTCAGGCCCTCCACCTCAAGCCCTTGGTGTTCATATTCTTTTCACATGGAATGTTCTTTCCCCAGCACATTAAAATAACTAGCTCTTTCTCCATCTTCAGCCTCAGCTAAAATGTCAGATGCTCCCTCTCCCTCTCCCTCTCCTACTTAAGTTAGTTCCCCCCACAGGTTATTTCCTTCAGAGCACCAGTTACAGACTGTGATTGCTTGCTTGTTTATTGTTTCTCTCGCCTAAGCTGTAAGCTCCACTGGGGGGGGACCTCATCTTCTTGTCCACTAGGTCATTAGCATGTGGAGCAGTCCCCTGCACCCAGTGGGTGCTCATTTAATTTCTCTTGCATGAATGAACAAACTGTTATTTTTCGGCCCATATTACTGAGTCACTTCTCTCCCCCTACAGTAGCTCCCATCCCAAATCTCAAAGTATTTGAGCGTGAAGGACTTCAGCTGAATCTTTCTTTTGTTCGACCCCCTGGAGCCCCTACTTTGCTGTTAATCACTGTCACTGCCACCAACACCTCAGGGGGTGACGTCACCCACTTCATCTGCCAGGCGGCTGTGCCTAAGGTTTGTAGAAAACCAGGACTCAGAGGTAGCCGGGATACTCCAGGAGAAAAAGCCACAAATAGAGGAGGTGGCAGGGGTGGAGAGAGGCTGAGATGAGAAGGGAGTGACTGCAGAGACAGGCACTTGGGGAGTCGCAGGAAGAGGGTTTAAGACTGTTGGGTGTGGAGCGGTTGCCTGAGCCAGCCAGCTGCCTTACCGTGTCCTCTGTCCAACCTCCTGTGTTCAGAGTTTCCAGCTGCAGCTACAGGCCCCCAGTGGAGACACTGTTCCAGCCCAAGGTGGCCTTCCGATAACCCAGCTGCTCAGAGTCCTCAATCCTAACAAGGTGAGCTCCCAGAGCCCCTCGAGGCTGAGACCTAGGTCAGGGAGGAGTCATCTGTGCTTACCCTGGCCTTCGCTCTCCTATTCCTAGGCCCCTCTGCGGCTGAAGTTGCGCCTCACCTACAACCACTTTGGCCAGTCAGTACAAGAAATCTTTGAGGTGAACAACTTGCCTGTGGAGACATGGCAGTAACTCAGCCTTCACTCAGAGCCTGAAATCCTCCTGTGTCCCCAAACCAGGAGCCCCAGCTACTTGGAGCCATATCTGAGGATGACCAGCAGGTGGCACTCTGGTCCTGTGCTTGCTGCTGCAGAAACTGGGGTGGGGGGAATCCCACAAATGATGAAAGCCCAATAAAGCCCAAGGGGGCAAAGCCATATTTGAGGTAGAAAATGTATGTGAATAACAGCCAGGGAAGAGCCTTCTTACACAGGAAGTAGGTATCTTGCCCTAAGCTTTTGGAACTGGTTTCAACAAAGGAAGGTTTTCCTTCTACCCCCTTTCCGGCTGGGGAGCAGATGTGCCCCTAAACCTCCACAGGAGGCACTCTACCCTCTAGGCCAGAGCAGGGCACAGGGGCAACGTCAAACCAGAAGTTCTAGATCTCTTATCAGGAATCCTCACCGGCTTCCCCAAGCTGCTGCTGTTCCTTGTAGCCCAGGGCAGGAAAATCCCTGCTGCCTCCCCTTCTCTCTAACTCAGCTGTAAGGCAGTTTAGGAGCCGCTGGCAGAATCAATGGCATCGACCAAGGGAGGGGGGGTGGCAAGGGATTTTCCTGTGCTTAACTACTGATCACGGCTAAGTGGAAATCCTATAAACACGAGCGGAAATCAATGGAGGCTGCTTAGCGGCCAGGGGAGAGGGGCGGCCCACAGATTGCATCTGACGGATGAGGGAGAGGAGGCAGCCAGGGAAGGCTCCAGGAAGGATAGCGGAGGGTAGGGTGATGGAATGGGCAGAGCTGGAGCGAGAAGAGGCACTGTGGGAAGGGGAACCAGAAGGGAAGAGGCACGGTGAGCCCAGGAATGAAGCTTCTCAGCCCCAGAGCTCTCTTCCGCGTTGGGGAAGTGATACCCTAGCCCTGTGTCATGTCCGGATTTCCAATCCCCTAAGGCTTCTCTTTGGAGCCATACACTTCTAGGAGGCGCTGATAGTCCTGGGGTCGGAAGCGCTGCAGGTACACAATCAGCTTAGCAGGTGCCGTCTCCTGCGCCAGCACACCTACAGGCAAAAGGAGAATGAGGAGAGAATCAGACAGCCACAAATACTTTGCCTCTCCCTGCCCACGCAGCTGGACCCCAAAGTTGTTTCCAAGGCAGCACTGGGATTCTGAACGCCATCCAACCAGCTTATCTAACCCACCAGCCTACTCCCTGATTGGCCTGGGGAAGTGGGGCCGAAGAGGGCCATTTGAGGCAGAAGTGGGCCTGGGAAGTCAAGCACGAGCCTCTCCTCTGGCAAGGAGAAGTAGTGAAGGGCACTCGGGTGCCAGGAAGATAGAGGGTGCCTCAACAGCAACTCATTTCAGTTACTGCTCCTACCCCCCAATCAAGATTAAAGCCTCTCCAGGCAGGCCAAAGCTCATTAGCTTGGTAATGAAGCACACGCAGAGATGCACACACAAGAGAGAAACCAAGGGATGTAGAAAGGAGAAGCAGCTGTGGCCATGAATGAGGTGGGATTTGCAAAGAATTCTAGCCTCTGTGGTGTGGAGCCACAATTAGCCAGTGTCTGATTGTTAGTGCCTGGCAGCATGCTGGGCCGATAGCAGGGAACTCAGTGTAGGTTTGCTGAGGAGATGAGAACCAACATTCCAGGGCTATAAGGCCCCATGGATGCACAACCCTGTACTTGCATGGATGACCTGTGTACAGGGGAGCTAAGCCTGGGAACAGAGGAACTAACCTGCTAAGGTTTGCCCTGCTCTCTGTCACATAGGAACAACATTCTTGACTTTTACTCAAGCCAATAGGACAAATGAGGATTTCATTATAAAAATCAGAGGACAGAAGCTGGGGGGATAAAGGATGAATGTAAAGATTGAAGAAGAGAACTGACAAATGGGTCCTCTAGAAAACTGCTAAAATAATTCCTTTTAAAGAAATAGCCTCTAGAGTCCCCAACAATTGGCCCAGTGGGTACACTCAGAAGAGGAACAAAGGAAGTACAGAAGGGCCTGTGTCCCTCACCAAGCAGACTGCTGAGGTGGTGGATCTTCTCCAGGGCAGCTGGGACTTCAGCCTCCTTGTGCACCAGTGCCTCTACCTCACCCACAGCGTAGCCAAAGTCAGCTGTATCCAGGTCCACCCTGAGCAGCCGCTCCTCTCCGTCAGCGCCGGACAGCACCAGTTTCCAGGCACTTCGCTTCGTTACAAAACTAGCTACTTCTTGCAGCCCCAGAGGGCCCAGCACAGCAGCCACGGCCCCAGGCCCCGGGACCTCAGCCCGCAGCACCTCACAGAGCTGGACCACAATTGAAGGCTCGGCTGTGACTTCCGTGTACTCAGTGTGAGGTCCTGAGACACTTGCGGCTCCAGGACATTTGAGCTCCCATCCACTGCCTTCTCGCTGTCGCAGCCAGTAATCAGCTCGCATGAGGCTCAGCTCAGGGGTGTCATAGTAGCTGTCTCGGAAAGTGACTCGGCGCTCCAGGGTACCCCCCAACTCCTGCAGCCGCTCCTCTGTGCCGGGCCCAGGAACGAACTTTCGCTCCACTTCAATCAGGCCCTGGGCCATGCTACCTGCAATCAGTCAATCAACAAACACTGATGAGCTCCCGAAGATCCCTCCCCCCGGAAGAACTTGTGAGGGGCACACACCGTCGCAGGGCTGTCTGTCGGGGGTCCTTCTTCCTTGCTTCTGTGATGGGTGGCCCTGTCTGTCTCCGATGTTTTTTAAGACTCAGCAACAGGCACAGGTCTCCAGTTAGATCCCATCTGCTGCTGATGTCCTAAATCCAAAGGATTCCCTGGAAAATCCAAAGTGCTCTCTAGAAAGCAAGCCGTGTCAGCGGGTGTCCTTTCAACGGCCCTCGGTCGACACAAGCTACCCCGGGAGTATAGCTACTCACTGCCGGAGATGACTCCGCCCGACCCCCCCCAGAGCACCGACCCGCCGAGCCTCGGGCCTCACCTGAAAGCCCTGGGGTCACCCTCTCGCGGGACCCGGAGTAAGGGGAAGGAAGCCCACGCCACGCCCGCGAGGAATGCCGGGAACAGGCCCAGGCTCCGGACCTCGGCCCGGTTCTCTGCGCACGGGGGAGGTCCCGGCACAAGCGGCCATATTAGACCCGCTGTAGCGACGCCGAGGGCAGGCCCGGGCCGAGAAGCCAGCTAAGTTATGAGGGGCCGCAACCTCCGCGGTGGGCCGAGAGGGAGGATGGCCCCCTCCGTTCTGCTCCTCATCCCAGAGCCCTCCCAGCTCCCGGGGGTCGGCCCGGGTCTCAGGCCGCAGGCTGAGCCCGGCCCCCTGGAGCCCGGGTGCATGATGGGAGGTGTAGTTCCGAAGCCAAACTTTGCTTTCTTGCCCCACTCGTCGCTATGGTGACAGGAAAGCTGCGATTGACGCCTGTGGGAGTCTATCTAAAGTTAAGTCGGATGGAAAAGGAACTCAGACCCCACTCCCGCCTTCAACCCTCTCACTTCGTTGTCAGATGGGCCTGGAATACAAGCCACTCACTCAGACCCTCTCCAGCAGATACTTTATTGACTATTGTGGTGGCCCATTAAATGCAGGCCAATGGCAATGAGCTGGAGGAAGAAGAAAGATAGCTAAGACCAGTCTAGTTACTCTAGACTCTGGAATTTTAAAGGGGACTTAAAACATCCCCAAGAATGTTCAGGATAACGGTGGATAGGAGACTTGTTTTTGTGTGTGTGTGCAGCTTGAGGGATCTCAGTTCCCTGCCAGGAACTGAACACCAGCCTCCCGCAGTGAAAGCCAGAATTCTAACTACTAGGTCACCAGGGAAGCTCCCTCCCCCAACGACTTTCTGTATGAGGAGGAAATGATATTTTGGAAGAAAACTAAAGACGTGATGGGATTTCAACGACTGGAGACAGAGAAACAGCATGAGCAAAGACCCAGAAGCTTAAGAGCACCTGGCCAGTGTTTAAGGGAAAAGAGAGGAAGCTAGAAATACCACTGAGCAGATTGGGAAAGGCTTTTCGTGCCAAACTGAGGAGTTTGTCTGTTTTTTTGTGGCCCCTCTGCAGGCCTTGTCAGGAATAGGAGAAATACTTGCATTCATTTAAAATATAGGAAGACATGAGAATGGCCCTTTGACTGCTTTGAGAGACAAAATAGAGAAGGCTGCTTCTCCTTACTCCCTCCCAGGATTATGCTTACCTGGAGACATCTACTGTATGTCTGGTTTTTTGGGTAAGGTAGCTTGCTGAAAAACGGTGGTTCTTGTCAACTCCTGGCTTCCCTCCTATGATGGGTGAGAAGGGCTAGATTCTTTACACTTATCCTTTCCCCAGTATGTTTTTGGAAACATGTGACCCATGAGAGGTACAGTGGAGAGGACATTGGTTTACAGACATGGCATCTTGAACCTGGCATGTTTTGAATGTTTATCTGCACCCCCTCCCACCCGATAACAGGAACCAGTGTACAGAGAAGAGAGGGACCCCAGCCGCTAACTCCTTTCATCTGTCTTTTTATCTGTGAAATGATGAAAATGCCTGCTTTTCATCTGTCCTTTGCTTTTAAGTTTTGTTGCCCAAAGGAAGAAGACTTAATCGCTTCCTTGAGTTATAGGGTCCAATCCAGTAGGGCAGAGGCAGCAGTTTAAGGAGAAAGATTAGACTCCGAAGTCAGTCAGACCTGGAGTCAACTCCGGTCTTCACTTTATTGGTGTTGGGCGTTGGGAAAGCTACTTCACCTCCTGAAATCTCTGTTTTGTCTTTAGTAAAATGTGGACTGCCTCACAGATTAAGTGTGAGGATTCAGTGGCAAACTGTCACATCATAGAGATTCAAAATATTAGTTTCTCCTTCCTTTATTCCTGTGAACTCTAGGACTTTTTTTTTTCTATTAATAGAAGTAGGCTGTAGCAGCTAGTATGGGCTCTGGAGTCTAAGCATCAGGATTTGAATCCTGGCTGGGTCATTTACTGGCCATGTGACCTTGGGCCAGTTAGTTGTTTGTGCCCTGGTTTCTGGTGCCTGTGGCAAAGAATCTGCCTGCTGATGCAGGAGACACAAGAGACACAGGTTTGATCCCTGGGTTGGAAAGATTCCGTGAAGGAGGAAATGGCAGCCCACTCCAGTATTCTTGCCTGGAAAAATCCATGGACAGAGGAGCCTGGTGGGCTATAGTCCATGGGGTCTCTAGGAATCAGACAGGACTGAGCACACATGCAGGCCTTCCTAACTGTAAAATGAGACTAGTTGTGGAGATTAAATAAGTTAATATATGTAAAAGTGCTTGGTACTGTCCCTAAGCACTAAGTAAGTTTCAGCAGTTATTAGAATATAACAGAGTTTATGTGAGCTGATAAACTGAAAATAAGGATGGGGAACCAGCCCCTCTCCCCACCCCACCCGCACCCAACTCTGGGGACTATGACGCATGAGGGAGACAGAAGCTCTGGTGACTCAGAGTAATTGCTGCGGCAGACAAAGTTCTATAGTGGCCAGCTGGAAGCGAGGGGAATTAATAAGGCAAGAAGAAGGGAGTGAAAATGAGAAAAAAAAAAGAGTGAGGTCTCTGATGGTTCTGGACAGCTCGTAGAAGCCATGGCTTGATCTACAGCTGATTTAAAAAAAAAAAAAAGTAATAACAACAAAACACATGTATGTTTCTGTAGACAGAAGAAATAGGAGGAGAACTCGGGAAAGTGTTTAAAATACTCTTTGCAGGCACCGGCTTGGACCAGGCGCCACAGTCAAGCAGGTGGCCGGCACCGAAGTCCGCCTGTCATAGGTCCCGCCGACAGCCTAGTGAAGCAGGCGGACACCAAGCTCTAGGGGCGGTGGGCGGGAGCGGGGGCATCCGGACTACAACTCCCGGCGTACTCCGCGGCGGGCGGGCCGCTGCACCTGCTCAGTGGGGCCGCCCTGGGCGCCTGGGTATTGATTATTCCATTGTGTGGGACGCCTCGGCTCCAGCCACTGAATGAGGCGGAGGAGTGAGGGCGAGGAGGAGGAGGAGGAGGAGGAGGAGGAGGAGGAGGAGGAGGGCGAGAAGGAGGAGGAGGCAGGGAGCGAGCGAGTGCCCAGGGTGAATCAATGGAAACCCCCTCACGAAGCCGGGAAAACACTTCAGCCGCAGCCAAATAGCATTGATTATTTTCCTTCACTTCCCTCACCGCCGTGAATTTATTTATTTTTTCCATCTCCGTCCCCGACGCCCCGGAGTGAGCGCTGGAGGGAGGGAGGAGGAGGGGAAAAAAGGAATCAACACATCGGAGAAGTCCCTTCCAAGAGCCACCCCCTCCCCTCCCCGCCTCGCGCTGCTCGGCGGCCGCGGTTCGACTCCCGTCCCTGCTTCCAGCTGAGGTGTAAGTGCATCGATTTCCGATGCTGCTGGGTTGGTTGTTGTTTTTTTTTTTTTTTTTTCTCCTCTCCCTCTCTTCTTCCCTTCCTTGCTCTTTGGAAGCTTGAGACGGAGGGGAGAGGAGGCGCTCGGAGACTGCCGCTGGAGGGCACGGAGAGGGACGGAAAGGGACTGGGGGAGGGGACCCAGACCGACGGACGGACAGACCGAGAGCCTAAGGAGAAGGAGAGTCAGGGTTGTGGGAGGGAAGGAGAGGGCCTGCGAGAGGGCGAAGAGAGAGATGCCGGGGTGGAGGCAGAGGCGGGGAACGGAAAGGCATCGAAGCTGGACTAGGAGCCAGCCGGACGGGCGGAGGGTAACGAGAGGCTAGACGGGTCGCGCCGAGCTGTACGGGGAGCGGAGATCCCGGAGGGAAGAGGAGGCCGGGTGACTATGGGGGCTCGGAGCTGTCAGTCTGGAGGGGCCTGGGTCTCGGCGGCCCCCCGCCGGCCTCAGGATGGGCGAGGAACGGAGGCTAGCAGGCGAGCTGATGGATGGGCAAGCTCGCCACGGGTGGGAGGGGAGGTGGATACCCTTAATCTTTGAATTTTAGGTTTTGCTTGAAGTTGAGCTGTTTGTTGCTTTTTGGTTTTTGAAAGGTGCTACTAGTAGGTGAGGGGAGGCCACGGCTCCTATTCAAGGTGAAGTGTGCCTCTCCTGGCCCCCCAACTCTCCATCTGCTCTTGTCTGTCCCTCTCTCTGAATAGCTCTATCATTGAGCACTTGACCACACTGCGCCTGTTGCCCTGTCGATCTCTGTCCATGTGTCCCTACCTCTGGATTTTGCCATTCTCATTCACTTTCCCCACCCATCCATCTCTGGGTCTGGGTCTGTGTGTGTCACTGCCTCCGGATGTGACTTCCTATCTGGGCGATCCTCTAGCTGTGTGTTCTTCTTACTCTGTGTCACACCTTGGCTGCCTAACTGGTCTACCCATCTAGGACTCCGTTCCCTTTCCTTCAGGGTCTGAATGGATATCTCTGGCCTTTTCAGGCTGCCTTGGAGTTTGCTTATCAGTCATGATTGATGATTGTGGTAGTCACTGGTCAGGGGCCCTGAAGAGTGGAGGGATAGATGTGTCTCCCCCAAGCATTCAGGTGCCCTTTCCGCATAGCCAGGACGGCCTCGTCTTCCATCTTCACCCAGGGAACTTTGGAACTTCCTGGCATTGTTAACTGTCCCCCTTGCCATGTGCTTGTGTCCCCATCAGGACCTCACGCAGGTCTCCTGCGTGTCACCTGCCTCTCCAGGAGCTTCCCACCACATATCTCTTAATCGCTGACTTGATTTCCTCCCTTCCCTCACTTTACCATTATATATTTTTTTCATTTCCCTGTTTTGTTTCACCCCCTTTTTCCCCCATTCTCATCTCCCATGATCTCCTTTGCCTATTCTTCACCTTTGTTCCTGTAATCTGCCCCCTTCCTACCATTTCTCTTTGGTCACCCTAAGTTTCTTGTATTTCCTACCCTCTCATTCAGCATGTTAACTGCAGCAGCAGAAGGTACCAGGGAGCCAAGGGGCTGGGAGAGTTGGGGAGTATGGTTTGTGAAGGCACATAAACAGGCCAAGAAATCAATTTAATGGGCTTCCAGGGGCATATACCTCCTTCATCAGTTAGAGCCATTATGTTCATTCACTGTCAACTTTGATTTTGTAAGGGGACATTCTCTGGGGCTCAACCACCCTGCCTGGTTGCCCCTTGTCCTTCAGTTCATTCTAGACCCTGGTGGCTTTTTCTCTACTTTCTAATTTGTCTTCTTCCTGGGTCCTTGATCGTATCATATTTGGATTCAATGTGATTCTTCAGGAGGCAGTTTTCATCCGTGTGACAGAAGCTATCTTATGCACAGGGCCAGGTTCATTCAGCCTAAAGAATGGGAAAGGTGGATAAAAGAGTCAGGAGAGTTTATCTTGTTTTAAGCTCCTCATTGTTTTCCCAGACTTCAGGGGCTTGAAGGGTAAAAAGAGGAGGTAGATATGGGCAGAAGATGGAAGATTTCAGAGGTGAACAGCGACAGAAAGGAAGAGGAGAGAAGTAAATGCACAGGGTAGAGAAATGTATGATGTGAGGAACACGCAAAGGAAGAGAAGAAAATTCATGCAGAATGGGGGCAGGGGAGGAATCAAGGGGTGATTCATGAAAAATTGAGAGAATGAAATAAAATATGAGTTAATAATGATACAGAAGGAGACAGGGAGAGAAAGGATAGACTATTTCTCATGAGGAAGGTCAACAGAAAAAGTAATATGAAATGAATAAATACAGTGTTAAGATGGGGGAGGGAGGAACTGAAGAATAAGATGAGGTGGGATAAGAGTATGGTACAAAGAAGGGGAATGGAAGGCAAAAAGAGGACTGCTGAAGCAGATCAGAGCTGCACAGAGCTTGGTAGGGGAAGAGGAGAGGATGAGGTATCAAAGGAAACAAATGCCTCTGGTGTGAGAAGGACACTGCATGATGGATGCAAAGAGAGTGCCGCAGGAGGGGCAATTTGGAAAAAAGGCAGAGCAGAAATACCATTGGGTGAATCCCCAAAAGAGAGAGATGCCAAAGGAGAGGAGAGGAAACACAGAGATATCTGGTGAAGAGAAGGAGAGATTTGACTCATTCCATTGGCCAAATCCCTCACTAACCTACTGGAGGCCTTTGCATTTCATACCCAAGCCAGGGCAACGTGAGCACAGAGATTAAAAAAAAAAAAAAAAAAAACTAGAAATTCCCATTTACTTTAACTGATAGGAACTGGAATCTTTCTAGCCACTGAGCACCAAAGACCTACAGCCTCTGATGTCATAAATTGCTGGTGTTGCCTTGGCAACCTGACAGGGTTCCTCCCTCCATGATGTCAGAGCAGCGGGTATTACCTTAAGACCCACAGAGGAACAACTTGCTTTGCTAGGGAGCTGTACACATATTGGCCAGGGCCAGCGTCAAATCTATAGGATTCCTAGGTTGGTAGTTTGACCTTGCCTCCCTGCAGCTCTTCTCAGCTCTAAATGAAGTCTTGTTTGTGGGCCCCTGAGGTTCACTAGAGCCCACAGGAGCAAGAGGAAAGGATCTCAGGAGACAGGGGCATTGAGGATGGGATGGTAGGACTGAAAAACAGGCAAAGAAGGAAGAGAGTGGAAATTGGCAGTTATAGAATGTGAAAGGAGAAGGGCTTTGTGAGCAGAAAGGAAGAGTTACTAAAAATGTAAGATGAAGCTCGCTTTGGGCTTTGGGTTTAGGAATGGACACGAAGCTGGAAATGCAGATTAGAGGGGATAGGAGCCGTGTGAGAGCTGTGTGAAGCAGGGATACAGAAAAAGGAAGGATCTTGAATGGAACTTGGCTGTGAAGGTAAAAAGGGGGGGTGGGGGGGACTCTGAGAGAAGCTGTCAGTGAGAGACCCAGGGTTAGTCCTGATGGCCATATGAGCAGGCGCTGCCTGTGTCTAGTTGCTGATTGTTTTCTAGCACCTAGCACAATGTCGGTCACACAGGGGATGCTTAATATCTATTGATCAAGACAGTGAATAAATAAGAGGAGGCTAAGGAAGAGGTGCCCGCCTTCCTTTCACCCCAGCTCTCAGGCCTAAGTCTGCATAAATGGATGAGTTGAGAAAGCAGAGGCTGGAGGAACGGACTGGAAGGCAGTTACCAGAAATGCCTGTGAAAACTGAGGCGGAGAGAGGAGACACTGGGTTAGGGGCACACTCAGAGGCATCCAGGTCTGATTCTAGGGGCTGATCTGGGGAGTCTGCAGAGATCATGGAGAAAACATGAATGAACAGTCTCAGGAGCCCAGGAGGAAGATATGGAGGAGGCTACAGAAAGGAGGTGGTTTCCAGAAAAGGTTAAGAGTTGTTTCTAAAGACAGAGTTGGAGATTTGAATTGGAAGTAGCATCCTTACCCCACCCCATTCCCAGTCATGAAACCACCATGGAATCTGCCATATGTAAATACATAAATACACACGCATGCATGTGCACAAACATGCTAGCCACAGATTTCATAAATCAATACGAACCCCAAATCATGTCCAAATCTAGGCAATTACAAGGAAGTCGGCATTGGCCAAGTGGACCAAAAGGCAGAAAGAAGCACAGACTTAGATGTAAGAAGCTCTGTGAGGGATATGGCCTTGATGTCTGACTATCATTGCCTTGTTGAAGTCTAGTGGTATAGAGTAAAACAGGAGATGGCTAGAGATGCACAGCTCATCACAACTCTGAGATCTGTGAGCAGGCTGCTAAACACAGAAGCCGTGGAGGGAAAGGATACACCCAGTCAAGAATTATAACTTAACCTGTGCCTGTGGTAAAGAGTCAAAAATGCCCTGAATGGATCAAAGGAATCTAGGAAAGAAGCCCTGGAAGACAGGTCGAAAGCTGGGAGCCCTAAGGGAGAGTCTGTCTATAATAAGAACGGCCAGGGCAGCTGGAGAAGGGTCTGGCGGGCGGGGGCCTTCAGCGAGGATGGTGGCGTCTGGATGCACTGTCAGCGGCTGCCATGGACTTGGGCAGCTCATATTTTGCAGCAGGCGACAGGCTGTCGACACGGCGGTCCTTTACCTCACCGTTAGAAACTCATTTCATTGATTTTTCCATCTTTCTTCTCTGGCTTCTCAGTCATCCCACCACTCACTTTTCCAGAGCCCCTTGCCTCTCTGTGGAAAGCTCCAGGGGACTGCCTGCCCACCTCTCCTCCACCCTAGGCCAGTGAGATAGGGTGAAGGATTTAGAGGTGCCTTTCAGCACCCTGAGGTAATCCCATTGGCTCTCACTGCCCCCCCTCTTATAGGCACACGTGCAGACCAGGGCCTCTGTGTCCAGTTGTCTAGGGTACCCAGCTAAGGGGTGACAGGGCCGAGATCCACCTGCTCTCCTGTCACCCAGCTGTATATACTTGGAAGAAGACACCTTTTCCTAATCCCTCCCAAGACAGCATGGCACCCCTCAAAATACCTCTTTCAAAGTCAAATGAGAGAATAGGAGCTGCCTCTGTACTGGGGCAGGAATACATGATTACACTGAAGCCAAGGTTCCAGGTTGTGAATCACAGCAGGGCCACCCACTGGAACAGTGATGGCACTGGGGCCTGAGCAATTAGAAGGCATAAGTAGCGAGTGGTTTCTGCAGAGAGAAGAGGGTATTCATATGCAATGTCTGGTCCTGTGTAGAATGTTGAAGTGCACAGGTGGAAGGGCAGGGGTGGCTGAAGAAATGTTTACTTCGTGTGTAGACGTTTCGACATTTCCGCTGTTCCTCCTCGTCACAGCCAACTACCTTCAGTTTCTCCCTTTGGGGCTGGGATGGGGCTAAAGGTCAAGAGTCGATTGTTAGTCATTTGGCTTCTCAGTGGAGGAGGGCAGAGGGTGGGAGGGGAGTGTTAGACTGTTTCCTGAGGCACTGACGGGGTGAACACCATTTCCACCCTCAGATTTTTCGTTTCGTCAGTGACACCCTCCCACCCCCACCCCAAAGCCCTCTGGCCCATCCTCTTTCTCTGGTCTTGGTAAGGTGGTCTCTCTGGGACCCAGTGTGTCTTGAGTCTCTGAGTCTAGATTCTGCTGCTTGCCTTGACCCAGGCGCCTGTCATCCCCCATCGCGGTTGTCTTCCTTTCAATCCAGCCATTTCCACCTTCTGTATCACTTTTCTTGCTTGTACCACAGACTCCTCCTTCCTCCCATTCCCAGCGTCATCAGGCTCTGTGGTCTTCAAACCTGGAGATAAATCCCAGTGCTTTAGGGACAGGCGTGTGCTTGAGGTTAGGAAAAGGGAAGACTGAGGAAGGCCAAGACGGGGAGGCAGGGCAGGGAAGAGTGGGAAAAGGGGAAACCGGGAGAATGGGACGGGAAAGGTAAAAACCTTGTGGCTTGGAGCCGGGAGAGCCGGAGGGAAGGCCACAATTTAAATGAAAAAGAAGGAGGGCGGTCGGCTGAGGCTGCGAGGACTGCGAAACGGAAGTGAAAAACCCGGAGCCTGACCCCCTGCAGAGAAATGAAGGCCCCCCAAGGCTGAGGGAGGCCGAGTGGCTGTGGGAGAGGCTTAGGGCGGAAAAGGCCGGCGGCCGGCCCGGCCTCCGCCTCAGTCCTGAGTTCAAGCCGTGCCGGCTTTGACCCTTGTGGGAGGAACTGAAGTGGCAAATTAACGACGATAATGAAGTCACTGCTCCTTGTTTGTCTTTGCTGGTTTCCCCTTGAGATTTGTCCTTTGGCCAGACGGGGCACCGTGGGGGAGGGGAGGGCCGGCAGCAGGGAAGGGCGGGGGAGGGGACTGGGAGATGGAGACGCGGAGGACAGACAGACAGGGGGAAGGCAGAGGGAGGGGAAGAGGAAGCCAGGGATGGAGGAGAGGAGGGCAGGGGAGCGAAGCGCGGAAAGATGGGAAGGGAAAAGAACAATGGGGAAAGGGAGAGGGAAGCCTGGAAGGAGGAGCGGTGGCAAGGGGAAATGGCGAGCCGGAGGGGAAGAACGTGGCCGGGGCTGTGGGAGCTGCAGCTGGCGGGGCTGGGGGCGGGGCCTCATCTCCATCTCTAATGGCTGTGAAATGAGGTTAGCTCCATTAGAGGCGGTGAGAGTGTAACGAGATCACACTCATTAGGGCTGGGCCATCCCAGTAATTACCACCACCCCAAACACGCCCGCGCCTGCCAGGCCACCGCGCACAAACGCACGCGGCAGCACACCCGCACAGGACACCCCCACCTTTGAACGGGAAACCCGGGGCCCCAGGGGGTGTGACCGAGAGCCTGGGGAGCCCCTTCACAATCCCGGAAGAGGTGCCCGGACAGGACTATAGCCAGGCCCTCAGCCACACATAAGATCAGAAAGCAGTAAACACACACACACCCCAACTCAGGGAATTCGATAGGTGAATGAGCAATTATCGTTCCCATTTATTGATCACATACAAAGTGCCGGTCTCAATAATGATCATCTCAATGGGCACAACTCTATAAGGAACTATTCCCCATTCTATGAAGAAACAGGCTTTAAGCAACCCACCCTGAGGACATTTACATCATAAGGAACAGAACTAGAGTTTGATTCCAGACACTACCATACCGGTTTTTTTTTTTTCTGAAGTTCATATACTATTATGAATACATGTGTAGACTTTCAGAATTTATCACAAATCTGTGGTAGCTGTCTCCATTTCACCTCCAGTAGCCAGACAGACAGACATGCACCCAGAATGGCCAGGGACCCTGTACAGACCACAGTGTTTATAGCACTTCCTGGAGGTGCACAAAACAGCAGCCTGTTCTGGCCTATCTTACTGTAATAACTGGGAGAAGGCCATGACAAGCTCAAAGAAGAGCGTGACAGCACGTATGCTCAAGGCAACACACACAAGGGCATAGAAGCACACTCAGACTCAAAGATCTCGTTCAAAATACTTACCAGCCCAAGGTTAGAAGCTTACAAATTAACTCGAGAGCAGGATGCTGGAGTCAGGCTACCTGGGGCCAATCTCAACTCTATTTTCCAAGTAAGAGACCTTGAAAATTCCGTAACCCATCTAAGTTTGCTGCCATGTTTGTAAATGGGAATGACTAGCTGTATCTATGTTATCAGATTGTAGTTTCCGATTAGGTGATATGATGCTTCCAGAGGGCTCAGCACAGTGCCTGGCACATGATAAACATTTAAAAATATTATTTGTTGTTGTTGTTTTAATAGTATTTAAATAGTCATTACCATCACAAGGGTTCATACAGAATCAAAGAACAGAGAAGGATTTTATATACATAGCCATTTACAATGGTATCCTTCCAGATATTTCTAGAAGAATTGCATGTAATTCTTTTCAAGCTCAGGGAGATCAAAGATCCTCCCACAGAGGTCCCCCGTGCCAGGATCAGACAGGATCTGGAGTCTGAATTCAAGGGTACAGCCCCCTGTTCTCTCACTGTGGAGTGCTAATACAGAAGAGTTCAGAGCTGACTTGCTTGGTGCGGTTATCTAAACCTGGTCTCTCCAGAGAACCTGAAGATCACACAGTGCCACACTGCTGTCCTAACACTTGCAGCATCACTGAGGGAGACACACTGGCAACAGGCTCCTTCTCTCTGGGACATCCTCAACTCCAGCAGCCGCTACTGCTGCACATCTCAGCAAAGAGATGCAGATGTGCATGGATGTCCCTCTCCGCTTGTGGTTTTAATGCGTAGCTTCCCTTTTAGCCCTGTCTCCTGCCTCCCTCCCCCATCTTCTCAGCCTCTCCTTTCTCCTCACACCCCACCCAGTTCCCTTCTGCCCACCTTCAGCATCTTGCAAAGTGTAAGAGATAACCTCCTTGCTCCATCCTTCTGACTGGGGACAGGCCCCTGCCCAATATGATGCCAAAGCTGGGAGGTCTTGAGGAGACTCGGATTTCAGTATTTACCTGTGTAGATCAAGAGCCAACTCCCTGCCCCTTCCCTACCTCTCCCTCCCTTTTCCCTCCCTCCTCTTCTCCACCTTGGCTGTCCCTTCCTTCACTGTCTCTGATACTCCTTTCCCTGCCTGCCTCAATCGCTGCCATTCTTATTTTCTCTCTTTTGGACAAAACTTCTCTTGCACAAAGTAGCACCCCCTAAATTTGGGGGTGCTGGGGAGAGATCTAAAAGAGGTAGAATTAAAATGGAGAAATAGGAACACCTTTTTTTGTTGTTTTCTTTTTAAATATAGAAGGTGAGCTTTAGAGACAGAGGCAGTGATAATTTTAATGCAGGGAGAAGCCATAAGAGTTTTGATCCAAGTGTGAACCTGGGCAGAGCTTCCAGTCTCTGGTTCAGGATAATGTGGTGTATCTAGACCCTGCAATCAAGAGGGCCTGTGAGAAATGAACTCTGCTGCTGGGCAGACTAGATTGAAATCCTCCTCAGCAAAGAATCTGCCCTCAGTTAAAGGGCAGAGATAAGAGGAAGAGGCCAGGTCAAGAAGGGGCAAGGCCGAAGGAAAGCATTGGCCTAGCTGCACACATCCCCCAGGTCTTCAGGGAGAGGTAGGGTTGGATGGGGGGCAGTGCAGTGAGAGCCAGAGAGAAGAAAAGGAACTGACCTGATGGACACCAGTGTGGGCACTTTTTCACACGTTACCTGCACTAGTCTTCACAAAAGCCCGGTAAGGACAGCAGTGTACGCCACTGTGTGATCCTACAGATGCACTGGAGAGACCCAGGCTCAGCAAACCACACGAAGCCAGCTCTGAACCCTTCTGTGTGAGCACTTTAGAGTGAGGGCCAGGGAATTTCCAGGTGAGGAGACAGACTGGATAAGTAACTTACCGAGGTTGCACAGCTGGTGAGTGGGGTTAGCCGGGACTGAACCTGGGTCTAAATAAATCCTTAGCCCACGTTCTTCCACTGCCTTAGAAAAGAAATCTCATCTGGTTAGAGTTTTTTTGCTGTTGGTACCAACTGATCCCCCTAATGTGGGCACAAAAGACTCCCATCTTCCCCTTCCCTCTGTGGCTGCCTCTTGAAAGCAACAGGTTGAAACCAAAAGGAGAGAAAGGCAGGGCAAAGTGAGTGTGGAGGGGGCAGCCTGGAGTCTGGGGTTTCAGAGAGAGAAAAGGAAAGTTCCCCAAAACGGGCTCCAAGGAAAGAGAATAGATGGAACAATTGAAAAGTTAAAGGCAAACAAGTCTAGAGGGTTCTGACTGGAAATCACTGTATGCAAATTGTAAGCAAATGTGTCTGGTGCCCTCTGGCTGACTTTGCTGGGAAAGACTTTGCCCTGCCAGTGGGTTTGAAAACAAGTAAGGAGAGGAGGCTTTGTTTTTAAAAGGAGGGGAGCTGGGAAGAGAAAGCCCATCTACCACCCGGCAGGCCTGTCCCCTCCTCAGTGATGTTCCCTTTGTAACCACTAGGGAGCAGTCCTGTTGCTTTTCTGCTCCAGCTCTGCCTGAGATGGGAGGGGGCTCCAGATCCAGAGGGAGCCCCCCTGGCCAGCTGGCCCCACGCCCCTTGGTCGGGGGCACATTCTTTCCTCAGGCCTCACTTCTTTGGTCTTCCTTTGCCCTTGTCCCTTTGGCTCCTGAATTCTCAGATTCTAGTATAGTCTTGGAGCCCCCCTTCGCAGTTTTCCGCTTCACATCCAAGGCTTTCTGTCACTCTCATTACATCTTCAGTAGCTCTCATGTCCTACAGGCTGTACTGAAGGTTCCTGGAAGTTCCCTGGCTTCTTCCTGTTCTAAGTTAAGTGTATCTACCCCGCTGAACAGTGAGCACATATCAGGAAATAGGAATTCTTGTCCAGCTCTTTACAGGGTGTTTCTCTGCCCTCTTCCCGTTGAGGAATATCCGTTCAGAGATTCTTGCGATGGGGCAGCTATCCCCCTGCTCTGAACTTTGAAAGCAGCACTCCACCCTTTCCTACTCACCCTGAGGAACAGCCAGGGACCGGGGTCTGCACAGAGGAAGAGAGAGGCAATACCAAAAACAAACTCTTCTGTTTCCCACAGCTTCCTCTCCATCTTCCCCTCTCTCCCCACCCTATGAGGGAAGGAAGCGTTAGGGAAGGAGATGGAATGGAGGGGCAGTGAGGGAGCTCTGGAGACTTAGGGCCATTTTGGAGCTGGGAGATTCATCTCCGGGGGTGACTACACCCTCAGAACTCTCCACCCTCCCTTGGCTCCAGGCCTGCCTCCTCCCATC
Source organism: Antilocapra americana (assembly GCA_007570785.1). NCBI lineage: Eukaryota > Metazoa > Chordata > Mammalia > Artiodactyla > Antilocapridae > Antilocapra > Antilocapra americana. The sequence goes on along the minus strand of ML661891.1, from coordinate 1,496,595 downwards.
CCCCTCGGTGGCAGCAGCCTTGTAATTTAAAGCTCTCTCTGTCGCCTCTAATGTGATCCTCTCGTTTTATTGACTCTCTCTGCCGTCTGTGGCGCCCCTTCACATCAATCTCTGCTCTAATCACACCGCCGCCACTGCCTGCTCTGTCTCCCCTAACCCTCTCCTTAAGGGCCCCCGGCCCTCGCCTCTACCCAGGTCTTTCCTTTTGACTGTCCCCACCTCCACCCTACACCTGATTTGCCCTCTTCTCCTTCCGTCCTCCGCACACAGGAATAGCAAGACCTTTGAGGGCTTGCCTTCTCTCTTGCCCCACAGCTAAGACGTACCCTGAGGGAGAGGAGATGCTCTTAAGGAAAGCCTGGAACCACAGCAGGGATGGCCGTGGTCTGAGGGAGAGCAAGGTTCTGGTCCTGGGGGTGGTTATATGGCTCCCTGCTACAGTCCATGGGGTCACCAAGAGTCGGACATGACTCCAGAAGGAAGTGAAAACTGAGGTTAAGATAGGAAGGGCAAAGAAAGGGCCACAGATTCAGAGAGGGGCCGAAGAAAAGGCTGAGGTGGAGGAAAATGGAAGGAGGGAAAGAAGTGAAAAAAATAATTGCTGCAGTTAAAGGTTTGTAATAAATAGTGGGTGATGGGAGACGCACAGAGAAGAAAGGGGGAGAGGGGAGTGGGGGGGCGGAAGTGCACTGAGGCAGAGATAAATTTGCAATTGAAATTCTTTCCTGTTGAGGAGGAGGGAGAGGTGGGGAAGAGATTTGCAATTTTAAACAGCTGCAGACTTGCCCTCTCTCCACTGATCCAGGTCTCACCCACTAGCTAGCCCAAAGCTAAGCTCCTTTGGTTTCTAGCTAGGAATGAGCTGTGTCTTTTTTCTGTCCTGGGAAGTAGAAGCTTGGAGAAAGGATCTGGGGCTTAGGCCTTCGTAGCCCTCCTCTGCAGTGTGATATACAGTTGTGAGTCTGGGGCTAGGGAGAATTTGCTGATGGATGTGAGGTGGGCCAGCAGGGACACGGCACCCACCAGGTTCAGCCCTCAGCGTCTTTTGCCAGGTCTCGGTTCTTCTTAGCAGGTGAGCCCCCATTATGGGGGTGACAGTGGAATATCAGACCCTCCAGTCCAGCACATGTATCCCCCCACTTCCCTCTGCCCCCAAGGATTCCATAGGAGGCATGCGTTTATCTCACAACTTCAGGGCTTCTGCTTTCTGATTATCTAAGATAACAACTCTCCCCCCAATTCCTTTACTTCCCTGTTATTTCTCCAGCCCCTCAACCCCCCCATCCTTGGCCCAGGTGCTGATTTGCATTTTCATTAGCATGCGGGAGCCGGCCCCACACGGAGCTCCTTAATGGCTCCTACTCTGACTTCACGCCTGGCTGGTCCCCCAGGAGGAGGAGGAAAGTGGGAATGGAGGCTTCCAGGCTGACTGGGGCCAGATGGAGGACCCATTCCAAATCAAGGAATCTGAAGGTGAGGGTAAGACGTGGTCCAAGCAGGGAGAAGCCCCACCAGCCCCACCACGTCCTGGAAACACTGGCCTGAGCACTAAAGGTTTAATCATTAGGGATCTGCTGATATTACAAACTGAAGAGGAGTTAGGACACGTGGGACACTGGGAGAGGTATGGGGTGGTGAGGCGTGGGAAACTGGTGAGTTAGAGGGCGGGAACCAAGATTAAAAAGATTGGGAGCAGCATGCAGGGCTGGGTAGTTTTAATCAGCTGGAGGGAGCTCAGGAATCCTGCTTTCTAGACTTGGAGGCTCATTTTGCCAGTACTGTGTTTGAGGGCGTAGAGGGCGGAGTTCGGGTCTAGCTCTGCACCCCACCAGTCCTTTTCTAGTTTCACCTTGGAACTTTGTGATAGTCACAGCAGCTCATTCAGCCTCTTTCTTGGTTGTCTCACCCATAAAATAAGGTTGTTGTGAAGTTAAATGAGATAATTGATTAAAGTATTTAACAGTGCGGGGACCATAGTATATGTACCTTGACAGCTTAATATTATTACTGTTACTTTTTTTTTTTTAATCTCTGGGGAGGAGGAGGAGGATTATCTCATACAAGCCTTTGTCTTTCAACTGGCCAAGAAGCTCCCACCTGTGGCCAGAGATGGAACCAGAAGGCATCTTGAGAGCAGCGTGGTGTCTGCAGGCCAGAGGAAACTCACTGTGGCCTCTCTGGCAAGAGGATCTTGACTTAGGGAAATTACCTCTTCAGGGTGCAGAAAATCTGAGGGTGTTTGCAGTTTATCTACTCAGCAGATATGTATGGATATGTGGCAGGCATCTTTTTTGGTACCAGTGATAGAACAATCAATAAAGCAGAGTTTCTGCTCCCATGAAACTTAGTTTCTAGAAGGGAGAAATAAGGAAACCAGGAAATATCAGGTAGTGATAGGTCTCTGGAGAAAATACACCCCCCAGGCTGTGTTAGCTTCTGTAGAGAGGGGAGGCCGGTTGGAGGAGGTGCCATTTAAGCAGACATGACAAGGAGCCACAGGTCAGAGACTGGGGGAGAGTCAACAGCCCCGGCCAGCCGCTAAGGTGGGGATGACCTCGGTGTGTCTGGGGAACGAAGGACGTCAGTGGGCTGGAGTTGGCCAGCCTGGTGGGGTGGAGAGTACTAAAGATGTGCTGGAAGTAGGCAGGTGCCAGATCAAATAGGCCTTTTTGTAGATTAGTAAGTGGAGTTTGGGTTTTATTCACAGTGCAGTAAGAAATCACTGATGGGTTGTAAGCAGAATATAGTACGATTTACATTTTGAAAGGTGATTATAATGTCTGAATTTTGCTTTTAAACAATACAGGGAAAGGGGAAGTGCCTGATGATACAGATGAAACAAGATTGGCCCCGAGTTAACAAGATCCTAGTGTATAGCACAGGGAACTATATTCAGTATCCTGTGATAAACCATAATGGAAGAGAATATAAGAAAAGAATGTATATATGTATATAGCTGAGTAACTTTGCTGTACAGCAGAGATCGACTCAACATTGTAAATCAACTGTGCTTCAGTTAAAAAAACAAAACAGGGACTTCCCTGGTGGTCCAGTGGCTAAGATTGTATGCTGCCAATGCAGGGGGCCCAGCTTCAATCCCTGGTCAGGGAACTAGATCCTGCATGCAGCAGCTAAGAGCTGGTTCAGCCAAATAAATTAATTTTTAAAAACCCACATTGGCCTGAGTTTGGAGACTGTTGAAGCTGGGTGATCAGTAAAAACAAAGGGATTCCTTATATTTGGTCTATCTTTATCTATGTTTGACATTTGTCATAATTGAGAATTAAATAGTTAGCTGAAAGGTCATTCTGAGTGGAAGGACGGGCTGTAGTGGAAATGGAGGCCAACATGGAGTCTCTTGTACTAGTTCAGGAAAGAGACAGCTGTGGCTTTGACCAAAGTGGTGCTCGTGGGGAGGATGAACGGAGGGCTGAGATGCTCACTGGCGAGGTTACTGTCGAATTGCCTGTGGGTGGGGGTGAGAGGAAACTTTGGGTTTTTAGCATAAGCAGCCAAATAAATGGTCGTACCAATTTTTGAGATAGGAGAGGTGGAGAGGAACAAGTTCTAGGCAAAAGTAGAGTTCTGATTTTGGACATGTTGAGTCTGAAATCTGTTAGACACTAATGAAGCTTCAAGTTGGCACATGGGTACTTGAATGGTGCCGAGGGAAGAGGGTGGGCCTGGAGTATATAGGGAGAATCAGCTGCCTGGCTGGGTGTCTCCCCTGCCACCTCACTGCTCCGCTCTCTCCGTGTCTCCCCCACAGGGTCCTGGCTGTCACGCTGAAATGAACCCCCAGCTCTCCTCCATCTGCCATGGCCACCCTTAACCTGTCCTCTGTCACTGGCACCACCCCCTCCCCTGGGCATGATGCCCCATCCCTGCCTCCGGACACCTCCTCCCCCAGCACCCCTTCTAATCCTGTCACCAAAGATCCCCCTGGTGCCCCCTCCACCTCTGAGAGCATGAGGTCCTCAGAGGCAGGGGGGCAGCCCCTGGAGTCAGGCTGTGGCCTTGTCCCACCAAAGGAGGTAGGGGACCCCCAAGAGGAGCCTGGCTGTGGTGGCTTCCCACCAAAGGACCTGGGGGTGGAAGAGGACAAGGAGCAGGAGGAGGAGGAAGGAGGGCTCCCTCCTGTGGACCTGAGTGACCACTTATTCTTCACAGCAGGCGGTGAGGCCTGCCTAGTGGCCAAGCTGTTCCTGCCAGGTGACAATGAACTCCCATTACCAAAGGGCTTCCCCCGGGGTGAGGCAGGCGTCAAGGAGGAGTCCAGCCTGCCCCTCCTTGCCCACCTGCCCCCTGTACACCTCACTGCCCTTCACATCCAACATGGCTTTGACCCAATCCAAGGCTTTAGCTCTTCTGACCAAATTCTGTCCCACGATACCTCAGCGCCATCTCCGGCCACCTGTGAGGGAAGGGACGGAGCCTTCTGGAGCTACCAGCTGGCCCCAAACCCACCCGGAGATCCCAAAGATGGCCCCATGGGGGGCAGGGGAGGAGACCCCAGGGTGCTCTTCTGGCTCTGCCTCCCGTGCCGCCTGGGTTTCAGCAGGCCCCAGGCCTTTGTGGGTCACACACGGTCTCACGGGGTGAAGCTAACCGCTGCTCAACACCAGGGCCTGCTGGGCAACCCAGCCGTGCTCCAGGAGGGGGACAAGGCCTGCATGGCCCTCCTGAGCTTCCTGGAACCAAAACTGCCTGCTTGCCCTTTAGAGAGACCCCTTGACCACAGCAGCACCATGAACACGGAAGCCAACGCAGCCCAGACTGAGAACGGCCCCCTTGCAGCAGAAGCCCAGGCCCCCGTCCCGCCCATGGAAGAAGTCATGGCCCTCAGCCCACCCTCCCCCCAGACCACTCCAGCCACCTGGGACCCCAGCCCAACCCAAGCCAAAGAATCGCCAACACTGGCAGGCGAGGAGGGGCCAGATTGGTTCCCTGAGGGGCACGAGGAGGATGGCGGGCTCTGCCCCCCACTCAACCAAAGCTCACCCACCTCCAAGGAGGGGGGCACTCTCCCTGCCCTGGGGGGCTCCCCTGAAGACCCCGGTGACCCAGCCCAGCCCTATCGCCTGGCTGATGACTATAGCCTGGCCCCAGCAGCCTTCCAGGGCCTTAGCCTATCCAGCCACATGTCTCTGCTGCACTCACGCAACTCTTGTAAGACGCTCAAGTGTCCCAAATGCAACTGGCACTATAAGTACCAGCAGACCCTGGACGTGCACATGCGGGAGAAGCACCCCGAGAGCAACAGTCACTGCAGCTACTGCAGTGCCGGGGGCGCCCACCCCCGCCTCGCCCGGGGAGAGAGCTACAACTGCGGCTACAAGCCCTACCGCTGCGAGGTCTGCAACTACTCCACCACCACCAAGGGCAACCTCAGCATCCACATGCAGTCTGACAAGCACCTGGCCAACCTGCAGGGCTTCCAGGCCGGGCCCGGGGTCCAGGGGAGCCCCCAGGAAGCCGCGGTCCCGCCCCCTGCAGGGGACAAGGAGCCCAAGACCAAGTCATCCTGGCAGTGCAAGGTGTGCAGCTACGAGACTAACATCTCCCGCAACCTGCGCATCCACATGACCTCTGAGAAGCACCTGCAGAACGTCCTCATGCTCCACCAGGGGCTGCCGCTGGGCCTGCCCCCTGGGCTGGTGGGGCCCAGCCCCCCTCCCCAGGCGGGGGCTGCCCCTGCCACCCCCCCTGACCTCTTTCAGTACTTTGGACCGCAGGCCCTAGGGCAGCCTCAGGCTCCCTTGCCTGGCCCCGGGCTGAGGCCAGACAAGCCCCTGGAAACCCAGCTGCTTCTCAATGGCTTCCACCACCTCGGAGCGCCTGCCCGCAAGTTCCCCACACCTGGTAAGCTTCCTGGGTGCTCTCCTCTTTTCCCTTCCCCGTGGCCAAACTTGGTTCCCTGCTTTCTCCCTAGGGCCAGCACCCCTGCCCTTAGGTTATGCCAGCTCCCTCAGCACCCACCCCTTCCGTTGCCACACAGCAAGCCCATCCTGCTCCATTCCTTCCTGGGGTCACTAACCTGTCTGTGTTCCCTAGCCCCTGGAAGCCCTTCCCCAGACACCCACCTGCCTCAGAGTCAGCTCCTGGGAGCCTTGTCTGATGGGCTGCCCACCTCGCCGCCCCCAGATGACAGCCCGTCCCCGAAGGTGTTCCGCTGCCTGGTGTGCCAGGCCTTCAGCACAGACAGCCTGGAGCTGCTGCTCTACCACTGCAGCATGGGCCGGAGCCTCCCGGAGGCCGAGTGGAAGGAGGTGGCTGGGGATACCCACCGCTGCAAGCTCTGCTGCTACGGCACCCAGCTCAAGGCCAACTTCCAGCTCCACCTCAAGACCGACAAACATGCTCAGAAGTATCAGCTGGCAGCCCACCTGAGGGAGGGGGGTGGGGCCGTGGGCACCCCCTCCCCAGTGCCCCTGGGGGATGGGGCTCCTTATGGCTCTGTCCCCACCTTGCACCTGCGCTGCAACATCTGTGACTTTGAGTCCAACAGCAAGGAGAAGATGCAGCTGCATGCCCGGGGGGCGGCCCATGAGGAGAACAGCCAGATCTATAAGGTGAGAGTGGGGCAGGAAGGTCTGGAATCTGAAGGACATTGCGCAGAGCCTGGGGGACAGAGAGGAGGAAAGGGGGACTGGGATGGAGCGAGGAGAGGCAGAGTGAGAAAGGGATGCAGAAACCCAGGGGAGCAGAATTAGACAAAAAAGGCAAGGGCACCAGGGTAAAAGCTATTTGGAGTCAGATGTGGAGAAAGAGAACAAAGAATGGTGGACTCTGACCAGGTGACTCCAGTACTTTATTCAGCTTTTCTGGTGTTTGGGACTAGGGGGGAGGGTTCTTGTGTCTGCTCAGTCCATCTCGTCACCAGAAGTTCAAGAGGATAGAACCGATTCTATTCGTACACTAGGAGGGAATCCAGGATTGGTGGGAGGAGGAAAGGGAGGCAGGGGAGCAAAAGCAGTCACACTAAGGTGGCCAAAGGAAAGAAAAGAAGGGCTCAAGAGAGAGGAAGGGACGTGGGGGTGCTGCTGCTGGTCAGGCTCCCCTGGGGGAAGCAAAGGAGCCCCCTGGAATTGGGGATGTCCGTCCTTCTGGGCCTGAGCAGCCTCTTTCTGTGCTTAAAGTTTCTGCTGGAGATGGAGGGGACCGCGACAGCGGGGCCGGAACTGGGGCTGTTCCGCTGCCTGCTGTGCGCCTGGGAGACGCCCTCCCGCCTTGCAGTGCTGCAGCACCTACGGGCACCTGCCCACCGCGATGCCCAGGCCCAGCGGCGCCTGCAGCTGCTACAGAGCGGCCCTGCAGCTGACGAGGGGCTCCCAGCTCTTCAGAGCATCCTGAGCTTCAGCCATGGGCAGCTCCGGCCTCACGGTGAGGAAGAGGGGACAGGAGAGGAAGGGAAGGGCGGCCCGGGTGGGAGCGGGGGGCCCAGGAGAGAGTGACGCAGGGATGTAAAATGGGTCTGTGCACAGTCCAGAGCAAGTGGAGAGGTGTCATGAAGGGTGTTGAAACTGGCTTTCAGGAACATTGGGGCAGCTGAGAGAAGTGGGGACAAGATGCTATTGGAGGAGAAGGAAGAGAAGAGCAGAGATTTTTTCAGGATGGAGAAATAGAGCAGGGAGGGAGGTGAGAAGGAACCACCCAATGAATCTAAGTAGTGCCCAGTGCGCTGGCAGTGCTGGGGGAGGTGGTGGTGGGGTAGCAGGAGCTGGTTAGGAAGGAGAAGGGAGAACAGAAAAACTAAACAGACAGCTTTGGGATGGGCCAGGACTTGTCAGAAGGAGGTGGGAGCTGGGGGCATGGCCCAAAGGCAGCAGGATGGGACGCTCTTGTTGAGCTCCCCAGCCTCTTCCTGTCTCCGAGGAGCTCTTCAGCCCCAAGGCTGGGCTTAGGGGCTTAGGCAGCTGAGGTTGTACCAGAGAGATTGGGAACAGCCTGCCAGGTACCACTGATCCAGGGAGTGCAGAAGAGCCCAAAAAGGACTCAGACGTGGACACAGGCATCTGGGTTTTGCAGGGGCCGGCGGTGGGTGAGGATGAGGGCACAGGCAGCAAGAACCAGGAACAGGCAGCACTGACGTGCTAATTGAATTGCCAATATGCTGGCTGGAGTTAAGTGCCGGAGGGGCCCAGATCAATAGCTAACGATTCTGGCGCAGGGCTGAATGGAGTTAAGGAACTTTAACACTTTAATTAGGCCACCACCTAAAATAAATTCCTACACATCTGTCAATTCTTGCTTGAGTGGTAATCTCCTTTCCCAGCCAGACCTGCCGCCTCCTACTCACCGCAGCTGATGCCCTTCAGCCTCACCTCCCCACTTCTGTGCCTCTCACTACATTTCTGGCTCCCTTGCTTTCAGGATCAGTCAAGACAAAGAGCTGAGTTTGGTCTTGTTCCTGTCTACTGCTGGGCTTGTTCCCTCATCTTTAAGTGTCGGGGCTAGACTCACAAAGATTTCTTGGGCCCTGCATAAGGAAATAGCAATCCACTCCAGTATTCTTGCCTGGAAAATCCCATGGACAGAGGAGTCTGGCAAGCAACAGTTCAAGGGGTCGCAAAAGAATAGGCTACAACCAGTCCTAACACTGTAATTTTGCCCCTCATTCTCTATTTCTTTTCGGCAGCTTTTTTGTCTTCTCCTGCCTTCTGATTTGTCTCCCTATCTTCATTGCCTGGCTGCTTGTCCTGCTTTCTCTACCCTTTTCTTCCCTTCTGTAGTGCTTCATCCTTTTAAATTGACTCTCCCTTCATCCTACCCAGGGAATACTCCTGTCACCCTCTTAGCTGGGCCACCGACCCCTGAGAAAGATGCCCAGAATAAGACAGAACAGTTGGGTGAGTTGCTTATCTGGTCCATTTTTTCCTCCATCCCTTGTCCTTCTCACCGCGCCCTGCCACACCTGCCCCGCAATTCTCATACATTCTGAGGTGCTCATGGAACCTCTCAGTAATCCAGACACCCAGCAGGGCCTCCTGTGCAGAAGGAGCTACCATGATCAAAAGAAATGGCTCATCAGAGGGAAGGGAGGCAGAGCCACAGAGAGCTGGGTGCTTCTGCCCTCTGACCATCCTGCCAGCCCGGGGTCAGCCCTGCCAAGTCCTGCTCCCTGCATACATGCAGTTCTGTAGTTCCTGCTCATTCTCCCTTTCCCCAGGACCCACCCTCTACCTTGCAAGCCCTGCACTACAAATCAGACCATCTTAAGGGCCTGGGGTCTGTGAAAGGAAGAGGGAGGGCTGTCAAAGTCTCTGAATCTCTCTCTTCATCTTCAGTTTCTGAAGAGGCAGAAAACAAGACTGGCCCTCCTGGAGACAGTGCCAACCAGACCACGGTCAGAACTGGGGTAACCGGGAAGAGCTGGGGGGGCTCTGATTTTACTGAGATCTGCTCACACTCTAAAGTCTGAACTTATTAGTAGATCTTTACAGACAAGGGATTTCAAACCAAAGGTAGACTTCATTTTGTCATGCTTGTGACTCATGTCACTCTGAATACAATTCTGAAATTGCACCTAGGTTTGGTTACAGATGTGAGCACAGTTGACCCTGAGGGGTGGAGCACAAGGGAGATAACAAACAGGAAGCGATGGTGGGAATTTGAGGGAAAGGTGACGAAAAGAAACTGTACTGAGGGGAGGAAAGACTGGAAGTAGATGGAGGGAGGGAAGAAGTAAAGAAATGAAGAGAAAGGCAAAAATAAAACATTAGCTGCTGTCCAGCCCTTTATTTCTGTTGGGAGCAGAAAGATGAGACATGAAGTTCACCTCCTAGAGAGCCCTGGGTGGCACTGCCCTGGCACGTCCCTGGGGCAGAGGAACTGACCCATTGACCCAGATGATTCGGACAGCAAGCTCTGCCAGTCTGGATGCCTGACCTAGGCAGGACCCAAGGGTGATTTAGGTCGACTCTGAGGGGATCCCCAGCCTCTGGTCTTGAGGTGCCATCCCCTGCCTCCCAGCTCTCCACACTGGACCACACACACCGTGTGTTATGACTGCGGACACTGCAGTAACGGCATATGTCCTCAGCTCCCCTGCCTCCTGACTCCGAGATGTCCACTCCCAGGCCTGAGTGCATTAAGCTGAGCATCCTTCCATTCTGGCCATTCCCTCCCTGATGTGCGGTCCTGGACCAATGGCACTGGCAACGGGAGGAAATGAGCCAGGAAGGCAGAAATGCAGGCTGGAGGTCAGGCAGTCAGGTTATGAAGGCGGAAGCAGAGGGGCCTCCCCGCCCCACCCTCTGGAGGTGTGGGCAGGGATGTGCCAGCCAAGCCAGGCCGGAATTCTCCTGGGCCACTGGGGGAGCTGTCGTGTTTGTTTACATTAAAAGGAAGGGGAGAAAAAGGCAGGCGGAGAAAGTGGGAGCTGCTGAGTCTCTGTGGGAGAATGAGGCGGCTTCTGAGCAGACAGGTAGGGGACGCCTGCTCCTCTGAAAGGCAGGGTGGGCAGGGAGCCTGTGGGGTCCAGGAAGTGCCAGAGGGGAGGGGGGCCATTTCACGGAGGAGATACAGGCAGGGTGGGAGCAGGTAAGAGAAGAAAACTAAACCAGAGGAGAAGGGACAGGGCCCTGTGTCGGCTGGAGAACTGAGTAGGCAGCAGAGGCAGGGAGAGAGGAAGGGGGATGGAGGAGACAGGAGCGGAGGGCAGGCTGAGGAAGGCAGGTGAGGGCAGGCAGTTCAGCCTGGGCCTTTGTTCCCGTCAGAGGGAAGCGAGGGCGGCAGAGTCAGCTTTCAGGACTGGGGCTCCTCCTCCATCAGGAGTGGGGGGACCTGGCCATGTCCACAAACCCCAGGGCCCAGAGATGGTGGGTCCCCCCATCCCTGACACCCTGCCCACGTGCCCCCAGGTATTCTGCTGTCCATACTGCAGTTTCCTGAGCCCAGAGTCTGAGCAGGTGAGGGCTCATGCGCTCTCCCAGCACGCGGTGCAGCCCACGTTCCGGTGCCCACTATGCCAGGAGCAGCTGGTGGGCCGGCCTGCCCTGCACTTCCACCTCAGCCACCTCCACAACGTGGTACCCGAGTGTGTGGAGAGGCTGCTGCTTGTGGTGAGTCCGGGGGGGCGGGGGCCAGCAGCTGTGTGGCTGGGAGTGTGTGCTCAAGGAGGTGGCTCTGGGGGGATCTGACAGGAGTTTAGAGCTGGAGGGAGTCTGGGGGCTGAACCTGTCCAGCAGCCTCTGCTCGCGGGTGAAGCACCACTGAGGCGACAGCAAAGGTGGCAGCCAGGCCCTCCCCGGTGGGGAACGCAGGAGTCAGGTGGGAAGTTAGAGGAGCCTGGAGCTAGGCTGGGCATGACCAGGTGTGGAGTCGGGGGGTCTGGAGTAGAGGACCAGTTGGGGGAAGCCACTGACCTCTCTTCCATCTCAGGCCACAACTGTAGAGATGACCTTGACTACCAAAGTTCTGCCCGGGCCTGCTCTAAGCCCTCTGGGGGATAGCCCAGAGCCTCCCTCGCCCGCACCAGAGCCTGCGCCCAGCAGAGTCCAAGCTGCAGGTGAGGATTGGATGGCAGGCCTCCCAAGGTGGCAGGAAAGGGGACCTGGGTTCCTTGATCGAAGCAGATCTGAAGACAGCTGAGGCAAGGACCATGTGTGCTAAGTCCCTTCAGTCATGTCCGACTCTCTGTGACCCCATGGACTGTAGCCTGCGAGGCTCCTTTGTCCATAGGGATTCTCCAGGCAAGAATACTGAAGTGGGTTGCCACGCCCTCCTCCAGAGGATCTTCCCCAACCAGGGACTGAACCCACTTATGTCTCCTGCACTGGCAGGCGGGTTCTTTACCACTAGCGCCACCTGGGAAGCCCAAAGCCAGGAGGAGTTACCCTAGATGTTAAGTGGGTGCGGTCTGACTCAGAAATGGTTCCCTTCTCACTGCCCCCCCTTCTCTCTCCCCTAGAAGGCCCTCACCTGACCCCAGAAGCCAGTCCCGATCCTCTTCCTGAGCCTCCCCCACCCTCAGTCGAGGCCCCAGACAAGCCCACGGGAAGCCCTGACCAGCCCCCATCTCCAGCCCAGTCTCCAGCCCCTCGTCCTGATGCCCAAGCTGAGGAAGTAGCACTTCCACCCGCCATGGCTGAGGAGGAAGAGGGGGCTGGTGGGGAGCCCCGCCCTGCAGAGCCCACTCCAGCTGACTCGCGGCACCCTCTGACCTATCGGAAGACCACCAACTTTGCCCTGGACAAGTTCCTCGACCCCGCTCGGCCCTACAAGTGCACTGTGTGTAAGGAGTCCTTCACGCAGAAGAACATTCTCCTGGTCCATTACAACTCGGTCTCCCATCTGCACAAGATGAAGAAGGCCGCCGTTGACCCCTCGGGCCCAGCGCGAGAAGCTGGCACCACGCCTGCCACCACCACTGCCACAGACAAGCCCTTCAAGTGCACGGTCTGCCGGGTCTCCTACAACCAGAGCTCCACCCTGGAGATCCACATGCGCTCCGTCCTGCACCAGACTCGCTCCAGGGGAGCCAAGACCGATGCCAAGGCCGAAGGGCCTGAGCGAGGCCCGGAAGAGCCCAAGGAAGGCGAGACTGAGGGGGAGGCAGGCCCTGAGAAGAAAGGCCCCGAGCCCGGTGGCTTCCTATCCGGACTGCCCTTCCTGTCCCCTCCCCCGCCTCCCTTGGACCTGCACCGATTCCCAGCCCCCCTCTTCACCCCCCCAGTCCTGCCCCCCTTCCCTCTCATGCCCGAGTCACTGCTTAAGCTTCAGCAGCAGCAGCTGCTCCTGCCCTTCTACCTCCACGACCTCAAGGTAGGGCCCAAGCTAGCACTGGCTGGGCCTGCACCCCTGCTGTCCCTGCCAGCTGCCGCCCCTCCTCCCCCACCCCCGCCTCCAAAGGCGGAGCTGGCTGAGCAAGAGTGGGAGCGGCCCCCTATGGCAGAAGAGGGGGCTGAGGCAGGGCCCCCCTCACCCCCACACCCAACGCCCAACGAGGCAGCCCGCACTGCAGCCAAAGCCCTTCTAGAAAACTTCGGGTTTGAGCTGGTGATCCAGTACAACGAAGGAAAGCAGGCTGTGCCCCCACCCCCAACCCCGCCCCCGCCAGAGGCCCTGGGGGGCGGGGACAAGTTGGTCTGCAGGGCCTGTGGGAAACTCTTCTCCAACATGCTCATCCTCAAGACGCACGAGGAGCACGTGCACCGCCGCTTTCTGCCCTTCGAGGCCCTGAGCCGATATGCTGCTCAGTTTCGAAAGAGCTATGATAGCCTCTACCCGCCCCCTGCAGAGTCCCCCAAACCGTCCGACGGGCCTCTGGATTCCCCTGCTTCCCAACTGGGCCCACCTTTCCTGGTCCCAGAGCCTGAGGCAGGGGGGGCCCATCCCCCTGAGGAGCGAGGTCGTGCAGGAGGACGCTGGGCCCCAGAGGAGGATGAAAGCGCCAGAGGGAATCTTCCTCCCCTGGTGCCTGCAGGCCGCCGCTTCTCCAGAACCAAGTTCACAGAGTTTCAGACCCAAGCCCTGCAGTCTTTCTTTGAGACCAGCGCCTACCCCAAGGACGGAGAGGTGGAGCGGCTCGCAAGCCTCTTGGGCCTGGCTAGCCGCGTGGTGGTGGTGTGGTTCCAGAATGCCCGCCAGAAAGCTCGTAAAAATGCCAGCGATGGTGGGCCTGCGCCCAGTGGAGGAGGCACTGGGGGAGCCTCCGGCTGCAGGCGCTGCCATGCCACCTTCTCCTGTGTTTTTGACTTGGTACGGCACCTCAAGAAATGCTATGATGACCAGCCTGCTGACGAGGAGGAGGAAGAGGCAGAGAGAGGGGAAGAGGACGAAGGGGCGGAGGATGACGCAGAGGAGGAACAGGGCCCGGAGCCCCCAGCAGGGCCTGAGGGCCCACTACCAGAACCCCCAGACAGGGAGGAGCTGAGCCAGGTGGAGGCCACAAAGCCAGAAGGCAAAGAGCCTGAAGGCAGGGCCCCTCCCTCACCTTCCCCAGTCCACACTTGTGACCAATGCACCCTATCTTTCCCCAGCCAGGACCTCCTGACCAGCCACCGCAGGCTCCACTTCCTGCCACCTGTGCAGCCTAGCGCTGCCCCCCACCTCCTAGACCTGCCCATGCTGGTGTTTGGGGAGCGAAACCCCCTGGTGACAGGCACTCCGCCAGTGCCAGGGCCACCCCTCAAACGGAAGCACGAGGATGGTAGCCTGTCCCCCACGGGCAGTGAAGCGGGGGTGGGTGGGGAGGGAGAGCCTCCCAGGGATAAGCGCCTGCGCACCACCATCCTGCCCGAGCAGCTGGAGATCCTGTACCGCTGGTACATGCAGGACTCCAATCCCACGCGCAAGATGCTTGACTGCATCTCCGAGGAGGTGGGGCTCAAGAAGCGAGTGGTGCAAGTCTGGTTCCAGAACACCAGGGCCCGGGAGCGGAAGGGCCAGTTTCGAAGCACCCCTGGGGGAGTGCCCAATCCGACAGTCAAGCCCCCCGTTACACCCAGCCCTGCACCCTTCCCCAAATTCAACCTCTTGCTGGGCAAGGCAGACGATGGGGCTAGGAGGGACGCCCCTAAGAGGGATGTACCTGCTCTTCCCTACCCCACGGTCACCCCGGCTGCCGGGCCCCTGCCTTTCCTGCCACCTGGGAAAGAGGCCCCCGCTCTGACACCAGAGCCACCTCTACCTCTCCCAGCTCCCCCTCCACCCTTTGAGGACGAGGGCCCAGAGGAGCCATCAAAAGCTTCTCCAGAGAGTGAGGCTTGCAGTCCATCAGCAGGGGATTTAAGTGATTCATCAGCTTCCAGTCTGGCGGAACCAGAGTCCCCTGGGGCTGGAGGGACCAGTGGGGGCCCAGGAAGTGGGGGTGGGGTTCCAGATGGGATGGGGCAGCGGCGCTACAGGACCCAGATGAGCAGCCTGCAGCTGAAGATCATGAAAGCCTGCTATGAAGCCTACCGCACCCCAACCATGCAGGAGTGCGAGGTGCTGGGCGAGGAGATCGGGCTGCCCAAGAGAGTCATCCAGGTCTGGTTTCAGAATGCTCGTGCCAAGGAGAAGAAGGCCAAGCTCCAGGGGGCAGCAGTTGGTGGGGCTGGGGGCAGCAGCGAGGGCCCCTTGGCAGCCCAGCGCACTGACTGCCCCTACTGTGATGTCAAATACGACTTCTATGTCTCCTGCCGAGGCCATCTCTTTTCCCGCCAGCACCTGGCCAAGCTCAAGGAGGCAGTCCGAGCCCAGCTGAAGAGTGAAAGCAAGTGTTATGACTTGGCGCCAGCGCCCGAGGCACCCCAGGCTCCCAAGGCTCCGCCCACCACCACACCTGCCTCTGTTCCCCTCGGGGCTGCCCCGGCCCTGCCTCGCCTGGCCCCGGTCCTCTTATCTGGCCCAGCTCTGGCCCAGCCCCCACTGGGCAGCCTAGCTCCTTTCAGTTCAGGTGAGTGAGAGCTTGGGAGAAGCTGGGCTTCAGAGGGCATCTCCCTCTAATGGGGTGTCCTTCCTGACTCCTCTGCCTCCAATCTCCTGGGCCTCCCTGTGTCTCCTGCTGGTGCAGGGGGGAAGGGAGCATGGAGGCTAGGTGGTGGGAGGCACAAGTGTGCAGGAGGTCATCTCCAACAGGCAGGATGGTGGCGCCGGGAGGGGGCTGATCTTCACTCTTCATCTTCCTAGGCCCTGCAGCCTCCTCAGGCCTCCTTGGCATCGCCACTTCGGTCCTACCTGCTACCACAGTGGTCCAGACTGCTGGCCCAGGCTGCCCTTTACCTCAGAGACCAGTTCCTGACCAAACCAAGCCCTCTCCAGCAGGCACCACTGACTCTGCCCTGGGCCCACCCCCCGAACCCTCTGGGGACAAGGTCTCTGGTGAGCGAAAGCCAGTCGCAGCCCCCACCAGCTCCTCCGCCGACGCCCTCAAGAACCTGAAAGCACTGAAGGCCACTGTCCCGGCCCTACTTGGGGGTCAGTTCCTGCCCTTCCCATTGCCTCCTGCAGGGGGTGCCACACCGCCAGCGGTCTTTGGCCCCCAGCTACCGGGGGCCTACTTCCAACAGCTCTATGGCATGAAGAAGGGGCTGTTCCCCATGAACCCGGTGATACCTCAGACCCTCATCGGACTGCTCCCCAACACCCTCCTCCAGCCACCGCCCCAGGCCCCCGAGCCCACAGCCACGGCGCCTCTGAAGCCACCCGAACTGCCTGCTCCCAGGGAGGGGGAGGCTGGGGAGGCCGATGAGCTGCTGACTGGCAGCCCTGGCATCTCCACCGTGGATGTGACCCACCGCTACCTGTGCCGCCAGTGCAAGATGGCATTTGACGGGGAGGCCCCAGCCACTGCTCACCAGAGATCCTTCTGCTTCTTTGGGCGGGGGTCTGGGGGCTCCGTGCCCCCCCCCACTGCGGGTGCCCGTCTGTACCTACCACTGCCTGGCATGTGAGGTGCTGCTGAGTGGGCGAGAGGCCCTAGCCTCGCACCTGCGCTCCTCCGCCCACAGGCGCAAGGCGGCCCCGCCCCCGGGGGGCCCACCTGGCACGGCCGCCACCGCTGCCACTGCCGCCACGGCTGCGGTGGCTTTTGCCAAAGAGGAAGCAAGATTACCTCACACGGACTCCAACCCCAAAACGACTACTACCTCTACACTTCTAGCTTTATAAACCGATAAACCAAGATGTGGGGGAAGGGAGGACCTTAGGTCTCCTCTTACTCCAAGGGGTGTGTGGGAAGCTCAAATCCTGCACCCCCGCTCGGCCCTGCCCACCTCATGGGAATCTCATTTCCCACCCTCAGTGGGCTTCACACCCCACCTCCAGCAGAATCCTGCCTCCTCCCCCACCCCCACTGACACACCAACCCTTCGCAAATTCTTGCCCCTTGGTCTCCATGGGCGCACACACCCCTCTTCCCATCTTGATTATCCATTCAGTCTGCCTGCCCACCAGGCACAAAATCTCTCCTTGGTTTCATCTCCCTACAGCCTCTTCCCTACTGAATTCCCAGTCACCCCTCCAACTCCTAAAACCATGCAAATACATGTTATCTCATGCTGTTCCACTGACTGAGAAAACGCCAAAAGAAAAAAAAGGAAGAAGAAAGGAAAACAAGAAAACCCAAGACAAAGAAGGAGGAAGGAAAATAAACTTTGCCACTTCCCCTTCTTCTTCCTACCCCCTTGGCTAAAGTATCATACGGCTCACAAACTCTTCCCAAATACTCAGCTGGCTCCCAAGGCTGAAGCCTGGGATGGGCAGGGAGCCCATGAAACTAACCAAACTGGAGGTGGGCAGGGAGAGGTGTTCTGGCTTACTCTCCTCACAGCCCTCCCTCCTCACCCTCCTTACCTGCCAGGGGAGCCCCTGCGGCCTGGACTCTAGACGGAAGCCGCCACCAGGAACCCCTCTGCCAACCCCCACCTTGCACCCTGGGAACTGCAGTTAACTTATTCTCAAAGGCTTTAAACAGAGATCCTCTCAGCAGCCGTGGGCCTGCCCCTTGTCCCAGCCCTGCCACATGGGGGTCCAGCCTCCGGGACTGGCGCTGCCCACCAACGGCAAATCCAAAGTTCTTTTGAAAAAAACTGAAACACACACACAACCAAAAAAAAAGAGAGAGAGAAAGCACGAACTCTCGTGTGGGAGAGATGGAGAGACCAGACCAGAGGAATGAACTAATGACAAACTTGGAAAACACAGAAAAAAAAAAAAAAAGCCTGAAAACTCTCCCATCAAACAAGTGTTTTTTTTTTTTTTCTGTTTGTGTCACTCCCCACCCCACCCCATTTTAAGGGTTTCTTTGAACCACCTTGTCTCTGGAAGATCAATGGCTTTAGTCCTTGCTTAGGTACAGTGGTCCCGCAGACTGCCAGCGGTACAGCCTTGTCCTGGCTATGCTTAGCCACAAGCTGGTAATGGGGAGAAGAGCCTGGAGGCTGGGAGAGACCCATCCTTGCCCCCTGAGCTGAGTATTTTCTCAGGACAGGTAACATCCCCTCATTCTCAGCTGTGGGTTAGAAAAGTCAGTGTTACTTGAGAAGTGGCTTGGCCACCTCAGGAGGAAAGGGGCAGCCTGGACTGGGCACTGTGGTTTCTGAATCTTTCGTGTAGGTGCCTCCATCTACTCTCATTCGCTTCTTTCACAAATCTGTTCCCTTCCTGGTGCCCCCTTCACATTTCTGGCACTTCTTGAATGTTTTTGCCTTTGTAGGGACCCTCCCTCCCCATCTGTGTTCTTTCCCCCCCAACCCTATCCTCTGCCCTGGCTTCCAGCTTCCTCCAGCCACATCTACCTCCTCTAGGAACTAGCAGCTTCTGGAGGTACCCCCCAAGGAGGTGCTCCTTATGAGGCTCATAGGGCCTAGAGCTGATGACCTCCCAGGGGCTGGGTGGGCAAGGAGATGACTGAAGCCCAAGGTCAGTCTTTGATAGGGTGAGATCCCCCAGGGAACCAACAGATGAGGAATCAGCTAGAAGAAGGGTTTAACCTTTAACCACTTTTAACCTTGTTTTTCTGTAAGAATCAGGTGGCACCTGCGGCAACCCCAAAGCCTACCTGCAGTGGCACTGGGTGGAGAAGCAGGTGTTTTAGCAGAGAAAAGCCTGCAGAAACTTTCCAGTCCTCCAGATGGCTTCTCCTCCAACCCTCGCCCCTAAGACCCCTTTCTAGGTGGTTTCCTTCCACACACTCCCTTCAGGCTGCTTCTGCTACCATTATCCATCTCATACATACACACACGCTCAGCCAGCCAGCCCTGGGACTGAGATTTGGTGATCTGTCAGTCCTCGAACATATTCATGCTGAAGCAGTGACTCATGTGCAGAAAAGATAGGAGGGGAAAGGAGGAGGGAAAACTGCTCGGTCCCTCGTCCGCATATGTTCCTTGAATCTCACTTCTGGGCCCACTCATTTCTGAAATTAAAAGCTCCAACTCTAGCAAGTCAGGGGTGGAGTGGATTAGTTATCCTGATGATGCTAAATACGCCATTTACAGATGCAGGCAAGAGGCGTGAAACTGCCCAACTGTGGGCTTGCTCTTGCAGCCCCCACCTTTCCCCACTGCAGCATCTCATGCACACCCCCATCCTTTGCTCTCTCCTGTTGAAATTCTGCGTATAAAATTATTTTCTTAGCATCATGTGTATGAGGAAAGAAGCTTTTTCACTCTGTGCTTTCTGGGAATGTGATTTGTGTATAAAAGCTACAAACAAAAATTAGAAGGAAAAAAAAACAGGAGGAAAAGAGGAAATATTTTTAAAAACACACTGGCAAACACCTGGTGTGGGATGATGTGTTTTAGGGATTTATAGCCAGGGTAGGTTAGCTTTAGTTTGAACTATGAATATTTTCTCCAGGAGTTAATACAGCCACAGATTCATCCTCCTCTTGCTCTTCAACACAATCTCTTACACCCTGATTCCCTGGTGAGGAGACACCATGTACATTTACAGTCATGAACTGGAGCTGACTACGGAGCTGTCCTTACCAGGAATCCTGTAATCTGGGGGACACAAGAGCCTGGCCAATTGCTGACTGAAGTCAGTCAGCATGCTTCTTTCTAGAAGGTGCCATTCCATGTTCCCAGTGACGGGAAGCATTCCTCCCCAACCCCTTCCCGAGACAAATCCTCAGCAGGGCACTTCTGCTCTGGAGATTACATGAGTGGGTAGTTCTGTGGAGAGAGGCTGAGTTGGCACAGCCTCGTGAAGAATGCTACAGGTGAACACCAAGTCGCCCAGATTAAAATGTGTAGCTTCTGTGAAGCAGTAAACCAACTTGCGTGCACAATACATCCACTCCTGTAGTGGATACGGTACATCCACTACATCTTGTAGTACCCACCCCCAGCCTTCCCTCCAGCTCTAGAGAGCCTGAATCTAAGGCTCATAAGATTGGTCTTCCATGGCTTGGGGCAAAGGCCTAGGGTTTCCGACATACATAAGTCCTAAAGCACCCAAATTCTGGTCCATCCTACTTACTGTGATCTTAGCTGTCTTTGCTCTAAGCCAGAGCCTATGGCTTAAGGGATGGCTTAAGGTACCCAATTCTCAGCCAGGAGCAAAAATCAAAGTCTGTAGAAGAACATGAGAAAATCTGAAGACTTATTGGCCAAATGGGTCAGAGTCTGCAAGAGGACCACAGAAAGAGACCTGTTCTTCCCCGACCCTCTGGCCCCTGGCATAAACTTACAGAAGCATGCACAAGAACCAAGAAAGCCAGTTACTCCTGGCACAGTGGCACCACCTGTTTAATTCCTTCTGTTTGTTCCCTCACCATATTCAGGGCTTTTAGACCACGTCACTGATTCTCCAAATCTTGGCCACTCTGATCACTCCATCATCTAGTCATTCACCCCGTACAGATATACACACCTGAAATACAGCATGCTGCGAACACAACTGCACCAACAGAACAAGGAAGCATACCTTCAGAAACAGCATCAGAGCCACATAGAGAGCTGCATGGATACACACAGATGCCATCAAGGAGAGGCTACATGGGCTTATAGGCACCAGGGCCATGCACCAGAGTCATCAACTGCTCTCCCGATAAGTAGAAACACTCTCTAATACACAGTCATTTTCTTCACACAACACTAACTCAGAAAAGCTTATAAACAGAGAAATGTAACCAGTATCAGGAGGGGTGACCAAATGTTGACCATTAATCCATGGAAAGGACCTTAAACTCCTCTGCAGTGTGATGCTGGGGAGAGGGAGGTAGAAGAGAAACCAGAGAGAAACTCTGGGCAAAACACAGAAATAAACTGGGTTGGGAGCCTGTGTTACAAGAAGGGCCAGGTATTGGGGAGCAACTAATAAGGAACTTGTAAGCCCTCAGGATGTCATTCCTAGAGGACTGAGTAAGGAAGAAATGCCCTGATTCCAAGGAAGCTCTGGCTCCAATAAGAAAGTCTAGAGGCCCAGCCTCAAGGGGTTAGAGCATTACAGCATGGCTACACTGTGAAAAGATCAAATGAAAGAAAACCCGGAGGATGTCTGCAGAAGACCTAGACCACCACTCATTAAATTTAGAGCAAGATGGGAAGGGATCCTCAGGGGAAGCCTCCCAGGGAAAGACATAAACTCTGAGAAGAACATAAAATTGAACGAGGACCCACCCCACCATTCTCCTTCGTGTAGAGAATCCCCACAGCCTTCAGACAAAGGAGAGACAAGGGGTCAACGGCGGCAGTCTGAGCCTCATGCTTCCTGCAGCTCCCAGCCACAGAGAGGTGTCTGATAGAGGCTAGCAGGGAAGCAGGTGGATTATCAGTGGACCAGAAAGACAGTGAGGGGGGAAAGGTGACCAGCACTGACTCACACCCACCCTGGCCATACACAGACTCTTACACAGACGGTGGCTAAAAGCCTGGAACAAGTAACCAGCAGGAGCTCAGCACTGCCCACATCCATAGTCCCTCCCTGATATCCCAGCCTGCAGCATATCCTCTCCGCCGGCTTGCCCTGCACTGTGCTCCAACCAGGAGAGCCCTGCCAAGTGCTCAAACAGCAGCACCGGCTGCAACTCACTAACCACTGGCCTCTGCTGAGCCCTGCTTCCACTTCCAGGGACCCTGACCTGCCTCCAGAAAGAAGTGTAATTTGGACCCAGCCCGTAATGAGCTGCACAGTCCACACCCAATTGCCTGTGCTGCAGACAGCCATCTCCTGACAACACTCCTAACCTAAGGGGTTCTCAGTGGTGAGGTTTCAGAAACAGGGCAGCCAACCATCAAACCTGGGGGCTGAAAGCATCCCATGAGGGATTCTTCTGCTATAATGCCTGCCAGTGAGAAACCTAGTTCTCACAAGTTAAATCCACCTGATGTGACCTCAAAATCGCTCCGTTTCCTCCTGGTGCCCCCACCTAAAACACACATCCCCACGACCCACAATATGTGTATCCCACCACAAAGACCACATAAGGACACAAATATAGTTGGGGAGGATGAAGGAAGATGCAAAAGACGTGGGAAATCAGACCTGGTTAACTGTCCTCTAAGGTGACTGCCATCTCTTAGGAGAGTGTTCTCAAGAGTTTTATCCATCTGCATCACAGTCATCTGAGAGCTTCTCTCAAATGCACATTTCTAGACCACACCTCAGACCAACTAAATCAGCCTGCAGCATATCCTCTCCGTAGGCTCAAAGTGATTCTGCGCTTTCTGAGGTCTGAGAACCAGTGATGTAGATTGCTCAGCCCTGCACACATCCGTGACCTGCCACCATTCTCCAGCACCCAAGGCTCAACCCTGCTACACCCAGGGCTGCCACAGCGGGCTAGCATCACCTCAGACTGTCTTCCTCATTACCCTGACATATGAAAGTCTGACTGTCTTTTGCTCATGGTTGCTGTTCTGGAACAGGAAAAAAGTTACAGGTATCACCCACTTGCCCCACTGGCTGAGTCCTCCCCATTTTCTCCTCTGCTGTGGAAACCACCTTCTGAAGCTACGTCCAATTCCAGAGGTGCTGAAATCAGAATACCCCCGGCCCAGGCAATGGCTTTACTCGCCTCCCGGCAGGTCCTACCCTCATCACAGCCACCCAAGCTCCCCTGACATCATCCAGAGCTGCCAGTTCTTCTACTCAAAGACCTTCCTAGTTACTGACTACCCAGGAAGCAAGGAAAGCCCAACCTGCTACATGGAGGCCCATAGTCCAATTTAGCAGGACTGCTGACGGCACTGCATCTGGAGGTGTAGGGATAGTCTCTGTTACCACAGATGCTGGGGTTCTGCTCCTAAGAGCCTTCCATTCTACCTAGAGCGCTCATTGCTTATCTGTGGTCTCTCTTCCAAGAGTGGACTTCAAAAATAGAAAAATCTGTCCACCTTGAACTGGGCAGCCAAGGAGAAATTTGTAAACACAAAATCTCCCTGAGTGGTCTTTCTGGAAGGATACATTGAAGGTGCCTTTGTCTTCCCTACGCCTTTCCACCTCTCTAGGCCTTGATCACCTCTCCATCTTTCTCGGACTGTTATTGAATATGGGCCTTATCACAAGGGAGAAAGAACCGGTTCAACTCAACCACAGATCAGCCAATAACACAGAGAGGGCACAGTGAAATCCACACGGGCAGCAGGCACCCCACGATCCAAGAGCAAGGCCCGAGGCCCCTCCTTCTTTCTTGTCTTTCCCTTCACGTCTCTTCTGGCACCATCTTTGTGACAACAGAGCTGGCGGACCTCTCTCTAGGATCTCATTTTGCCCTCTTAGTATTTTTTTTCTTCTGTCCTTGCTCCGCAGACAGAAGTGGAGTCCACCAGCCTGGAGCCTTGGCTGTGACTCTTGAACGTGCCCTGATCCCTCCATGCTCTAGCTTCCCTCGGAATTCTGCTCAAATATGGATAGTGGCGCCATCTCAATCCCTTTCTTGGATGTGGTAGGGGTAGAAGGCAGGGGGCTCTGGCTGGGAGGAAGGGGGAGTTGGGGCTGACTAGAGGGCTCGGATTCAGCCCCGCTGTGGAGGATATCCTTGTGCTGCCCCACAGCAGGGCTCCACCCAGTACCTGGCACGCCTGTGTGTGCCCCGCACGCCCCTCTCCCTGCCGCCAAGTGGCGGTTGTGTGTTCGGCGGCTCTGGGTTTGCTGCAGTGCCAGGGTCTGGGATGCCATTCATGTGCCAGTGCAGCGCTGCCAAGCGTGGCGGCATCTTGTTGGTTGGGTGCCAAGCGGTAGGACCCAGGTGGTGATGGAGATGAAACAGGGCTGGGGTGGGGGGGGGAGGGGCAGAGGGCACTAGGGAGAAGACCAGACATCTCACTTGTTAGAGTGCAGAGTCCAAATGGGATCCACAGAAAGGTGCCCTTCTCATTACAGATCCCGGCTAGCAAGCAAGCCCTTCCCTCCCCCACCACGCCCGCAGAGTAACATATACAGACCAGGCGAGAGGATTGGCCATCTTTAGCAGGAAACTGGCTGGGGGCCAGGCAGGACTGCCAGCCTCTCCATCCTCCTTCCTTGGGGTCTTGGCAATGGCGTGCTTTCTCCTTTGTGTCCTCACGCCTCTCTCCGTCTGTCGCTCTACACGCCTAAGAGGGAACGGGAAGGAGGTCCTGGCAGAAAAAAGTCTATGTTCCCAAACAACTCTCTCTCTCTCTCTCTCTCTCTCTCTCTCTCTCACACACACACACACACTCTCTCACACCCAGCATCTTGCCTCCTCCCTTCTTACTCCTGGCACAACAAGCCTCTCTACCAGATTGGCAAGAGGCACTGCCACCCTTCCCCGCTCCACACAACACCAGAGCCCATGCCAGGCTCCCTGGGCATTGCCAGCACCCGCCCACCTCCTGCCAGGTCCCCTTGCCTCTTCAGTGCTCCAACAAAAGGCCGACCTGCCAGCCCAAAGAGTCTCCCTGGGGGGCGGTGGCACAACCTTCCCTCTTGGCTCTTAGAAGCTCTCTGGGCACTAGCCTGGCCTCTCCCTCCACCACTTCACGTTCCCAGGCTGGAAGAGGACTAACCACCTCACAGTCCGACCAGTTCCCAGAGCTGAGCTCTAGACGGACAGCGACATCAGAAACATCCCTGCCCCTCCTCTCTGCCTCCTGGGGCCCATTCCCGCGGCACCCGCTCGGAGCGCCAGCCTGACGGACATGATGCCAATGGCTCCTGGGTACCGAGCCTTCCTCCCAGAGCACCAGGACTCCCGCCACTGCCCCCTCCCCATTTGCCTCCTTCCATCTCCACAGGCACAAGGGTGGCAGCTGCAGTGCCATGCTTGTAAGCAGGCAGCATGAAGCAACTCAGGCACCTGCTTCTGTTCGCCCAGGCCCCAACCTCTCCCCTCTTTCCACCCCATCTCCCTGTCCTTCGGGTGGGACACTAGACTGGCAACCGCAGTGCCAACCCCCACCCATGCCCAGGAGGCTCACATATAACACTCACTTCTGCGTACACGTACGCACGCGCGCGCGCACACACACACACACACGGCCCCTTGAGTGCCAGGCAGCGGTGGCAGACACACAGCAATGCATAGTGACTGGTATACCCGAGGAGGCAGCCAGATTCGGCACCTGATCCAGCACCCATTTGGGATTGGGTGGGTAGGCGGGCAGGCGGGCGGGCGGAGGGGTGATGGAGGCAGGCGATGGCCCTAGGTTGGTAGCCGATGGAGCTGGGAGAATGGAGGGAACAGATGCTCTTTGCCCAGCCTCCCTCCCTCTCTCTCTGAGATCAGTGCCAAGCTGGGGGGATGGGGAGAGGGAGGATGGGGGAAGGGTGGCATTTGGAGGCTGGCAGAGGGGGGAGCTGGGTCCGCCCAGGCTGGGCAGTGCCGGCACTGGCTGCTGCCTCTCCACTCTGCCATCTGTCTCGCTTCTCCCCCCACCCCCTTTCTCTCTTTCTCTCTCTCTCCTTCATCCACAGCAAAACGAAGAGAGGAAAACGGTCCTCATTCCGCCCACCCCCAACCTCTGCCGGACCCCTCTCGTCCTCCCACAACTCACCACACTACACCACCACCAAGCCATCTGTGCTGTCTCCTTCTGGCTCGGTCACCTTCTTTCCTTCGCCTTCGCCCTCACACCAAGACGGGTGCAATGTTTTTAAAAAATAGATACATGTATATTTTACAAAACAACTTAAAAGGAAAACTATTTTCTTTGGGAATGTCGTGTCCTTCTGAGTCTGGGTCCTCGGTGCCAATGTTTATGGCAGGCAGAGGGAGGGAACCCTGTCCTCAGCTGGTGCCCATGAATCCCATGCCAGGGAGGAGGGGTGGCTGGGGTGGGGTGGGGGTGGGGTGGGGGTACTGGGAGAGCTCTCTTCTCTCTGCGCCTGTGGTGGTTTCTTTTTTTTTCCTCCTCTTCCACTTCCGGAGCAGATTCAAATAGATCTAGAGCCTTCCCCACCCCCAGTTCCCAGGGCCCCTATTCCCTTCTCTCCCCGCTTTAGATTTTATTCCTCGATCACCCTTTCCTTTTTTGTGTATGAGTGTGTGCGTGTGTGTGCGCGTGAGTGTTTGCTTCCATGGCGGTGGGCACCGTGCCAGCCACCGCACAGCCATCTGCGATGCCTTCTGCAGCCTCGGCTTTTCCTCCTTGCTACCTCCAGCCCCCAACTCCCCTGCACCCCAGCTCTCCACTCCCAGCCCCCAATCATTAATTAGCTACTGAATTAATTAAACCATGAATGCTAATTAACATTCCTAAAGGGCAGGCTGCCAGGCTGGGGGGACAGAAGGGGTGTAGAGGAGACTGGAATGGGGGAGGAGGAAAGAGAGCTTGTCTGCTTAGGAGTACAGGGGGGCAGATGGAAAGAACCCAAAAGAAGGAGGAAGAAGAAAGAAGACAGAGTGATGAGACAGGGACATGGAAAATGGCATGTAAAAACTGAGTCCAAGTGAGAGCGACCCAGGCTTTCTTGCCCAAATGAGACACAGCGTATTCCTCGTCCCCATCCAGCCTGGAGAAGAAGACTCTGGCAGCTTTTTTCCTGTCTCTTAGAGAAAACTAACTCCAAACCAGTCAACAGCTACTACCTGTCCACCCAATCACAATGACCCTCAGATTAGGTCACCAAGACCAGGCTCCCAGGCTCACAGGAGCCCTCTTGACTTGGCCTTTCCTACCCCTTCTCAAGGTGGGGGCACCCTGTGAGCCTGTGAGCATGCTGGGAGACATGCGGCAGTGTATGGGGACCCACGAGGGGTGTCAGTTTCACAGGAGTCAACGGCAGTTTGCTGAAGATAAACGACACTGCCTGCAAGGCTGCCCTAGGAAGGCTGTGACAAAGAATCCTTTAGGATTCCAGAGGAGGAAAAGTGGACACTCCTACCCACCCTGAAGACCAAAAATTTGGGGAAAAGAAAGGAAGAGTAATTTTGAGTTGTTGTTTTTAAAGAAAAAGAGATGCCAGTATAGCAAAACTTCTGAGGGTGCTCTATGACATGCGAACCTGATGAGATGCTCCTGAGAAAAATAGATCTCATGATCAAATTATTTGGGAAATACTCTATATTCTCCTTCTTAAGAGATTCAAAATGTATAGTGGTGTGTTAAAGGCTCTGAGAAATTCTATAAAAAAAAAAAAAAAAGCAAGTGTTGAATGCTTTTAACCCTGATTCTCAAACTCACTGGGACCTGGAACTCTGATTTAAAATTTTTCTAATGTAATGTATTTATTCCCATAGAAGCAGTATCCCACTTCGGGAAAAGCTCTAGCAAGTGCTCAGGGTTGGTCCTGGCCTGGAAGCTGGTAGCTGGACAAGCTGGCACCGGGTGTGGTGTTCCAGAAAGCAAGCACAGCGCCCAGGCTCTGGTCTTCCAAGTGCAGTGCAGCAAGGTACCAAACCAACTCACGGAGGAGAAACGGTATCACTCTTAGGATCACAGACCTGTATCTCCAGAACTGGAAAGACACCTTAGCAATCATTAAGCCTAATCTTTTCACTTTAGAGTAAGAGGAACCAAGACTCAGAGAGGGGAAGTAATTTGTCCAAGGTAACAGTGCCTGTCAAGGTCACTGATAGCACTGATGTCAGGACTGGGGTTTTCTGACCTCTAGCTCTGTTCCTCTATTTTCTGCTGTTAAAATTTCAGGCAAGGCAAGCACAGGTTTTATCACAAACGTACATCTAAAAGTTTCACCCAGACCCACTTCTTCCTCTGTGACTAAGGCCTGGGCCTGTCTTTTCCACCCTGCCTTGGCCCTCACCGCTCCCTCTTCTAAACCTTCCCCCACTCCCACCCGCTTGCCAGAACCCACAGCATCCACCTGCCTCCAGAGAGTGTACTCCCTTGGGAGTGTGGATGGGTGGCAGGAGTTCGCCTTTTGCAGACTCTCTCCAAGTGTTCCTGATACCCTGGGTTCACAACATCAGCTCTGAGCCATCTCTGCCCTCCCTTCTAGGATACCCCAACCCCCCTACATATCACTGGTATCAACCCAAAGCTTCTACTCCCATCACAGACTCCACCCCATCCTGGTCAGGAAATCCTGACATCTCTGGGAAACCTCCTGCTATATTCCTAGCAACTCTCCCTCTTCCTGGCCTTCTCACTTGGACACCTGTAGTCCCCAGGGTTGCTTGGCCTTGCCATCAGTCCTTAGGAGGATGGGCTGTCTCCAACCTGCAGGGACACATGACTCACAAGAATGAGGAGACCCCAGAGCCAGCCTTGGAGACCTGCCAGGGCCCACGGCCCCCTGCATTTCTGAACGTCCACCCCTCTGCCATAGCAGGGGCCTATCTTTTCCAGCATAGACCTTTGGGGAGCTGGCGGACAATGGAGATAGATGGGGTCAAGTGCATCTCAAATGCTGAAGAAAAATATTAAATTTCTTTTCTTTTTTGGGGGGTACCCTGCCCTCGGCAGTGAAAGTATGGAGTCCTAATCACTGGACCTCCAGCAGAGTCTCACTATGTGGGAATATGGGTCCTATTGAGGGATTCCTCAGTGGCTCAGAAGGTGAAGAACCCATGTGCAATGCAGGAAACCCAGGTTCAATCCCTGGGTCGGGAAGATCCCCTGGAGAAGGAAATGGCAACCCATTCCAGTATTCTTGCCTGGAGAATTCCATGGACAGAGGAGCCTGGCATTGGGCTACAGTCCATGGGGTCACAAAGAGTTGGACATGACTGGGTGACTTTTACTTTCTTTCATGGGTCCTATTGTATGAGAGTCTGGCCCAGTTCACAGCCACCCTTCCAATATATAAACTCCCCAACAACTGCACAAGAATGATGGCCCTCTTCACAAGATAACTCACCACACCATTTAAAGACAGAATAGCTTTGATAATTTTGATTTAAGACATCGACATCCAAATTTGCAGGCATCACAAGGTCCCTCGGAGCTCTAATCTCAGAATCTGTAAGTGCACCGGCTGACTCCTCTCCTCCTTCCCACCCATGTGCTCAATAGGATGGCCTTTCGCCCCTGGGCTGACATGGCCACTTCAGAGTGTGCCCCACTGTCCAGCTGCTGGCTACGCCCCTAGCTGAAGAGCGATCCGATAAAGTGGAGACAAAGTAGAGTCAACTATCCAACTAGGGTAGGCAGGAGGTAAGACCTAGATGTGGTCACAGGTCCCCCCCCTTTTTTATATTGTTTTATAGAAAGCATTTTAGGGCTGCTTTTATCCCTGGGGGACATCTCTGCTAAATTCTCCCCTTTCAGAGGTCAGTGAGAGAGGCCAAAGTACAACTTTCCAGGGTCATGGATCCCAAGCCAGTTTACTCTCCCTTCTAGTCTGTTTTATCTTCCCAACACCCAGGCACTGAGTCGCTGTCAGCAGCAGAGGCACTCCGAGCTGCAATATAAATGATGATTATTCTATTATCAAATAACATCGCCAAGCCTGGCCGGCTCCCTCCTACAGTGGCAGCAGAGGCAAGCTACAAAATTCAATATTGATAAAGCGTATATTGTCTTCTAGAACCATTATTCTGCCTGACAGCCACTCTCTAGGGCTCCCACCATTAGCAGCAAAGAAGGGAGAGAGATTGTTTAGCGGCCTCTGGGGGGAGGACCCTTAGGGAAGATGAGAAGTCCTCTAAATCCACCAATTCCACAGCCCAACGTGAGGGTTAATCCCAAACAGAGCTCCCCAGAAAAATCTAACACAGTGAACAGGAAGGAGACCCACAGCCTGGTCCCACCTCTGCCACTCCTTCAGCGCAGCCCTGGATGTCCTGCATTCTGGTAAGAAGGGAATGAGCTGGAGGTTCCTTCTGGCACTGACTTCCAATTCTGCAGTTTAGCCCATGCCTACTAAAGCTACTGTCAGTTTTCTTTTTGGTCCCATGCATGAAAAGAATTAGGGTAATAAGTTTCCTAGGAACAGGGCTTAAGACTTTGAGCTGCAGACTGAAGGGCACACCCAATCTGCTCCCCACTGCAGGCCTGTGCGCTGTCTAAGCCCTGTGCACTTCCTTACACAACTGTACAGCCAGCTCCCCACACTCCTCCTGCCCTTAATTCAGGAGGTCTCCCATTTAATACTGACTCCTGACCCCACCCAACCCCTTTACCTTGCTCTACTTTTCCCTTTATCCATTTCATTTGTTACCTTCTGTCTGACTTATTTATTTTCTACTTCCACTTACAGCAGGTAAACTCTACAAAAGTAGGGATCTTGGCTTTGTTCACGAGTGTATCCCACCACTAATAGTGCCTGACACATAGGTGGTACTCATAAATATTTGCTGAATGAATGAAGCTTAAGTTAGAAGGGTACGTGTTTTGGTCAGCCCCATCTGACTAATTCCATCACTTGGGGTTGGGGACAGGGAGAGATGAGTCATCATTTCAGTGCTCTCTACCTTCCGGCAAGATGGCTGGTGAATACCCCACATCCTCCTGTCTCTGTCACAGCCTCTAGAACATGCCACTCAGGAAAACCTGGATGTTTAAGTGGGATATTTTCTGCTGAACCCCAAGCACATTGCAATCTGGTGCTCAGTCAGGCTGCTAAGCCTTCCTCCCAAGACTTCAGTCCCCTGCTTCAGGCTGCCCCAGACTAAACACCAACCTCTACAGCCCTAATTTTCCAGCTTGAGTAAGCACAGGAACCACCAGATAAACTGGCTTACAATGCTTACTACCAAGCCACCTCCCTGGAGTCTCTGATTCAATAAGACAGGGGAAGGACCCAGAAATATACATTTAACAACTCTCTCCACTCCCAAAGGTGATGATAATAACAGGCATTGTTTGGGCCACACCTTGAAGAACTCTGGTGCAGACTGATGCTATTAATAGATTAAGTGAGCTATATTTCTGTTTCCTCTGCATCTCCCTAACTCCAGGATGTGGCTCTAGCACCAGAAGAAATGGACCTGTGAGGTGGGCTTGCCATTTTCTTTTCTACCAGAAGTGCAAAAAATTAAAACAGCACTTTGGAGAAACATGGAAAGAAGGGAGGAAGTGGAGGAATGCAGCAGTGTAGCGCGTAGTTAAGGTAAAGCACGCCCACATCCCAGTGTCTTGACCCTGCACCTCACATTTTGCACAGCTTCTTTAGCAGTTAGGTTCGAAGTTTAAGTATCTTATCTTGGAAAGTAAGCAGGTAAAAATGAGCATGTTTAGAATGATGGAATCATCTGCCTCTATCCATTTTATATGGGGAAATCCAGCATGTATATCATGGCAGTGGCCTGGGCCTGAGCTCAGCTGGAGTATCTCCAAGTACTGAGTCCAACATACACTCCTGCCCAACAGGCTCTAATGACAGGACTGAAAGGGACTCAGTATTCCAAACACTGAGGCCACTGCTCCCTGGGGCAATTATGCCTGTCCAGGAAGGGTAATTGCTAAGCAGATGTTCCCAAATGGATGGCACAACCATCGATCAGACCTCAGCACAGAGACTCCTGGATTCTCTAGGGTACAGGCCTGGGAGAAGAGAAACACGCCAGGAGCAAGAAGGGATATCATGACCATCCCAGGGTCCGAGGAGCAGCATAAGGGCTCTGGGAGCCTCAGGTACAGGCATCTAGAGGAAGATGCAAACAGAGACAGGGAACATCCCTAAGGTCTTCTTTAAACCCTGTTCTCTTTCTTCTACTCTTCAGGAACTTACTAGAGACAAGCATTATTCATGCCCATTCCACTGAGGCACTCAGATATGATTTGCTAGGTCAGACCCCAAGACTAGGGACTGAAAAGGAGCCCTCAGTTCCTTCTATACCTCTGCTAAGTTGAGCTCATAATTATCTGTCATCTGGAGGTCTCCTAAGGCCAAATATTAATATACTTCCTTCAATAATGACAACAAGAATAGCAA
This sequence comes from Antilocapra americana, assembly GCA_007570785.1. Taxonomy (NCBI): domain Eukaryota; kingdom Metazoa; phylum Chordata; class Mammalia; order Artiodactyla; family Antilocapridae; genus Antilocapra; species Antilocapra americana. The sequence goes on along the minus strand of ML661891.1, from coordinate 1,464,921 downwards.
CCAGCATTTACTTGGTACGTCCTCTACATCAGGATTCCCTGGTGGTTCAGACGGTAAAGTGTCTGCCCGCAGTGCGGGAGACCAGGGTTCAATCCCCGGATAGGGAAGATCCCCTCGAGAAGGAAATGGCAACCCACTCCAGTACTCTTGCCTAGAAAATTCTATGGATGGAAGAGACTGGTGGGCTATAGTCCATGGAGTCACAAAGAGTCGGACACGACTGCGTGACTTCACTTTCACTTTTCTACATCAGAAACTATATTAACTCATTCAATTTAACAACTGTGTGAGATAGGGACTATTATTATACCCATTTTACAAATGGAGAAATTGAGGCAAGAAGAGGTTAATGATAGAGAGGAGCTCCAATCAAGCAGCTTGGACTCCAGAGATCATTCTCTTAGCTCCTTTGCTTGCTCACTGCTTCTGGGCTTGGGGATGGGATGGGATTTGCTCCAAGTGACAGATTTAAGACTAGGTCTAAGGGTTCTGAATCCCAAAAAAGAGCTGAGACTCAAGTCCCAACCACAAAATCAAAGAGCAAAAAAGAATTTTACAGGGAATTCCCTGGCAGCCTGGTGGTTAAGACTTGGTGCTTTCACTGCTGTGGGCTGGGGTTCAATCCCTGGTTGGGGAGCTAAGATTCCATAAGCTATGTGGCATGCTTTTCTAGTCAGTAGAGTCCATACACCCTCTCAGTTGGGGGAACTTCGGGCTAAGTTGGTTTGCTAGTACCCTATTCTAGAAGCTCCAACCCTGGGATACCTCTGGTTCAGTGGGTCTCATATTTATGCTATTCACTATCATTTGACTAATGAGCACTTATTCTACTCCAGGCACTAGGCTACACCTGCAAAAAAGCAGCAGTGAGCGCATGGGACCAAGAGCGGATTGTTGCTGAGCAGCATAAAGTATAACACACAGACACACAGGAGAAGGTCCAGACGTCTCCCGTGAGCACCACATTAAGAAACATCAGTGTCACTCTGCAGCCTGTTAAGAGCAACTGAAGGAGTTTAAGCAGGGGGATGATGGTAAGATTTGTGCTTCAGAGAGATGACTTTGGTATTTAATTGGAGGCTAGATTTGAATGACACAGGGGTAACTGGAGGTTGTGGCTGGTAGAAGTTAGAGTTGATCAGGAACTGAAACAGTGAAAACTGAAATAGGAAGGGGAAGTAGTAAGGGCTTTCTTTAACTCCTGGCATACAGGGTAGAGTGGAGAGAAACATCCAGACAATGCTCAGGTTCTGTGATCAGGACCTGGAGCTTGGGTGATCAGGAAGATAATGGAACCATCTCCTGGGAAAGTGAATACACGAAGTAGATGAGATGGCAACATGACGAAGCTGGCTTTAGAAATGTTATGCTAAAGTTTGTTGGAGCATCCAGACAGAGGTACCCAACGAGCAGATGAATATAGGGGTTGGAAGCTCAACAAGAAATCTGAGCTGAAGATAAAGATTTAGGAATTATTAGGAAATTCATGGAGTTGGAACCTTGGGAATGAATGATATCACCCTGGGAGAACATGCCAAGTAAGAAATGAAGAGGAGGACAGACTCTTTAAGATACCTGAACATAAAAGGGTGGGAGAAGTTGCTTGAGCCAAAAGAGACCAAGAAAGAACAGAGGGACACAGACTAAGGGGACAGTGTGGGTCACAGAAGCCAAGGGAGAAGCACTTCGAGGAGAAGCGACCGACAGGTCAAATGCTGCGGTCAGCTGGGTTTGGGCAAAGCCCAAGACCTTCTAACCACTCTAATCTATACACCTCACCACTCCCCAGCTGTTGACAAAGAACACTGCTTGGGACTGCTGTGTTTCATGATTTTAATACCACTAAATAACAAAATCTATTTATTTATTCATCTTGAAGCTCAGTAGAGAAGCAGTTGTGCCCCAAAGAACACCCAGGGCAGGGTCACCTGGAAGTTTCCTGAGGGCCAAGGCCCACGTTTGAGGAAGGAGTTCACGCAGCAGACCCAGAACCCTGAAAAAGTTCCCGACTCTCTGAGGACAAACCCCTGGGCCTCAGTTCCCTTGTCTGAAAAGTGGTTGCGAAGAATATCTGAGCTAATTCTCCCAATGAAAACATCTTATGCTGTGGCTGACACTTGTTTAGTTGCTAAGTCATGTCCGACTGGTCTTGTGATCCCATGGACAGTAGGCCACCAGGCTCCTCCTCTGTCTGTGGGATTTCCATGGCTGACACTTAGGAATCACCAAATAAGTACTAATTAATATTCCTTGTCCTCCTTCCTTCAAAGGCCTTAAAGACTTTTAAACCTGTCATGACTCTTACAACCTGAAGAGACACAAGGAAAGCCAGCCTTAGAGAACTGATGTGCCTTCCGTAAAGCCATCCAGAAGATAAGCTGCCAAGCCGAGATTAGAGCCTGGGGCTGCTAAGTCTCAGTCGAGGATTCTGGCATCCACAGCACACAGACGCCCAGAGTCCTTTCATAAGTGAGTAATTCCTCCCTCAATAATCATCACATCTTATGTAGATCTGAAGTTTATCCATAACTAGACAAACCTGCAGACTTCACTCTAGAGAATCTGAGCCCTCAGAACCCTCCTGACCTCCCTCACCACAGCGGAGCCCAGGACCAAGCACAGGAGAAAAGGAACCCAAGAGTCCTACTGCCCACATCACTTCTTCCAAATATTATCTACTATTAGCTTTGTTCATGACCTGAAGCTGAGCTCAGCTAAGCAGACTTCCAAGACCCTTCTGCTCAGCAGAATCCCTTTTCAGACAGAAGACAAGGCCCAAGACTGACACTGTCTTGGCTCACTCTGATGACTGTATTCCTTCCTGTTTCTGAAATGCCAGCCTAAAGTGGGCCATAAGGCAACGTTAAACAGTGATAATGCTGTGGAGAAAAATAAAGCAGAGAAGGGGGATTTGGGTCTCTACATAGAGAGAAGGGCAAGGGGCACTTTTGAATGGAGTGATCACAGAGAAGACAACATCTGCCTAAACATCTCAGAAATAAAGATAGGGTCAACTCAAAACATAATCTGGAAGTCACTGAGCCTTTCTCGGCCTCAGTTACTTCACCATGTACTGTTATGAGATGTGAGATGCCTATGTCTTCAGTTCAGGCCACATGGGGTAGAGAAAAGTGCCTTGGATCATGAAAGACAAGACTTGGATTCCACGCACACTTCCACCACTTACCAGTTGGGTGAATTTGGGGGATTCAGCCCGTTTTTCAGTTGCCTCATCTATAAAGGACTAATATCTGTCTACCTATGTCTGTCTGTCTATCTATCACAGGAGAAGGCTTTTTCAGTAGCATGGGCCAGACTAATGATGGCCTTCTGCCTTTAGTTCACCATCTCCTCCCAAGGATCCTAAAGTTGAGGGAGTTTTCTTTTATTTCAAGTGATGCAAATCACTTAACCAAGGTCCTCAGAAATGACTTTCCTATGGCACTTCCCTGGTGGCCCAGTGGTTAAGACTCTGAGCTTCCAGTGCAAGGGGTATGGGTTCAATCCCTTGTCTGGGAACTAAGATATCATATGCTGTGCAGTGCAGCCAAAAAAAGTATTAAAATAAAAATACAACTTTTCTTTCATTGATCTTACTCAATCAACTATTTATTAACAGCTTCCCTGGTGGCTCAGTGGTGAACCTGACTGCCAATGCAGAAGACGCAGGTTCAGTCCCTGGGTTGGGAAGATCCACTGAAGAAAGAAATGGTAACCCACTCCAGTATTCTTGCCTGGAGAATCCCGTGGACAGAGGGGCCTGGCGGGCTACATCCATGGGATTGTGAAAGAGTTTACATGACTGAGTGACTAACGCTTGCTCCAAGTAAAGAGCTACAGCTGCTGCTGCTGCTAAGTCATTTCAGTCGTGTCCAACTCTGTACTACCCCTTAGACAGCATCCCACCAGGCTCCCTCGTCCCTGGGATTCTCCAGGCAAGAACACTGGAGTGGGTTGCCATCTCCTTCTCCAATGCATGCAAGTGGAAAGTGAAAGTGAAGTCGCTCAGTCGTGCCTGATTCTTAGTGACCCCATGGACTGCAGCCTACCAGGCTCCTCCGTCCATGGGATTTTCCAAGCAAAAGTACTGGAGTTGGGTGCCATAGCCTTCTCTGAAAGAGCTACAGAGTATTTATTTAAAAAGAAAAAAAAAAAAGACATCATTATTTGTAACTCAATTCCTGCCATTAAGTTGTTTTAATAGTAATTACTAAACATTCACCCTTCCTTTTTAGGTCCTACAAGCTTTGCACTGAACTGTGGCCATGGGCTTTTGGGGTCCAGGAAGGAGTCTGTATGCCTGATTCCCATATCCACTCTGCACATGACTGGTGCTCATTAAAGTTATTCTATAGGTAAGAGCTTCTCTGTAGTTCAGACAGTAAAGAATATGCCTCCAATGCAGGAGACCTGGGTTCGATTCCTGGGTGGAGAAGATCCCCTGGAAAAGGGAATGGCAACCCACTCCAGTATTCTTGCCTGGAGAATCTCATGGACAGAGGAGCCTGGAGGGCTACAGATCATGGGGTTACAGAGAGTTGGACACAACTGAGCGACTCACACTACACTACTACTAGGTAAGAGACCTGGATGAAAGCATATGAAGACTGTCCCTACCCCTGGGTGTGACTAAACAATGCTGTTAAGGCTTCTGCTCCACCAAGAAAATTCCTCTCAGATGCCAGGCTGTGCTTGTTCCAGCACTAACTGCCCTCAAGAGTTCTGCATCCACCACAGTATCAGGTCTTCATAAGATTTTGAGTCCAAAGACAGCTCAACAGTCCATGGCTACCACCCAGGCCAGGACTGAGGCCCTGAGATCTCCCTGATTAATGGATTAATGGATCTGCTCAGTTGATCTCACATAGGGCCGCATACAAATGGTCTGCTCCAACAGACACTCTATACCACAGTGACCATTTTAGCATGCCTACCTTCTTTTTCCTTTAATAACTTTGTTCATTTTTGGCTGTACTGGGTCTTCGTTGCTTCACAGGCTTTTCTCTGGCTGAAGCGAGCAAGGGCTATTTTCTAGTGACAGTATGCGGACTTCTTATTGCAGTGGCTTTTCTCGTAGAGCACGGGCTCCAGGGTGCGCAGGCTCAGTGGCTGTGGCACACCAGCTGAGTGGCTCTGCAGCATGTGGGCTCTCCCTGGATCAAGGACTGAACTCGGGTCTCCTACACTGGCAGGAGGATTCTTTACCTCTGAGCCACCAGGAGAGCCCGCTACTCCCTTCTAAACGTGAATTCCTCCATAAGAGGGCTGGTGTCTCCTCTCAGCACCTGACAGTCAGTCCCTCACAGGAAAGACTGGGTGCGTGCCTAGCAAACGCTACCTGCTACAGACACCATGCCGCCCCAGTGACCCAGGCCTGGAGTCATCCCCTCAGGCCTTCTGCAGGCAGATATGCTTCTCTTACCTAGGCTAGGTCATGGCATTTGTGACCTGGGAAGGATACCATGAGAAATCAAACTCATTAGCAGTGATGAGCTGATTTCATTTTTTCATTATCTCCTAACAAAAATAAGGCTTTTGGGGAAGGGGGGTGGGTATGAAAAAATAAAATATGATCCAGAAAGGCAGGTAAAGGTCTAGAGCAGAGGGTGCCACAGTGACGCAAGATCTGGCAGCCATGATAATCAGCACAGGGTCCAACAGTCCCTGACACAAGCTCAGGAAGGAGAGTGGGTGAGCATTTCTGACTCCCTTCATCCAGGGCAAGATCTATGCAGAAGCTGGCCGTAAGGGAACCATGGATTCCCAGGCATTTGCATCTTCTTGCTGAGACCAGAGCCTCAGCCTTGGACGTTCCAGTTTCACCCCCTCGTACCATTTTTTTCCCTCTGCAGATTGCAGAAAAATCTCCAGAGTCCAGCCAGACATTTTCCTCTCAGCAGCTCCTGGTTAGCAGGAAACAGAGGTGGCCAATAGGATGCTGGCTCAAATCAGCCTCATCCATTTGGCAGTCCTGGCCAACCGCAGCTGGTGAAAGTGCAATAGGAAATAAGAGAGGAGCTCAAAGTATATTCCTCCCTGCTCAGAGCTGGAGCTGGATCCAGCAACACCAGTTTGCTGCCAGTTTTGATAAACTAGTCAATGAAGCCTCTCCAACTGAATACTGCCTCCTGTTCTGTACTTCTGGAGGGTTTCTGTCCCAGTTTGTCTCTCTAAACCCAAAGAAGAGCAAAGAATAAGAATGGGGGAAACGGGGAGAGGAGGGTTGGTGGCATGTTTTTTTTCTTTTTCTACTTAAAGAATGAATGGGTTTTCCCTGGTGGCTCAGTGGTAAAGAGTCTGCCTGCCAATGCAGGAGACACAGGTTCAATCCCTGATCTGGGAAGATCCCACTTGCCTTGGAACAACCAAGCCTGTGCGCCACAGCTATTGAGCCTGTGCTCTAGAGCCTGGGAACTACTGAGCCTGTACAGCAATGAGAAGCCTGCACACCGCAACTAGGGAAAAGCCCTCGCAGCAATGAAGACCCAGCACAGCAAAAAATGAATAATTTAATTAATTTAAAAAAAAAGAATGATAAAAGACTGCATTGTGTGGTGGTAGAAAGGAAACTGGGCCTAAAGTCTAGACGTCTAAATCTGGGGCCTGGTTCTGCTACTTACAACTTACGCCATCCACATCACTCCCTGAACCAGCCTCTTCATGCAAATGATGGTGCTGGTCCATGTGACAACCACATGTACAAAGTACCTTCAATAAGCAAAGGAAGCAACTGAGGCTCAGAGTGACTTGCCAAAAGTATGCAGCGAGGGAGTGGTTGAATGTCAGTTCAGCTCAGTCGCTCAGTCGTGTCCAACTCTTTGTGACCCCATGAATCACAGCACACCAGGCCTCCCTGTCCATCACCAACCCCAGAGTCTATCCAAACCCATGTCCATCGAGTCGGTGATGCCATCCAGCCATCTCATCCTCTGTCGTCCCCTTCTTCTCCTGCCCTCAATCCTTCCCAGCATCAGGGTCTTTTCAAATGAGTCAACTACTCTCATGAGGTGGCCAAAGTGTTGGAGTTTCAGCTTCAACATCAGTCCCCAAATCCATTAAGCCACATGCCATTGTTAAACAACCTCTAAACTTCCTTTCAGCTCTAATGCTCTGGAATTTCTTGAATGACCCCTCACTGTCACTTTTTTCTTCCTTCATCAGTTCATGGCGCCAAGATTTGAAAGCTAAATCACCCAACTGCTCTATGGCCATAAAGGCAAATACGATAGATTATTCAAGGACACCCCCTCACACACACACACACACCGAGATCCCTAGGGCTGCAAGAGGCTCTTACCCACTCCACATACTTATCTTTCCATTACTGACAAGGAAAATAATCATGGAAGGCCTTAAGGAACAGAAAGTGAAAGTCACTCAGTCATGTCTGACTCTTTGTGACCCCATGGACTCTACAGAATACTGGAGTGGGTAGCCTTTCCCTTCTCCAGGGGATCTTCCCAACCCAGGGATCGAACCCAGGTCTCCTGCATTGCAGGTGGATTCTTTACCAACTGAACTATCAGGGAAGGAACAGAAAGCTTCCTGAATTCACCTATCTCCTTTCTTTTTTCCTCTAATAATTACTTAAAGCAACTACTAAGGAACATTTTAATGTAGCAAATAATGTTTATTTCTTCTCATTTACTTTTAGAACTGTTTGTTTCTCTTGTTGTCTACTAATGCCGGCTTTATGATCCAAAAGTCAGCAGGGCAGGCACATTTTGAGTCTGGATGCCAGCCAAAGGTACCATATAATCAGGAGGCCTTTAGACGAGCTGGTGATGATCTCACCCTTTGGTGGCTTCCACTCTAGGTAGCTCGAGCCACACATTCTAAACAGACCACAAATAGCAAATAACAGCAGCTACCAAACAAAGCAGTAAAGCAGAAAATAAGCCATGTGTTAAAACCAAGTGTCATGTAATTCTTCAACTCTCTTCTTCTTGTGCCAGTAGGTAGTTGAGAGAAGTTATTCTGGCTGTAAGCAAGATTATGCCTAAACCAGGCATAGTATTGATTGCAAGAGGGAGATGCAGACAGGCAATGAGGATGTTCCAGAAGAGACACACAATTTAGATAATTAGACTCAAAAAAAAAGAAGTCTGTATCTCAGAGAACAGGCCCAGAGAATAAGATGGAGGTCAAAAATAATAGGGGAAAAGTTACCCTAGAGTTTAATCAAAAGAGATCTGTCAATATTTGGCTTGTTCTACAAGAGACCATCCAGGGAAAGCAATTAACATAAAGCAAATTCAGGGGAAGAGCTGTGGTGTGTCCTGTACTGGCAAGGGAGCTGGCACTCTCATGGACTGCTGGTAGAAATATAAACTGGCTTACTATCCTTTTTGGAGGGCAACTTCAGTCTCCATTAACATTTAAAACTTCTATCCAGCAATTGTAGGCATTTATGAGAAAAACTCAACACTCTTTACAATAGCATTGTTTCCAATGACTCCCATCATTAGGGAAATAGTTAAATAAACTATAGACATTATGGAGCAGTGAAAAAACTGAGAAAAATCTTTAGGCAGAGATATGGAAAGATTTTTCAAGATATATCATTAAGATAGAAAAGCAAGTTATAAAACCCTATGTATAGTATGCTCTCATTTATGTAAAAATAAAATAATAACTATAAAACACTCACAAGGATTTCCACAGTGGTTCGGTGGTAAAGAATCTGCCTGCTCATGCAGGAGACACAGGTTTGATCCCTGGTCCCGGAAGATCCCACATGCCTCAGAGCACCTAAGCCACAACTACTGAGGCTGTGCTCTAGAGCCCTGGGGAACCTCACCACTGAGCCCGTGTGATGCAACTACTTAAGCCCGCATGCTTAAAGCCTGGGCTCCACAACGAGAGAAGCCACCACAGTAAGAAGTCTGCACGCTGCAACTAGAGAAGAGCCCCTCCTCACCACAAGTAGGGAAAAGCCTGCACAGCAATGAAGACCCAGTACAGTCCAAAAACAACAACAACACACAAAACCATGTATTTCTATACATACATAAATACATGGAAAAGAATCTAGAAGATATATATTAATTTGATTACAGTGGTTATAAGAATTGGGGAGTGAGGATCAAAGGAGGTTTCCCTTATCTGTATTATTTGAAATTTGTTTTAGAAATGTACTTTTGTGTAGTAAATAATGATCCAAAAATACAAAAACAAAAAACCCTACAAATGAACTAAAGTATAAAAGCCACCCTTATGTATGAGACAAAAGATGTTCTAGACACGTTTTTAGTGAAAAAAGCAAGTTACCAAATACCAGGTATGGTATAATCTAATGATGGTGAATGAACATCAGCCTGGAGAATAGAGGCCTGAGTTTAAATCTTCACTCTGCCACTTAACATTCCCTTAATCATGAGTAAGCTGCTTAATTTTTCCAAAGACTTGGTTTAAGCATTACCTAGTTCATGAGGTTTAAGTGAAAATGTATGAAAAGTACTTTTTACAGGGCCTGGCATAGATAAGCACTCAGTAAATGGTAGCCATTATTTGTATTAACAATAATAAATTCAGTATCAAAAATTGGTTCTCAGGGAGCATTTCAAAGAGAATATTTATGATATATGATGATTGAATCTTAACATTAATCAATATTATTTTTCAGATTATTAATTCTGTAAGTTGTAGTCATTAAATTTTAGAGCTGGAGAGAATCCCAGGAATTCATTTAACTTGGTGGTTCCTAAATCTGGCTGCCAACAAAGGTCCATATAGTCAAAGCTATGGTCTTCCCAGTGGTCACATACGATTCTGAGAGCTGGACCGTAAAGAAGGCAGAACGCCAAAGAATTGATGCCTTCAAACTGTGGTGCTGCAGAGACTCCTGAAAGTCCCCTGGACAGTAAAGAGATCAAACCAGTCAATCTTAGAGGAGATCAACTCTGAATATTCACTGGCAAAACTGATGCTGAAGCTGAAGTTCCAGTATTTTGGTCATCTGATACAAACAGATGACTCATTGGAAAGGTCCCTGATGCTGGGAAAGACTGAGGCAGGAGAAGAAGGCATCAGAGGATGAGATGGCTAGACAGCATCACCGATGCAATGAACATGAACTTGGGCACACTCCGGGAGATGGTGAGGGATAGGGAGGCCTGGTGTGCGGCAGTCCATGGGGTTGCAAAGAGTCAGACACGACTGGGTGACTGAACAGTAACAATAAAAAATCTGGCTACACAGGAGAATTAGTGAGAAAGCTTTAGGGGAGGAAAATAGACATTCCAAGGATCCACTTCAGACCACATTAGAATTTCTGGGAGGTGGGACTGAATGATCTCTATATTTCAAACCTTCATCCATACATGGGCTTATACATGCACAGGAAACCTCTGCCAGGGGAACTGAGAAATGAAGGTGGAAGGAAATTTCATTGTACTACCTACTCCCTTTTGTACTGTTTACCTTATTTACCTACTCAAAAAATAAGTTATTTTAAAAAATAAATAATAAGCTCCTCCAGGGGCAGTTACTCCAGAGACCAGAATGGTGTTCTTTATCCTTTGCCCCCGAAATTTCACTTCAGAAAATTGCAAAAGATTTCTGTATGAAGATGTGGGTGTCCATCATAGAAGGAAAATACAACAAACTTGCAAACATACTAAATGTCTAACAAAAAGAAATGGTTTTATAAATTACTGTATATCCATGATGAAATATTACATGTTCATTTAAGCATTTTTAATTTTTATTTTCAGAGAGATCTCTATTTGCTTTACACAGCATTAAAAATTATACACTGCGTGTGTGGGCTCAGTCACTAAGTCATGTCCAACTCTTTTGTGACCCCTTAGACTGTGGTCCACCAGGCTCCTCCGTCCATGGAATTTTCCAGGCAAGAACTTGAGTGGGATGCCATTTCCTTTTCCACATTAAGCATTCTTTAATCTGATTTTTTAATTGCATAAGAAAATATGATACAATATGAAGTGAACAAAACAGGATACAAACGTGTACAAGTAGCGTAATCATAATTTTGGAGGGGCAAGATGGTGAGAAATGTCTATAAGAACATAAAAGGGAATAAAGCATATATGAAAACAAGCCTGTGTACTTTTCTCTTCACTCCACCACTTCTCCTCAGCCCTTGCCCCACTTCAAAAACTGGCTTCAAATCCTGTTGAGGAAGGACGTCCCTGGTAGTCCAGTGGCTAGCTAAGACTCCATGCTCCCAAAGCAAGGGGCCTGGGTTTGACTCCTGGTCAGAAAAACCAGATCTCATGTGCTGCAGCTAAGAGTTCCTGTGCAGCAACTGAAGAACCTGCATGCCGCAATGACGATCACGGCAACTAAGACCCAGCACAGCCAAACAAATAAATATAAATTAAAAAAACAAATCCTACTGAGGAGCCTGAGCCACATTATACTGTGGAGTGACCTCCCTTAGTCATCATATAATTATCTTACTCATCATACTTTTTGTAACTTTTTGTGTCCTCCATCCAGAGGACAAATACTTGCCATAACTGGGAATGTCACTGACTCTAAAGCAACTATGACACCTTGATGCGTGGCTCCACGCCAATCACCACATTTGCTGACTAGCTGGGAACTGTCAGGCTCTAGGCTGAGTACACTGCGTGTACTTCGCTCTAAAGACCTGGCTTTCTGCCCTCACGGAGCTAGCATCTCATCTCTGTGGACAGCTAAGACACACATACACAAGAAAGAATAAGCGACAGTACTGTTATTGTTTAGTCATTAAGTTGTGTCTAACTCTTTTGCGACCCAATGGATTACAGCCCACCAGGCTCCTCTGTCCATGGAATTCTCCAGGCAGCAATACTGGAGTGGGTAGCCATTTCCTTCTCCAGGGGATTTCCTGACCCAAGGATTGAACCTGCATCTCCTGCATTAAAAAGCAAGATTCTTTACCACTGAGCCACCCGGGAAGCCCAAGTAACAGTATGAGAGGACCCAAAAGCAGCATAGGGAAGAGGTGCTACAAGGAGTTTGCAGAGACACAGAATAATTTACTACCCTTTATTGTATATTCTTATATATTCTATTTTCCCCCTGAACCAAAATACAAACCCGTTTAATGTAACAATTCTAGCTCTTCCCTTTTTTTCATATCTAAACCTAATGCCTTGTGTGTCTGGCAGATAATATAGTAGGTGCTTAATAAATGTTTCTTAAATTTATGATACTCTATGCTCTGTATAGTGAATATGCAAATTTTTGAGTGAATTAATTACTGTGGTATGAATAACAGTGGGAAATACCATCTAAGTGCACAGTGGTTAGAATAGATAAGAACAGAACTTGCTCCTGGTATATTTCAGACTGAAGAAGGTTGGGAAACGTTGGGGCGGCTGCTGTCAGGAGGCTCTGCTCACCCAGAGGAGTCCTCACATTCAGTTCTTTAGTGAAAAGCTAGACAGGGAAGTCTAGATCTGCACTGAATATAGTTTCCTTCACTCTTCAGAGGAGAAAAATAATGACAAGCAAGCTGTCCCTCTTTTTTCCAGGTTGGACCATGGTAGTGACCTTAACAGAAACCTTGGCACCAGCTACAACACACCCTTGTCAACCCACACCCCAACCTCCCTTCTTCTGCTCCGTATATATACACCAGCTACAACACACCCCTGTCAATCCACACCCCAACCTCCCTTCTGCTCCATATATATCTCCAGTTGTTCTCCTATTCTCCTCTGCAGCCCTCTGTCAAGGACAAAAGCCATGCTAGTCATCAGAGTCATCTCTTTGAAGTTTTAGCTAGGAATCAGTGCTCTAAACCCTCCAGGGAAGCAATTAGGTTCTTTGAAGAGAAGTCTCATCCCTAAAATGTTGACAGACCACAAAGATCAAACTCAAAGTTCACCCTGAAAGGAACGAGGAAAGGGAGTGAGAATGCAGCCTGACTTTTCCTATCCTGGGTTTTCTTAGTTCTCCAGGACACAGTACACTTTCAAGGATGACTATGCCTATCTAGAAAAAACCTTCCAACTTCGTATGGCTTGGGGCAAACTTTAACCACTCTAGACAGATATGCATCTAGCTCCCAAAGAGTTCCTACACTACAGCATGTCACTGACTTGAAAGGAAAAAGTTCTCCTTCATTTCTAACCTAAAGCACTCCCATTAAAACTGACATTTATTTCTTCAGAAGATATTCAAGGCAGCAAATCAGCATCCTCTGTATCATTATTTCTCAGGCTATTCAAGCATGCTAACGTTTGCAGCCCACAGCTCTACCTCTAACCTTTAGAAGCTTCAAGATGCTCTCATCTCTCCAATGCCACTAACAGTAATTATTTCCCTCTTCAGTAAGTCCCACTTTCCATGATTTCCCATCTCTGTCTCTTCACACCTCCCTCGAGTTTCTTGCCACTCTTAGCCTGTTCTTCCCTCTTCAACCGTTCAGCCTCCTTCCCCCTACCTGCCCATCCCTAAGTTTCCCATCCTGAAAGGACAGAAGCCCTGCTTTATCACCTCCTACTTTTCTGACCTAGCATTCTTCCCTGTAGGAATGTTAATTAGCATGTGGGATTTAATTAATTCAGCAGTTAATTAAAAATGGGAGAGAAAGAGTGGGCGAGGAGGCGGGAGGGAGAGGCAGAGCCCGTCTCAGTGCAGAAGGTACTGCAGATGGTTCTGGGTTGGCTGGCACCATGCCACCGCCCTCCAACCCCCGCCCCAACAGAACGCACAATGAGGGGGAGGGGCAAAAGTGAGGGGCATAGCCTGGTAGAGCCTCTAGACAGACTCATTCAGTCCTGCTGCCGCTTTGTGCTAGGGAGAGACAGAAAGAGGGAGAAAATGAGAAAGGGTGGGAGAAACGAGGACAAACCACAGTCAGGAAGAGCAAAAGAAGCGGGTGCCGGAGCCGAATGACTGGGAGAAGCAGAGAGCTTGTTCATCCCCAAGAGAGGCAGAGTCTTGGGGCTCCCTGGCTCCTGAAGACCACTGAGGACAAGATGGGAAAAGACAGCCACTCATCATTTGGAGAAAAAGGGATCGCCTACTCTGACAACCAGGGACCTACTCTGCAGCCATTCCACCCCTCACAAGCTGCTTCTTCAATATGAGCAGGCGCTGAGGAAGACAGCTATTGAAAATGAAAGATGGGGGAGTGGAGGGAGGGGGCACAGATGTGCAATGGTGAGCAAGTGGATGAGGAGATTTAAAGGAAAAGGAATGAAGGGTATTCATGAAGGGAAGGCAGAAGTGGGACTAGACAAAGAAGAAATAATGGAGAAGAAAGAGGAGGAAGTCAGGGGCAGAGCCATGCTTTGTTTGCCAAGAAGGATGAAGAGGGCTGGAGCGTCTGTGCAGAGGACTTCCACACCTGACCTCGCCTAGCCTAGGCCAAGAGCAGGGACAGCAGCACTGCAGGGAAGGGCGGGAGCAGATCCTTCTGAGGGTCAACTAAGGTGCTGGAGATGGGGGACTCATCCCGAAAGATCTTCCTAAATTCTGGATACTTCTGCCAAACCAAGACATCATCAAAAGCAATGGAGAAAAGCTTCCAAGTGAACAGAAAAGGAGGCTAGGATGACAGGAGGCTGCAGAATCCGATTCCTGGAGCTTCAGCAGGGAGATGGGTGAGGAATGGGATTTTTAGCAGCACCCAGCTGGCTCTTAGGGGATCCATTTGAGGATCTGAGGGATGAGAAAGAGGGAAGGCTGGGTTTCAGAAAGCACCCTTTTGGTGGGAGGCATCTAGGAAGCTTTGGCACTTAAAGCCGTGGGCGGGAATAAAAGGGCAAGTGAAGTCTGCCATCAGTGATACATTACTTAAGGCTTGAGTGAAAGAGACTGAGAAGGAGGGTGTGAAGCCAGATGAAGGTTCTCTGGTGTTAACTGCCATAGAACTGAATGCAATGCCAGACAAGGGTCACTGTAGCTAAGAGACAAGGTTTTCCTGGCTAGGAATTCTGATTTGATCTCTTTACCACCTAGGGCTTCCTGCAAGAGCTAGCAGTGAGTGAATCGAAATTGGGAGAGAAGTAGACATTCAAGGGCTTTTTATTCTCCAGAGTTCAACCGTGGGGCTAAACTCAAGGCTGGCAGATGAGACAAAGCCAGTTCTGAGAGTAAGCTGCTACAGGCTCAGTCCAAGTGGAAACATGTGAATGCTTTCTGAGCTTATTTTTTAGCCTAGGCTTTCATTAACAACAAAAACTGTAAGAACATGTAATAGAGGCAGAGCGATGGCTTTACAGTTGACAAATTCTTTAAGAGTGAAGATGATCAGCACTAGCAGAAGGAAGAGGGTGGTCCACAGAGCCTTTTATTTTATTGACGTAGAACCCAAGAGTTACTTGAAAAGGAGCAGGAGGCAAAAATGGAGATGTCAGAGGTTCCGGGCCACCACCATGTGCTAAGCAGCCCTGAGATAATAGGGGAGAAGGCTCAGGGGAAGGAGTGTATCAGCAGTAAAGTCAAACTAAAATCTGGGATGGGGAAGAGAAACCAGGAGTTTAGAAATTTTCTACCTTTGAGAATGTCAAGACCCCTCCAATAAACAGGCTGCACTGTGTAACACCTGAGGGAGTCCCAGCCCTTCCCAGGGAGCAGGCACCTGCTCTGCCCCACGCCCTAGCTCTCACACTGCTGGCACCTGCCCTCAGCCGGTGGCCAAAACTGGCTTCACTACAAAACCTGTGCAGCTGGCTTCAAAGCAGTCAGTGAATTTGGGGATGAAACAGGAACACTGGTTTCTGTGGGGCAGTCAGCAAAAAGTTAGACCCAGATGTCCAAGAGGATGTGGGTTCTAACACCAACTCTGCTAATGACTTATTTGTACAGTTTTGGACAAACCACTTATCCCTAAGTGGAAGGAAACAAAACTTTTAACCAACACGATTTTAACTGTAGTAACCATAAGCACCTAAAGAAGATACAGTTAAAAATTTATAACTCTTGGAGAAGGAACCAAAGCTGAAAATTCCCTATCATTCAGGCAACAAACATTCACTGAGCCTTGCTTTTAAGTGAGGGATTTTGGGAATTCCCTGGTGGTCCAGTCATCAGGACTCATCATTTTCACTTCTGGGGGGGCCCAGGTTCAATTCCTCATTAGGAAACTAAGATTCCACAAGCTGTGTAGCACAGACAGAAAAAAAAAAAAAAAAAGAGAGAGAGAGGCACCTTACCAGGTTTCATCTTTCATTGTCTAAGTTACATGAGTCCACGACCCTAACTAGAGTCCCTCAGATCGGGTGAAGGTCTCTGTAAAGCGCAACATGAAAATCAGCTGAGGAAACAAAGAGGCCACTGGTCCATTTGCCTCCACTGGCATACACACCTCAGGAAGGCGGGAGGCAGGCACTGGTACCTCCAAGTCTCAGGCAATAACGTGAAGGATGTGGAATTTTACACTGTGGCTCTTTCTAGGGCTCTGCCTCGCAGGCAAACTCTGCCTGTCTCCTTAGTCCAGGAGTCAGTCTTGACTCACACAAGCATGGGAAATAGAAGCTAGTCATCCTGAGGGTGCCATTTAAGCTAAGAACAATCTCTTCCCACCCAGGAATGAAGGAAAGAGGCCACACTATCCATCTTGTGGACAATTCCTAGGTCATACACAAGGCAAAGACTCAATACTATTATTTCAGGGAGCTACCAGGATGCTTTTAATCCAGCATAGTAACTCAGTAAGTGAAAAATGAGCCATCCCAGAAATTGGGTAACCTTACAACCAACAACAGTGCTGGCTAGCTGAGGGACTGTTTTGGTCACACGCTGAATGAGTGGTCTCCAAATGAAGTTGAGAAGCAAGGTGGTGCAAGAGTGAGGGGACTGCCTGGTGCCTCTGGATTATATTCTGGAAAGGTTATGGCTGAGTGGGGCAACCCCATAAACTTGGCTGAGATAAAGGACAGACATGGAATAACAGGAGGAAGTAGTGCCAAGAAAAAAATGAGATCCTGCAGTCAGAATTGTGCTCAGTAGTGACCAGCCAGCCAGGGTGCCCATCAAGTAGGCCTAACGGCTGCCCTGGCAAGGACAGGACTCAAAAGATCAAAAACAGGACCTTTCCTAAGGGCCACAGAACAGGTTTTAGGGCATAGCTTTTCTCCAGATTCTATAACAAACACACAGCTATCCTTAGCCATCTAAACCAAAAGTTTTTGGATGAAGCCCTTATAATCCGAATTCGTGTGACTCCCCATCTCCTTTTCCCAGCACATGGAACCAAATTTTATAGATTCAGGTAACAGTGTCCCCTGTCAGGTGAACTCTATTTGAAATCCAGGCACTGAACAGACCTGAACAGCAAAGGGTATCTTTACTTTCCCTTTTCCAGGCATTCTCCTCAGTCTGGACCCTCTCCGGACCTCGCCCTCAACACTGACCCATGAGATCCTTGATGCTGCCCTTTCCTTACCCACCCTCACTATGGCCCCTTTTCATTAGGAGAGTCCTCTGAAAGATGCCAAGGGCAGAAGAGATAAAGAAAAATAAAGGGAGTAAAGAAGAGTGTGGTCTGAGATAGGGGAATAAGATGAAAATCCTGCAGACAGAGAGAAAGAGAGAAATAGAGACAGAGAAAGCAAAGGAGCTGGAGCAGGGGGGAGGGGAAGAAGATGGCACTGCGGGGAAAAAAGAGCACCACAAAATTAATTTGAGGAAGGGAACAGTAGAGGAGACGCTGGTGGAATAACAATCAGGCAGTAGAGGGCTGGGGGAAGGGGGAGGGCGCCGTGGGTGGGGAGGACCCTCCAAGCAGAGCAACAGCAGCACCACCTATGGGCATGGGGGAGGGTTACAGACAGCAACAAAAGAGGCCCCCCGCCTGGACACGCAAGCCTGGGGTGCAGGTGGGGAGGGAGAAGCCATGGCTTTTGCCCTTCAACCCTCTCAGTAACACAACACGCAGGCTACAAGAATACATTCTATGTGGCTCTCCTGGGAAGACAGGGATTTAACAAGGTGGGGGGCGGGCGGTGGGCACAGAGAAGAGAACTCCTGGCTTTTTCCATTCCAAGGAGGTTTCCCTCTCAGAATTCAAACAGTAGACGAGAAGGGTAAGGAAGAGGAGGAAAGCCAGGTACTGAAGGCAACGTGTGCACCTGCTTCTCCCTTCATTAGCTGGAGAAAGGGTTTTCTCTTTATTTCCAAGTGATTTCCTTTCCCCACTAGAGGCTGGAGTACAGCTCCCTCCCTGGGGCACTGGCCGCCCCTCACTCAGCTGCTTCCTCCCAGCACTGCCCTGAAACTCCCAACCGTCATTAGAACCCCCCAGGGACCACTGAGCTCTGAGAAGGGAAGGGAAGGGTCCCCCTACCGAACAGGCCTGGCGGGCGGTGGGGTAGGGCGGGACCAGGGAAGGGTGCAAGGGAATGAGAGAGAATGCAAAAGCTCTGCAGAGGGAGGAGAGAGAGAAAATGTGATCTGTTGTGCTTTCAGGGAGGAAGGATCCTTCATATTTTTAATAATAATAAATACATGAAGACAGATTTGCCAGCACTGCTCTGGCTCCTCGGGAAGTGTGGGGGAGGGGAGCCAATGCAGCGGCAGCACCTACCAGTAGCTCCCCGCCCCTCCCCCACTACATAGGCTCGGTATTGCGGCTCCCCCTCCCCCTCCAACCGCAGTCCTCCCCATCAGAGCCACCCTTTCTGCGGTCCCTTCACACAGCTCTGCCCCTCCCTCCACCACCTCTCCCTCTCTCTACTCCCCTAGCCCTAGACTCAGTCCTTTCAGCACGGATCCTCATTGAACAGTCTCACGCTAGCTCTGAGACGCCCTAGTACCCACCTCACACTCCCCTAATGTGAGGCCCCGCTCTTTCCTACCAGTGCCCTTCACAGCTGATACACAACACCCCACAGAAGTAAGCCGGTACATTTCAGCCTTTCCCAGATACCACCAAAAGAGATGGCTTTTCTCCCCGTTTTTATTTCAATGTGACCTCCTTTCTCACAACCTTAAATATAACGGCCATCAAATGTGCTTAGGGGGTGTCAGGGCCTCGGGACTAGGTAGACTAACGCCACCTATTGACCCAAATTTGTTCAAGACAGACCTTTAATACACTTCTTACACAGTGGCGCTATTATTTCAAAAGCATCAACAGCTTAAACATGCAAAGGCATGGCTCTTGGGGCTTCTCTGAGACCCTCTGAACAATGAGATCAAAGAAATACAAAAGCGAGACTGGGCAGAGAGCCAGAGCAATGATGCCTTTCTCCATGCAGAGGCAGAAAAAGAGCCTGAACCCAAGGAATGAAAAGCAACTTCAAGTCTCCTCAAGGGTCTGGAAGCAAAGAAAAGTAGGGGTGAGAGTTTTTCTCAAGGGCTGTTAAAAAACCTCGTGCATCACAATATGAAATTATGTTACCAATAGAGCAGAAGGCAGGATTTCACTTATATGCCACTATCAAGTTAGACAAATCCTTGGGTAAGTCTCAACATGAATCTGAGGTTTACAAACCTAATAGATTGCAGGGAGTATGGGGACACTCAGGAATGCTGCTGCCTCTCACTGAATCCATACCAATCAGAACTGGAGATTGAACAGACTAAACTGAGCTATGCAAAAGGGCAGGTCTACACCAAGCAGCTCAATGGATTGGTTCAGCTCTGTACCTTCCACCAACCCAAGGCAAGGAACAGGATGAAAAGGCTTGAGCTCTCCGTGGTGCTGAAAAAGGATGTTATGGGGTCCTCATAAACAAGTTCTCCTAGTAAGGTATTCATTAAGACTGCTGCATACTCCTGAAAGACATTTCCCAAGCCCTCATAAAATCATAACAAAACAAAGCTTTAGAGGCAAAAACAGGCCTTGATCAAACCCTCTTCCCTCTCCCTCAGATGACAATACTAAGGCAGAGATGCTAAAGTACTTATCAGGACTGGATAGAGTTTTCTCTTGCTGGAGTACAGCTCTGTCGTGGGGCAATGAACTCACTCAGCTGTTTCCACCCAGCACTGCTTTGAAATTCCAACCATCATTAGAGACCCCCAGGGAGGCACCAAGCTCTGAGAAGGGAAGGGTCCCCCCACCAAAGAGACCTGGAAGTCGGGCAAGAGATAAGAGTGGAAAGAATGAGAGAATTTAAAAGGTCTGCACAGAGGGAGGGAAGAGAGATGTGATCAGTGGTATCTGCTGTGCTTCTAGGGAGGAACCTTCACATTTTTAACAGCCACCACGTGATAAAACTGAACAAGTGCTCATGTGCACTGATGATGCACCTCACTTAGTGAATGTTGGAAGTGATGCATTCTTTGCACTGATGAGATCTGACATTCATGCGGTCTGACCAGAGAACTAAATCTGAATAGGAAGAAGGGAAAGAAGAAAAGCGAATGACAGCCATAAAGAAACCCTCAAATCTTCTTAGTTTCCTTGCCATATTACTGTAACAGTGATTTTGAAACTACATGCTACGGAGTTCTAAAGGTTCCTAGGAGCTCCTCAGAAATCGTGGGAGAAGTGGGCCATGGGAACACGAAGCTCTAGGACCCTTCATTCCCACTTCAAAGGAACCTCACTAGTCTGTTTTACAGGGTGAAAATCCACGCAAAATTTTGTCAACGATGTACTTTAAACATTGTTTGATAACTGGTAAAAATATTCTCAGAAATTACTCAATTTTTTGGTTGGAAACCTCTTTCAAATAGCGCCTGTCATCTAGAAGGCCAGGGATAACAAGATTTCCTGAGATTAAAGACTGGATTGAATTAATATAAGATCCACAAAGGCAGGGATTTGTCTGCTCAGTTCACTCCTACAACACAAAGAGGCCAGAATGGTGTCTGGAACTTGTGATTTCTTTGAAGGCAAAGAAATGCTACAGTAAGGAGGAGAGAGCCAGAGGTCATAAACTACCTTTTTTTTTTTTTTTTTAAAGGAAAAAAGAAGAAAAACAAAACCCTGAAGGTGTTCATAAACCCAGGACACTTGGCCACCCTTCTCCTCTATTTACCAAAGCACTGGCTCATTAGCAACATAACCTTAGACAAATAACCAAAGTGCCTCAGTTGTCTCATTATGATGACATTTCATAAGGATTAAGTATAAAGCACTTAGTTTAGTATATAACACAAGACCTTAAAAAAAAAAAAAAAGAGCACCTCCTTTGCCTTGGTAGTTCCCACAATTCAAAAATCTTAACAAATTAGAAGCAAATGCAATAGCTAGTCCTAAAAGAGAATTTAGCGGTCCTAACCTCTTGTCCAGTTAGTTCAGCCAGAAAGGAAAAAAGAAGGCTCTGGGCACCTCAAGCTTACTCAAATCTGCCAGGGACTAAGACAGACATCCCAGCAGTTAAGTGCATCTTGGTATTATCCATAAGAACTGCTCTAGGCTCCTTGGTTTGCAGGAAATCTCAGATTCAGTCTAATACATTTATTTTTCAACTGAGGAAAACTAAAGGCCAGAGATGTCAAGTATCTGCAGAAGATCACAGAGTTAACAGAAGACAGTACAAAACTGTCTCTCCTAACCACTTTCTACCAAGCTACAGCTGACTGAAAGCAGACCCTGCCCCAACTGGGCAGACCGGTGTAAGTCAAAATTTACATGACTTAGAATCAACAAGGTTTTAGTGACATAGTGATCCAAATTATATCCCTCTCCATGACACATCATTAATTCCAAGGAATTATTTCTACAAACTCAACTCCCTTCCTATTCCTCTTTTCATTTTCTGTATTACCCAAGGCCAGAGGGATCTCACTAATAGAAGTCATTCTTTGAACTGAATATAAGATCTCAGATATGTAACTGCTATCAGTCTCCACACTCGGGCTGATGTCTGTGGGATTTTCATTCTTCTGTCTGCCTGCTTGTTGGCATTATTTCACAAGGTCTTTATAAAAGGACTGGGCTTTACTAACTGGTAACTGAAGCCTTTGTTGAAGGAGTGTCAACAAGTCAGAAAACCATAGGATTATACTGATTCCTTACACTTTTTATTCACTCTATTTTCTCTAGATACACTCTATAACTGACCTAAGGGCAGCCCTATTTCCATGCTGTTTCAGAGAAAAGAAAAACATTCAGAGAAGTGGAGACAAGAATAACTCTTGGTAATGAGAAAAGGTTCCCTTTAATAGGATTTGATTACAGTCAATACCAAAGGTTTTCTGAACCACTAATGCCATCTGGTGGTGAATAAGATACACTGCCTGCATGCACAGTCATGACAGACTACCACCCCATGGACTGTGGGCCCTCCAAGCTTCTCTGTCCATGGGATTTCTCAGGCAAAGATACTAGAGTGGGTTGCCATTTCCTCCTCCAGGGGATCTTTCCTGATGCAGGGATTGAACCCACATTTCCTGCATTGGCAGGTGGATTCTTTACCACTGAGCCACCTGTGGATTCCCATAAGATACATAATAAATCTTAAAATGTCCATATATTTCAGATTACCTGTATTATCATTACAATAAATCATACAGGAACTTGGGGCAACATGGGGGTGAAAGAATGTATCACACTACTCTGATCCCTCAATTTTTTTTACTAAATAATCAATTTCTAGTTTCTGGGGAAAATATTTATCAAAGAAACCATATAAAGCCAAGCTTTCTATTCCCCCCAAAATCTCCTCTTTCCCTTTTCCATCACCCTCTCACCAAAAACACCCACACCCAGTGATCCCAGTCATATAATATATGTGCAAAAGGGGCTTCGATTTGTTAAGTAAAATCAATTTTATTAACAAAGATCTTTCCACATGTCCAGAGTAAATGATTAATGAATTCCAAAGAAAAACCTACATACAATGAAATTAGAAGTATCCTGGATGACAAAAATAAATTAAGTATGTACACCCATAATCACCGCCGCCTCCGAAAACCTGAAAGGAAGGGAAACCAAGAATGAGGCAAAGGACAGTTGGGAAAAACCAAAACGACGGGAAAAAAAAGACCATCTAGAGAAAAGGGCTCCTGAGGAGTGGGCCCCCTCGGCAGTACTCTACCCTCCCTGGATGAAAGACCAGAAGCAGGAAGGAAACTGACACTGGATAACGGTTCCTTCAAGTGATGCTTTTATATTTATGTAAGCAAGCTTGCACAGGAACTATGGGGACTTCAGAGATGGAATCCAGAAGTCTCTTTTGTGAATGATACTGATTTTCATCTTGGAAAAGAAAAAAAATAAAGGCCCACATCTAAAGAGATTAATGCCGAGTATGGAAGAGATACTAGAGAGGTTGGTACTATAGAGGCTGGTAAGAACTAGAATGGCACATCCGGAGCTGGTATCTCCATTTATAAAGCCCACCTACACTTGATCACCCAAGTCTGAGCCACTCACTGACCTTTCTTCTTCTGGCCTTTCTTAGACACCTTCCGCTTCTTAGGAGGATTCTGACCCTAGAGATGCACGGGGAAGGGAAGCAATGGCTGTGCACTTCCAGTGTTAAGTGTCCCTCTCCAAGCTCCTCGCGGTGATAAGCCCACATACACTCAGCTGAAAGCATGGAGGTCACCTCCCACCACTGGATCAGCACCTCACCTCATCAAGACGAGGGGTTCCTCCCGTCAGAGCACTGATGTCACTGAAGTGCGTGAGGGAATGAAGCTGGGAGCTCATGATATCTGCTCGTTTTCGCCGTCCTTTCTCCCGCTTGCTGACACTTAAACGCACCATCATGCTCTCCTCATAGTTGATCCTGCGAGAGAAACACAAACAGTTTCCAGCACGCTCAGTCCACTGAGGCAGAAAGCTGCAGCCAAGAACCTGGCCCGGGTGTTTACTCAGCCGTCACGTAGACAGTTCTATATGCTCAGCACTCAATGTTCAATGAAATGTTCTTTGTGCTATAACTTCCCTCCTCCCCAGAAATGAACTCACAGCCCCTCCACAGGAATATTTAAATTATTATATAAGAAAATTCTTTGTATTCCAGGTTCATAAACAGGATCCCCTACATGGCCCCTCTCACAGAAATCTATCAACTGTAGAGACAGACACCTAGGCAAAGTTGACAATCTGTGTTCAACAACTGCTTTTCTACTTTTCTTCTTTGAACTTATCTAAAAACCCAATTTTCTTGCTGTCTTCACAAAATAAAGAGCAGTGATAGTGAAACAGAACTTTAAAGCCTTAGTCAGTGGCAATGCATATTTTTCTGTCCATGGAGCATTTGCTCAGCTTGAACAGCTTGGGGCTGTGAGCTGGGGGGGGGGGGGGAGACACGACATTTTTCCTTAGTCCCCATTCTGTACTTCAAAACTCTAATTCTTAGAAATCATTAACCCAAGTTTAGTATACGTTCACTAGATAACATGGGTTCTCTTGGAATCAGATCAATCATATTCATTCAAAACAAAACAACAAGTCCCTACAGCATAGAGCAACTTCTAACGGCACCTGTGTTGATCCTCCTGACTCTGGCGAGTGACGTGAGGATGCCGGGCATCTCGGATCTCCTCTGGAGCATCTGAGTACTGCTCCTTTAGCTCACGAATGACAGAGCTGCTCAACGCCCGTCTCCTGGCTCGTTCCAGGCGCTTCTTCTCCCGCTCAGCTTCTGTTTCATCTATGTGATTAAAATTCAGCACAGGTTATCCCAGAACAGAGAAGAGAAACACGATTCACACAGAGGAAGCAGCAGCCACAGTTCATACCATAATGCACTGGAACCAAGCGTGGTGGGACGTATTTCTTAGCTGTTCCTTTTCCAGATTTCTTCCCTGAAGCCCCAGATTGGCCTTCCTCTGCTTCGTCTTCCTCCTCATCCTCAGAGCTCAACTATAAGAGGAACATAATGTCAACAAACTTAGAAAGTGGGAATACAAACCAGGGGGAGCAAGGGGAATCTCACACTCGACACTCTTAGGCACAAGCTGGGAGTCAACAGTAATAAGACAAATCCCAGGAGGTCCAGGAGCACCACAAGGCTCACCCAGGTTTAGATCTCTCAGGAAAATCAGGGTACTGCAGCCTCTTACCTTGCTCATCATATTGCTGGGATGAGGCTTAAAACGGAGTGGGTCATTCTCATCTACAATAAAAGATGCAAAAGATTTTACAAGACTCGGAACTTTTTGAATGGTCCCCAGAAAACCTTACAGTTTCCCCTACTTACTGAGGCTGCCTGTCACTGCAGTCTTGACCAGTTTGTCAATCTGATACTTCAATTTTTGGTCCAAAGGACGAAGCTTTTCCAAAACCTAAAATGTGGTTAAATACCATTACATGTCCTTCCCTTAAATAAGCACACACCAAAAGTTCCTATTTTAAGCTGCCAGATAAAACCCCTAAAATATGCAAAAAGTAGAGCAAATGAAAACAAAAATGCTTTTTCTCCATTTGGTTTCCTCATTAAACATGAGAAAAATGAAAAAATAAATAAATAAATAAAAGTGTTAGTTGCTCAGTCCTGTCTCTTTGCGATCTCATGGACTGTACCCCATCAGGTTACTCTGTCCATGGAATTCTCCAGGCAAGAATACTGGAGTGGGTTGCTATTCCCTTCTCCAGGGGATCTTCCCAACCCAGGGAACATGGAACACCCATTTAAATGAGAGCGATCATGTCACAGTCCTAGTGTTCAGGACTTAGCAACTTAGAGGCGTAAGACGCCAAATGCTTTGTACCGTGCGGATCTCCACCAGTCTCAAAACTGCAGGATGTCCCTGAAGAGAACCTCCTGAGGCTTTGTCCAGGATGAGATGGCTCAAATCCATAAGGTACATGAGCAACAGCTGATCTTTTACTTCCAAAAGGCTGAGACCCTGAATTGAATCATAAGAGAAGCAAATTCAGTTTTAACCAGAGAATGAGGAGAGAGAGCCTAGGGAAAACAGGATAATTTTTTCCAAGTTCGTTTTTTCCAAGCAGTTCATGTAAGGTATCTAGAGTAGTCTCAAGGGAAGTGGCTATACCTAAAATGGCCACAGAGAAAATTATGCTAACATGACAGAAGCAAAGCTCACAGAACTATGGAAGACAGGAAGAGCAGGAAAATCAATAAAGTACCCCCCCAAAATCACTATAGCAAGGTTTCTCAAACTCAAGGACTATTGATATTTGGGGATAGATAATTCTTTGCTGTGGAGCACTGTTCAATCTACAGTGAACAGAAGACTAGAAGACGTTTAACAGCAGCCCTGACTTCTACCCACTGATCTCACCCCTCAAGTTGTGACAATCAAAAATATTTCCACACAGTGCTGAATTTTAAACGAATTTAACCAAAACAGTCACTATGATTTTATAGTGATTGATGAATCACTACAGTGACTATATACCACATATAGTGAATATATGATTTTATCCCCATATGATAAACTTATACATTACAAGTAAAAACAATGATCTATACATACTGACATGGACTTAATTCTATGTCAACACACTTTCTACCTAAGTAGAAAGAGTGAATAATGTGGTTCAAATTGAGGAGGGGGTATGATACACTTATTTTACATGTATAGAAAAATGAAGATAATACTATTAGCAACTGCTACCCTTGGGAACTGAGATGAGGAAAAAGGAAGAAATGGAGTGTACTATAAAAGTGATTTTCCATCAAGCACATACTACTTTTATAACAAACAAAGTTTTAAAATGTACCCCAGTGGTTATCTCAGAATGGTGATTACACTGATTTTTAATTTTCTTCTTCGTGATTTTATGTATCTTTTCAACTTTCTAAAAATTAAAATGTATTATAGGGACTTCCCTGGAGGTCAGATGATTAAGACTCCGAGTTTCCACTGCAGGAGGCACGGGTTCAGTCACTGGTCAGGGAACTAAGATTCTACATGCTGAATAGGGTAGTCCACCACCAAAGAAATGTATTATATTACAGTATATTATGATTTGCTATCATAAATTATAAGTGCATTCTTTTAAATAAAAAAGTAACTTGTGTAAGCAAACTTAAGGTATAGTTATAGGAAAAAAAAAAAAGTGTCACTGTGACTGCATAAAACAAAACTGAAAAAGTCCACAGCCCTTGGAAGACCTACTTCAGACAGGTTAAATAAATAATCTCTGCCTAAGATAACATAGTAATAGGAGTAGAGCTGGGATTCAAACTCAGTCTGACTCCAACACCTAAGCCCTGGGTATCCGTAAACCAACATGCTTGAGATCAACACTAGCATGATATAGGAGGACAAGCAAAGCATTTAAAGACACAAAAGCTGAGCTCAACTTCTGAATTAGGCATTCAATAGTCAAATACTGGGTAAATTATGACCTTTGTCTCCTCATCTATAATATGTAACATGAGACTCAAGTAAGGTGGGAAAGTACTTTGTAGCCTATGGAACACCTAATAAAGGCCTTTGATTCTCAAAGTTATTAAATATCTGTTCAATGAATAAATATATAGTGATCTAAGATACATGTGAGCAGCTCATCTCAAAAAGGCATTAAAGTGCATAAAAGCATCATACCCAGAATAAAGATAGCCAAGAACGTGAGAAACAGGATCTGACATGCTTGGGCATTGTCAAGCTTATGAGTTACAAGTGTATGGGTTACAAGCGTATAAAACAAAAACAAAATAAGAAGCGAAGATTAAAAATGAGAAGAGAACAAAAATAAATGAAGAGACAGAAATGGCAAAAAGATACATTAAAAATTCATTTAGCTATCTTCCTAAAACAAGTCTGCTGTAAATCTCATGTTTTAAAAACATCAATGACTTTTATTAACCTACTATAATGATTTCCATACTTCTGCTGACCTATGGAAAATCATGCTTTATCTTAGAACAAAAGTTCAATACATAGAACAGGCAACACCCAAGTATTCCAGTTCAAGCAGGTATGAGGGATCCAGAGACTTCCTTCTATACTGTCCTACACCCAATAATCCCTTGGAAACTTCAAAAGATCTTAATTTGAAAATCACTGTATTTAACTTTAAGATACACATCATTTTCATAGTCAGAATACATCTTTAATCAACAGTATCTTAGTATGTCACAGATTAACAAGCAGCACTTTTTCTTAGTATATAAAATAAGAAATATGCCCCCAATTAGCAAAATTTTGGATTAAATGAATACAGTAGTAACTCCTCAGTTGGCCTACAAGACTCTTCATAGAGTGACTACTTTTCCAATCATGTTTTCTAGCCCTGCCCCCAAAACACACACAAATAGTACAAAAAAGCACACTACATGACATACCTCCTTTCCAGAATATCATCACGTGTTAGGTCTTTGTGTTTTTGCATATGCTATTTCTTTCCATCCCTCTGACCCTTGTTTATTCCTCACAATCCTGCAAACTCCCCTAAAAGGCCTAACTCCCTTTGCTCCTTGCTGATCATTTAATCTCATTCCTCAGTTTTCACAGCCGTTCACCATGACTGCTACTGTTTATACCTACTGCTTTCACCTGCCTTCTCTACTAGACTTCAGCACAGAAACTGGATCTTATTCATCTTCAAAGCTCCAGCACTGAGGACACACAACGCACTCAATAAGTCTACAATGGATAGAACTGTTGAGAATATTAAGTCAAGGGATGCTTACCCTTCAGTTATGTCTTACCTTCTCTGTAGGATAAGCTTTAGCTTGAACTTTTTTGGTCAGAGTTTGCACTTGCGCCGTGACAGCCATTACCTGAAATTAATCCAAATAAAACCCCTGATCAGAATACAATCAAGTCATCTCTGGGAGCTGTGAAGGACAAAACCTAAACAAGCCACTTAAAAAATACTGATATCTGAGACACTGCCTAAAGTACACCATCATGCTCTTTTCAGTTCTGGGAAAATACAAGAGAGGCTGTTTCTGATACTTTTTCAAAAACTAGAAAAAACTTTCAACCTCTTCTTAAAGAGACTGACTTACCAAACTAGAGGTAGGGGATGGGAACTGGACAGTGGTCATGAGGGCACTGCAGCTTTGTACAGCTGAACTTGCAATGTGAGATCTATTAGTATATAAGCGTATTTCAGCTGGGCACCCAAAGGCCAAATCACATCACCTTTCTCATCATTGGTCTCCTTATTTACAGGAATAAAGGAAACTGACTCAGATGCTTTTTTTCTGAAGTTTCCTATATTCCTTTGGATGCAGAAATCAATTACTCTGAATTTTTGCCTGAAAAAGTTTTCATTAGATCATCCTGCTCTTAAGGTATCTGGTCATTCAAATGAGTACTCAGTCGCTATGTCCTATCCAATTATTTGCGACCCCATGGACCGTAGCCTACCAGGATCCTCTGTCCATGGAATTTCCCAGACAAGAATACAGGAGTGAGTTGCCATTTCCTTCTCCCGGGGCTCTTCCTTACCCAGGGATCCAACCTGCATCTCCTGCATTGGCAGGCAGGTTCTTTACCGCTGAGCCACCAGAGAAACCACATGCCCCCAAATCACCAAAGTTTACAGGTGAGACAAAATCAAAGCAGATTTGCAACTAATCTATTTCAAAAGGGGTGGCATTACTCACCTGCTCCTGGAGGTTTTTCAAAAGTGCCACAGCATTTGGCAGGTCTGACTCCAGCACCTCCTATGGAAGGGAGAGTCAAGAAAAGTCATTTCTTTCCTCAGGATCATAAGACGGAAGGTGTGGGGTTGGAAAGTCCCCTCTCTCCTTCAAACAGCCCAGACTTCCTGCCTTCCCACTCCGAGGCCCACGCAGCTTCGCCTCACGGCCGGCCAGGCTCTCACGTTACGGGACTCCAGTCCCGTCTCCTTACTACGGTTGTGGCTGGGAGGACGCCTTGGTAGAGCTATTTTTATCACCATCCTTCCCTCGCGCCAATAATTTGCTTCCAGGCCCCGAGGAGAAAGGAAACGTCCACAATACCAAGCCAAGGAAACACACGAAACTCACCAGAGCCGCCATCTTCACAAAGCCCGCCCCTTCCGGAACTGTACTTCCTGAGAGAGGACGTCGTCAGGATAGACTTGAGAGATCACCGCCCCTTGCAAATTTAAACCAATAGGAAGAGGAGCTCTCTCATTTCCGCTCCGAACAGGATGTACGGGAGGAGGGGCCAGATCCAGCCAATGGAACAGAAGAACCGGCTAAACTGGTCAGATTTAGGAGGAGCTTTAACAATATAAATATACTCTTGGAAAGCCGAAAGATTAATAGATTGAGTAGAATGGGTGGAGTTAAGGCAGTAAAAACGCGACAAATGATTGATTGATACTTTTAGAGGTCCAATGGGAAAAAGGAGGTAACTGACCGAACTGAGCGCGTATTGGCTCTTGGATGCCGCAGTACCCGGAGTCTCTTTCAAGACACTTCCCTTGCGGTGCCTGAGCCTGCCGCTAGGTGACGGGCCTCAGCTTATCTCTGAGAAGGTGGCCACGTTATGGAGTCACCATTCCATGCTGGTGTTCCAACGCAGGCCGCGCTAGATTCTTCATAGACCCCTAAGGCGTTTGTGTGATCTTGGAGAAGTCATTGGATCTCTGAGCTCTTTTCATCTATAAATAAGAGAGTTGGGCCGGAGAAGCCCAGAGCCAGAATTTAGGCACAGAAGATAAGCACATCCACCTGCATGCTGACCACCTGGGGGCAACGTGTAAAGACCCCCCTTAGCTACGGGCTTCTACCAGTTAGGGCACCTGTAGGGGAGGACATTTGACAGATGAAGCCAGTTCAGATTTACATGACTTGCTTCTGGTCACACAGATTCCAACGCAACTTGTGCATACATAGTATTTCATTATGCGCTGCCTCATCTTTTCTTCAGTTCAGTTCAGTTCAGTTCAGTTCAGTTGCTCAGTTGTGTTGGACTCTTTGTGACCCAATGGACTGCAGCACGCCAGGCCTCCCTGTCCATCACCAAGTCCCGGAGTTTACCCAAATTCATGTCCATTGAGTCAATGATGCCATCCAACTGTCTCTGTCATCCCCTTCTCCTCCTGCCCTCAGTCTCTCCCAACATCAGGGCCTTTTCAAATGAGTCAGCCCTTTGCATCGGGTGGCCAAAGTATTGGAGTTTCAGCTTCAGCATCAGTCCTTCCAATGAATATTCAGGACTGATTTCCTTTAGGATGGACTGGTTGGATCTCTTTGAAGTCCAAGGGACTCTCAAGAGTCTTCTCCAACACCACAGTTCAAAAGCATCAGTTCTTTGGGGTTCAGTCTTCTTTATCGTCCAACTCTTAAATCCATACATGATTACTGGAAAAACCATAGCTTTGACTAGACAGATCTTTGTTGGCAAAGTAATATCTCTGCTTTTTAATAAGCTATCTAGGTTGGTCATGGCTTTTCTTCCAAGGAGCAAGCGTCTTTTCATTTCATGGCTGCAGTCACCATCTGCAGTGATTTTGGAGCCCAAGAAAATAGTCTGTCACTGTTTCCCCTGTTTCCCCATCTATTTGCTATGAAGTGATGGGACCAGATGCCATGATCTTAGTTTTCTGAACGTTGAGTTTTAAGCCAACTTTTTCATCTTTTAATACTTTCAAATATGTCAGCTCACTCCTGCTTTTTACAGTCTGGTAAAGTCAGCTGTTTGGGTATTAATTGTTCCTGTCCTCTGCCTTGAACCTCCTGGGTGGCACAGTGGTAAAGAATCCACTGGTCAATGCAAGACACTCAGGTTCCATTCCTGGGTCAGAAAGATTCCCTGGAGATGGAAGTGGAAATGGCAACCCACCTTAGTATTCTTGCCTGGAAAATTCCATGGACAGAGGACCTGGAAGGCTACAGTCCATGGGGTCTCAAAGTGTCAAATATGACTGAGCAAGTATACGCATCGTCTGCCTTGGGAAATAAGCACTACAAAAGGAAATAATGGTCTTGAATTTTACCCACAACTGTCGAGTTGATCTCAGACTAGAAATTAGATTTCCTGACTTGGAGCTGTATTCTGAAAGTAAACAATGAATAACTCCCATATCTTGGAAACTAGGGTGGGAAAATTCTGGTTGCTAAATCTTTTGCTGGACTCCAGAAGAAGGCAGGAGTTAAATATCCAGTCCCCTTGCTTCTGCATATAACATTTATTTGCTGTTTCAGGCCCAGTGGAAGCTCAGGTGCTTAATAGCCTACTCAATTGAACTCTTTTCATCTATAAATAAGAGAGTTGTTGTTCAGTCACTCAGTTGTGTCTGACTCTTTATGACCGCATGGGCTGCAACACATATGGTTTCCCTGTCCTTCACCATCTCCTGGAGTTTGCCCTAACTCATGTCCTTTGAGTTGGTGATGCCATCAAACCATTTCGTCCTCTGTTGTCCCCTTCTCTTCCCTTCAGTGTTTCCCAGCATCAAGGTATTTTCCAACAAGTTGGCTCTTTACATCAGATGGCCAAAGTACTGGAGTTTCAGCTTCAGCATCAGTCCTTCCAATGAATATTCAGGACTGATTTCCTTTAGGATGGACTGTTTGGCTCTCCTTGCAGTTCAAGAGGCTCTCAAGAGTCTTCTCCAACACCACAGCTCAAAATTATCAATTCTTCAGCATTCAGTCTTCTTTATGGTCCAACTCTCACATCCGTGCATGACTACTGGAAAAACCATAGCTTTGATTATATGAACCCTTGTCAGCAAAGTAATGTCTTTGCTTTTTAATATGCTGTCTAGGTTGGCAACCCACTCCAGTACTCTTGCCTGAAAAATTCCATAGATGGAGGAGCCTGGTAGGCCCCAGTCCACGGGGTCTCAAAGAGTCAGACAAGATTGAGCAACTTCACTTTCACTAGGTTTAACATAGCTTTTCTTCTAAGGAGCAAGTGTCTTTTAATTTTATGACTGCAGTCAACCTCTGCAGTGATTTTGGAGCCCAGGAAAATAAAGTCTGTCACTGTTTCCCATTTCTTCCCCATCTATTTGCCATGAAGTGATGTGACTGGATGCCATGATCTTCATTTTTTGAACGTTAGTTTTAAGCCAGCTTTTTCACTCTCCTTTTTTCAAAAAAAATTTTTTTGAATTGTGGTGAAATTTATTCTGATAGCAGAACATATCTCCACTCACCTGACCCTGAGCTAGGCCGAGTAGGATGAAGCCCAGGTCTGGGTGATGTGGAGCAGGAGCCCCACCCACCTGCAAACTCACTCTTCTCTTTCACCTTCATCAAGAGTCTCTTCAGTTCCTCCTACTTAATTAACCAATAGTTTTTATACCATTTTTCAGGATTTGTATTATGGAAATGTTTCCATTTCAACGTGAATTTGTGAACTATTCAGATCCTCAGCCCATTTTTTAATCAGGTAATTTTTTGTTATTAAGTTATATGATTTCTTTAAATACTTTGGGTAAATTCCTTATCAAATATATGATTAGAAAATATTTTCTCCCATTCTATAGGTTGCCTTTTCATTTTGTTGATGGCTTCCTTTGCTGTTCAGCTTGTAACCCCACTTGTTTATTTTTGTTTTGTTGCCTTTATATTTTGCTGTCAGATTCAAAAAATTCCTTGTCAAGACTGCTGTTAAGGAGCTTACTGCTTATGTTTTCTTCTAAAATTTTTAAGGTTTCGGGTCTTCCCTTCAAGTCTTTAATCCATTTTGAGCTATTTTGTGTATAGTATAAGATAAGAGCCTAGTTTCATTCTTTTGGGTGTGGCTGTTTCGTTTTGGTAACATCATTTATTGAAGAGACTGTCCTTTCCCTGTTGTAGTAAATTAATTGACCAAACAAGTGTGGTTTTATTTCTAGCCTCTCTGTTCTGTCCCATTGATCTATGTGTTTGTTTTTGTGCCATTATGATATTGTTTGGACTACTATAGCTTTGTAACATAGTTTGAAATCATGGACAAAAATAACATTTAACCAATTATCTGGGCACTTCATGACTCAATCAGTAATTTTACATGAAAATACGCAGACTCATTGATTCAAAAATCTATTTCTTTAAATTTGTTCTGAGAAAATCTTTGAAAAAAAAGAAATAAACCATATGTATATATGTTTACAGAGATATTATAAGTTCAAAAACCTGCAAAGGATTAGAGAGTGATTGTTACTGGAAGTGGGTTTCTTTTTGAGGTGATGAAACTGTTCTAAAGTTAGGTAGTGATGATGATTACCAAACTATGAATACATTAAACAACTGAATTGTACACTGTAAAAAGTGAATTTTATGGTATATGAGTTATGTCTCAATAAAGATGTTATAATACTATAGGCAATCTAAATATCAAAAAGTAAAATTTCTTATATTATCTCTGTAGTCCACCAGGTTCCTCTCTCCATGGAATTCTCCAGGAAAGAATACTGGAGTGGGTTGACATTTCCTTCTACTAGAGGATTTTCTCAACCAACCCAGGTATCAAACCCTTGGCTCCTGCATTGACAGGCAAATTCTTTACCGTGTGAGCCAAACTAGGGGATTTTATATTATCTCAGAAATAGCAAATAGCTCCATTTATTGAGTGCTTATCCTTCCCTGGTGGCCCAGACCGTAAAGAATTTGCCTGCAATGCAGGAGTTTGATCCCTGGGTCGGGAGGATCCCCTGGAGAAGGAAATGGCAACCCATTCCAATAAAGAATCTGCCTGCAATGCAGGAGACATCAAACCCAACCCGGGTTCAATCCCTGGGTTGGGAAGATCCCCTGGAGAAGAAAATGGCAACCCACTCCAGTATTCTTGCCTGGTGAATTTGTGAAGAGAGGAGCATAGGGTCACAAAGAGTCAGACACAGTTGAGTGACTAAATTTCAGTTTTCATTGAGTGCTTACTCTATGCAAGGCATTATTCTGAACTCTTTACACATACTAATTCAATGATTTTTCAAAGTGTGGCCCTTGATCTAGTAGCACCTGGAATACAAGTTCAGGCCCCCAACTCTGTCCTACTGAATCAAATCTCTGAGGCCAAGGCCTAAGACACAGTATTTAACAAGCCTTCTTATTAAAGAAGTATGATTCTGCAACATGGTCAAGGTTGAGTGCCTCTGTTTTAACTCATTGTTTAATACTCATAGTAAACCCATAAGGTGGGCAATATTATTATCTCCATTTGATAGATAGTAGTGGAATGTCTGCAGTCATAAAAATTAGAAAATCTTAAGATTGCAGAAATATGGAATTCTGATGGCTAGAACATGATTATGTACATACTGTATGTACACACAGTAGCCCTATATGCTATATATGTATTTTTGTATGTATATATAAAATAGAAGCACAAGCACACCTTGGAAAGAAGTTGAGAATTGAAAATAGTTAATGTGATTGAGTAGGAGATCTTGTGTGTCATTTCTGTACTTGTATAGTTTCAACAAAGTTTTGTTTGTGTTTCAGGAACAGCCCTGCTGAATTGAAAAGTACTCTCATAGAAGAACCACTGAGACTACTATATACAAAATAGATAACAACAATGACCTACTGTAAAACACAAGGAACTATATTCAATATTTTTATTAATCTATACAAATATAGATTATGTATATGTATATACATATTAATGAATCACTGTGATATACACCTGAAACTAACATGACATTGCAAATCAATTATACTTCAATTAAAAATGCAAATTAGAAAGAACCATCAGAGGATCTCATACATTCTATTAACATTTTTGTTAGTTATATATATTGTAGTATTGCTGAATCTTTAATCAGAGCTATTTAGGCCATTAAAAACTTGAATTTCCACATTTGAAAATGCAAAAAAATATCAATATGCTACTCAGTTTTGAGAATCTACTGAAACAATGTATGTATAAGTAGATTATAATTTATTGTGGGCTTCACAAGTGAATGATGTTTTAAAATGATTCTTGGATATATTGTTGGTGATTTCTCTATTAATAGTGGAAGAGTTTTTGTTTTTTTTTTTTAAAAAGAAGAGTCACTGAGCAGTGCCTGGAGGGGGCAGGCAGGAGAAGTTTCAACAACATTAGAGAGGTAGGAAGGCCCAGCCTGGGGTGAGGGTGCTATGGAGGACCAGCCAGACCAGGAAGTGAAGAACTAAGTTGGGACAATCTGGGGCCAGTTTACAAAGTGTCTGTAGGTGCCAGCAGAAGTATTCAGGTTTTGTCTCCAAGACAACATGGAACCCTGGAAATTTCTATGAGTGATAAATATATTAGACATGGCACTTTAGTAAATTGAGCCTGCCAGTCATTTGTTGAGAAGAGCAGCTAGAAGACTAGGTAAGGTGCTATTGCAATTATCTAGGTACAAGAAGGAAAGAAGGAGGTAGGACCTTTTGAAGGCAGAGTCTACAGATTAATAGAAATATCGCTGGGTGCCTTTCTCCTGAGCTCCCTTCCCTTTCTCATTTCTCTTTCCCAGCTTCTCAGAGTAGTTTTCTGCATTCTTGTGATCACAAGTCTAGAATCTCCTCTGCATATGAATCTGAAAACACAATGTCACTTTTCCCGAGAAAAGTTATACCACCAGTTCTATAAAATCAGATAACATCACCACCACCACACCTGCCAACAACACCTTAAAACACATTAATGAGGCTCCGTGCCTGGTTAAAATCCAAACTCCCTTAATTTGGTTTATAAGGTTCTTTTTGACCAGCGTTCACCCGCCTCCCAGGCTCTTCTACTTTGGTATTTCCCAGTTACTTCCATTCTTTAACTACATTGTGCTCAGTCAGTTGTGTCAGACTCTTTGCAACCCCATGGACTGTAGCCCCCGAGGTTCCTCTGTCCATGGAATTTTTCAGGCAAGAATACTGGAGTGGGTTGCCATTTCTTCTTCTGGGGAATCTTTCTGACCCAGGAATGGAACCGGTGTCTCCTGCATTGGCAGGTGGATTCTTTACCACTGAGCTACCTGGAAAGCCCTCAGCTGCACTGACTACATTTTAATTCCTCTCAGGCTATTGGACAAGCTGGTCACTCTGCCCAGCTCCTCCTTTTCTTGACCTACTCCAGCTCATCCTTCAAGTCTGACCTTAAAAGTCATTTCCTCCATTGAACCTTTCCTGACCTCCAGTCTAGATTAGGTGACCTTGCTCTGTGCTCGAGGATTTCTTCCATCATAGTGTCTGCTACTTCCTCTATTATAATACCTGACACACTATTCTGTCACTGCCTGTTTGCCCCTCCATAGTAATCTGTGAGCTCCTGAAGTCAGGACTGTGCCTGCCACCAAGTCGGGGCTTAATCAATCTTAGTGGGAATGAATGTTCATTCCTGGACTGTAGTGAGGCCTGCAACCATTAACATTATCATTCTCATTAGCAATCAAACTGGAAGGAGCTGGGATCTGGAATTATTAGGGCACACTGAGATGGGACAGATTCTGGGGGACATTGTCATTGTAGAGGCTGGAAGGAAGTCCAGACCAGGCTGGCAGCAGATAAAAGGAATCAGTCTATTAAAGCAGTCAGAATCAGGAAGATATTCTAACAAGAGGCCACTAGAACAAGTTTGGAAAGCCAAGCAGGCAAGTGGAAGTAATAGATACCACTTATTGAGCAGTCACTGTTTGTTGGAAACTGTGCCTATAACTCCACTTTTTTTCCCTTCTTTATTGAGGAATATTTGACAAATAAAATTCATATATATTTTTCAAAATGATATTTTGATATATGTATATATAGATGTATGTGTACACCATCAAGTTAACAATCTAATTAACGTATCTATCACCTTCGATAGTTACCCTTCCTTTTTTTTGTTGTTAGAACAATAAAGATCTACTCTCATAGCAAATTTCAAGTACACAAAACAGTACTTCTTTTTTTTCAAATGTTTATTTATTTGTTGCCCCCAGGGTAGGTGAGGCGCTCAGGATCTTTGTTATGGCATGCAAGCTCTTTAGTTGTGGCATGTGGGATCTCATTCCCTCACCAGGGATGGAACCTGGGCTAGCCTTATTAACCACAGGCCTATTTGATGTCAAAACCTATGCTCTTAGTGATAAAGATACACTGGTGAGTATGTGTATGCTCAGCCATGCCCGACTTTTTGAGACCCAATGGACTGCAGCCTGCCAGGCTCCTCTGTCCATGGGATTTTCTAGGCAAAACTGGAGTGGTTTGCCATTTCCTTCTCCAGGGGATCTTCCTGACCCAAGTCTCTTCCATCTCCTCCAGTGGCAGACAGATTCTTTATCACTAGCATCACCTGGGAAGCCCTTTAAGATATGCTGTCTCCCTCTATCTGCAGGAAACAGGACCCCCAGCTTTGAGTCTGGGACTTAAGGGGGAAAATCTAATCCCTAAGAAGTAGACAAGCACCAGAGAAACTAAGAGGGTTCCCAAGACAGGGCCTTTGCCAGAAGGAACAAAACCAGGGCTCAGTTACCAGTCTGGGGCACAGGGTGGGGCCCAAGTCTCAGGAACAAGATAGAAGCTGAGTTTTCAGAACTACAGAACAGTGGGGAGGATGATACTCCAAAAGTAGGCAATAGCTTGTTCTACCCCTCCTGCCTGGAACCTGAAATGGGGCCAGAGCCTGGAACAGGACAGGTCCTGCCTATGT
This sequence comes from Antilocapra americana, assembly GCA_007570785.1. NCBI lineage: Eukaryota > Metazoa > Chordata > Mammalia > Artiodactyla > Antilocapridae > Antilocapra > Antilocapra americana. The sequence goes on along the minus strand of ML661891.1, from coordinate 1,426,659 downwards.
GACAAGGTCACACAGGAGAAGAGAAGATCGCAGGGGCAGGAGCCACGTCACCTTAACACCCTCCTCCCTGGGATCCTCAGCACGGCCCAGAGAGGCTAAGCCTCCCTAAGTCTCAGTGGCATCCTGTGGAACCACTGACCCTATCCCCAACATGCTCCCTTTCCACCTTCTCTTCTCTTGATTTCAAGCCTTCTTCCCACCTCAATCCTCTACATACAAACTCCTTTTTTTAAACGACAGGGTGTTTCAATATTTCAGATCCTTATCCTATGGACCTTGTTCTGTCAGGATTCATAAAAGTTACCTTAAAATTTTCTTTTTCCACCACCTTAAATTTTTCCTTGCTCCTTTTGAATGGCCAGGGTTTAGCTGTCTGGGGAGGGGCATAAGCCAGGGATGCTTAGTATTGGCTCAGTCTGGGGTGTTTGGTGGGGAATAGGGGGCCCGCAGGAGTAGCACAGAGCAGGGCGAGAATAGGTGCAGGGTATCTCAGCTGCCTCTGGGCTTGTATTTTCACAGCAGGAATCCAGCCATCCATGCCACACCAGCTGTTGGATCAAGGGCTGCATAAGAGTCATCAACTATATTAGGACCTTGGTCAGAACTTTTGATTGGCTTCTGGCTAGAGGTCATTTCAGAACTTCCACAACAAAGGACAGGTACAAGTGTGACCTAAAGGATTGGTTACAGATCCCCCAAACAGAAAAACAACCAGAAAAATTTCTGAGCATGAAATATGTGACAATTCAGAATTGGCTTTGCAAAATAAATGATCGGACATCATTATATCACTGCTACAGTTGTAGGGGGAGGAAGTCTCTTTTTTACAGCAGAGACAGATATAGCCTCTGTGGTATTAGGAAATTTCTCATGACCCCAGAGTCCACCTGTATTCCTGCACTTCTGTCCCCAGGTAGAGTCCCTCTGTACAGTGATCCCTCTTCCAAGAGGATATCCAGGGGCAAAGATGAGCTGAGGCAGAAATGGGATGTTTGCTGGCATCTGTTACACATCCCCCTGAGCCTCTTGGATTCATTTTTTAATTCATTTTGGTTCTTTTTTGAGAGTTTATTACTGTTTAGCCTCTAGAGATTCTGGTACTCATTCAAAAATGCAAGTTACTTGAGGAGGGACCCCTGGAATCATCCATGACCTAAGGAATCTCCAAAACTACAAACATTTCATTTTTTTATATCCCAGTAAAAGAAAAATCCCCAAATGTGTATATATGTGTATTTGACACATATACATAAAAGTATATCTGGATGGATACGCTCCAACTATTAACCATGGTTGCCTTTGCAGAATGGGACTGTGAGTAGTGGGAGAAGCTTTACCTCGCTTGCCTGGTAGATTTATTGTTTGTATTTTTGAAGTATTAGTAACAAGCATAGTTTTATACTATGGGAGGAGGAGAAAAAACAGGAAGGGAGGGAGAAAGAAATGAGAATGATTTGAGAGATAGAAGAAAAGTAGAAAGACCAAAAAAAAGAGGGAGGGAGGGAGGAAGGAAGGAAAGGAGAGAAAGAGAGATTAAAAAAAAAAAAAAAACAGGAGCAGAAAGAAGGGCCTCCTCCACCCTCTCCCTGAATAAGATCCAGGGAATCTCATCTATGTCCCTTATTCTGCAGGAGCAATTGGAGCCCTCATAGGAACAGAGAACAGCAGCTGTTCACCCTCTTTGGCACATTATTCATCATGCATTTATTTTATTTAGATTCATCAGAGTTGAAAGAGCTCAAGATAAAAATATACATAATAACTTGTGGTCATTTAAAAAATCAAAACAATGAACAATATTTAGAGAGACCAGAGGCATGAGAGATGACAAGAGGAAAACAAAAAATGAATATATTGGGCAAGAAAGAAGCAGTAGTTTCAAGTAAATATCAACAAATAGCAGTCAGCCTAAAAGTCCTGGAGGCTGCTGCTCTCTGTCAAGCTATGACAACCTTGTTCCCTGGAGGCTGGGCCCAAAAGGTCAACATAGGAGCCTTTGTCTCCTTTATTTCCCCCAGATGCACACAGCTCTGCACAATGGCTGTGAAAGGGGTTGCTCGAGACTCAGCCCTTTCAGGACCCATGTCCAGCTCACTGGTGATAGGAAGGAACCTTCCCTAATGGCCCTCCCCTCTCCCTGCCGTGCCTCTGCATTCCCACATTTGGAGACTCAAAACTTCAGCTATTTTACCAGTGTTAAGTGTTGCCACTCTGGACCTGTGATCACGTGGGCTGTGTGTTCATTGACCTGAAAACTCTTTGAGGACGAAGGGGCCTCTGACTTGCCTCTTTTCCTCTCGGAGCCTAGGTGTTGCCTGGTCCAGAGGGTGTGCAGTGACCTTCCTGTCCCTTCCTGCCACCTCTCCAGGCTCTTCTCCAGTGACAGTGCCAGAAGGCAGGAGGACCCTGGTTAGCAGATGACCATGCAGGCATGCAGGCATGTCTGTCTAATTCTAGCCAAGGGCACGGGGGGGAAGGACAGAGCTCAGGGACCTGTGGCCTCTCCGCTAAGAGGACAGAGGGCTAAGAATAGGATGGGAGATTAGGGACGGATTGGAACTGCATTGTTATCTTACAGGAATGGCGTTTGTTCGGGAGCGTTTTTTTCCAAGCTCTTCTATGAGCCACCCCACCATCTCCTCTGCCCAGTATCTGTAGGAGCACCCGTCACAGGCCTCTCACCACTTCTCTTTCCATCTGCTCTGCTCTGCGAAACTGAAATCATTCAGTCGTGTCTGAGTCTATGCGACCCCATGGACTATAGCCTATCAGGTTTCTCCGTCCATGGGATTTTCCAGGCAAGAATACTGGAGTGAGTTGCCATTTCCTTCTCCAGGAGATCTTCCCAACCCAGGGATTAAACCCAGGTCTCCCGCATTGTAGGCAGACGCTTTACTGTCTGAGCCTACCACCCGGCCCCTCCTCCTGTCCCGGGTTCCTCTCCAGCCCCATTCTAACTCCTTACCCTAAATTAAATTCCTGCCCCTTCACCTATTTTCCCTCCTTCTCTGCCTGGATCTGCTTCTTTCCACCTCTTCCCATAAGTCCGTCCCACTCATCCTTTTTTTTTTTTTGAGATTTACAGCATCTTTATTCAAAGATGTGATGCACCCAGATAATGTGATATTATTCAGCACTAAAAAGAAATGAGCCACCATGTCGTGAGAGAATGCACAGAGGAAACTTAAACACATGTTACTAAGTAAAAGAAGCCAGTCTACAAAAGCTTACATACTGTATAAGTCCAACTATGGCATTTTGGAGAGATCAGAACTATGCAGACAGTAAAAAGATCAGTGACTGATGGAAGTTGGGGAGGGAGGGAAATGAGTAAGTGGGTTTTTAGACAATGAAAGTATTTCGTACAATACCATCATGGTGGATACATGTCCTCATAAATTTGTTCATGCCCTAAGAATGTACAATACCAAGAGGGAACCCTAATGTAAACCATGGACTTTGAATGATGATGACAGGTCAGTGTAGATCCATCAATTCTGCTTAATTTTGCTGCAAACCTGAAAAAAGAAAGTCTATTTTTTAAAAAGAATAATAGCTTCTGTTACTGCTGCTAAGTCGCGTCGGTCGTGTCCGACTCTGTGCGCCCCACAGGCTCCCCTGTCCCTGGGATTCTCCAGGCAGGAACGCTGGAGTGGGTTGCCATTTCCTTCTCCAACCCACTCATCCTTTTTCCCCACCTTTGTTTCCCTCCTGGCCCCTTGGCCCACCACCTCTCCGCCTAAGCTTCCCACACTCTTCAGCTTTGAGCAGTTTGTTTTCCAGACTGCTGGCCTTTGTCTCCCCTCTCCTAGCTTTTTTGGACCAGTGTTTTGTCCACTTCTCCCTCTGTCCTGTGTGCCCTCTCTCGAAGCTGAACTGGACAAGCCCAAGTGGCAGAGGCTGAGGTGGGCTGACAGCCTCCACTCTCCTAACAGCTAGAAGCCATCAGCACCAGACACCAGGCAAAGGGACACCTCTGAGAACAAGACCCAGGACATGCAGGCCGTAGGAGACACCTCCCCGAACTCAGCCACAGCTATTTTTAGGAACACAGTACCACAAAAGGGCCTTTTGCTTTATGTCACCCTCCCCCACCCCACCCCCCACTCCCCACACACAAGGAGCTGCTCTTGGCAGAGGCTGTAATCTCAGAGAAAAGGGGCCCAGGCACGGGAGGCTGGGCTGAAAACTCTGCCCCCTGCTCTGACTTCTCAGAGCCACGAGGCTCTGCCCTTGAGACAAGGTCACCTCCCACCACAGTGCACAGACACACAGCTCTGCTGCTCTCTCTGCAGTCTGAAACACCCTCTCTCTGCAGTCTGAAACAGCGACAGAGCTGAACCTCATCTCTGCCGCCTCACCCCTTACTCCTCCGTTGGTTGCCCACGTACCCTTTCCTGGTTCTTCCCCACTCCCAGCAAACCAACTCCCTCCCCATCTTACTTCCACCCCACTCTTCCTGCTCAGTATGGGTCAGGCTCTTTTTTTATCTAGTCATTCCAAAGTCCCACAATAAAGTCTCTTCTTTCCATGCTGCAGGTGGGAAGCTAAGACCCCAGCTCTGGTCCTTTGAGACATCAAGGAGCCTGACCAGCTCTCAATCCCTGGTCTGGTTCATGGATCTGGCGGGACCTGGCAGTCAGGTTGCCAGCCGCCCCTGAAAAGCTCCCCTGGGAGGAAACAGCAGCCAACTCCCTAGCTCCTTGGTTGCAAATCAGACCCAGGGAGGTTGCTCACCACCCTCCTCAACGGCAGGAAGCACCGTCATGATGTGTGTACCTGTTTGTGTTCTTAATGAGTTTCTAATATTTGGATAGAAGTTTTGGGTGTATGTAGCAGAGACAGGAATCAAAGTCCTGCACTAAAACCCAGGCTTGCAAACCCAGCAGCAGGGATGCTGCCCAGCATTGCACAGAGAGAGAAGGACTGGCCTCCACCTTGCATCTTCTCAGAACACCAGCGAGAGCCCTGGTCCCAGAGACCAGCCATTATCCCAAGGCGGGTTACAGGTTCAGACAGGCAGGGGTACCTGTATTGTCAAACCATCATCTTTCTGGGTGAAATAAAAATTCTGAGGTATAAGCAAGCAGAAGCTGAGTCACGGGTACTACTCATGTTTTCAGATCACTCTGTAGAGCTCTGTAGAGCCCTCCAGCCCTGGGCTGGTCCACATGCCATGGAACACAGGAGGCCCAAACGTTCTCAGGCCAGCTGGGGAGGGCCACAGGATAAGAGTGTGGCTGCCCCCATGTTCCGCTGTGATCTCCCTGCATGCATCTCTGGGGATAAGGAGTGAGCTGGCTGAGCATCCTCCCACTTGCAAGCCCACTTCATGGAGGCGGGCACCTCAACCCTCCAAGTACTCCCAAACCACCCCTCTGGCTTCCAGAAAGAGAAGCAAAAAAAAAAAAAAAAACAGAACCAGAAAATGTAAAAGGGACTGGAGAACAAAACAAGGGTATATTTTATCATCCCCCCCGATTTTCAAAACAAAACAAATCATGTTATTTGGCCTTCTTCCGCTTCTGGTTGCTGTCTAATCTCTCAGCTCACTGCCAAGCTCCTCAAACGCAGGGCTCACACCCACTGCCTCCACTTCCTGTCCACTCATCCTTTTCTTAATACCTCTCTGCAGCCTGGATCTGTCCTAAGACTGCAGAAGGCGCTTGCTCCAAGATAACCCCAGTTCCTCCTCTCCGCCTCCCTGACATTCAGTCTGTCTTTGGCATCTGACACCATGGCCACCTGCTCCTCTTGAAGAACTTCTCTGGCTTCGAGGAAACTGCCCTTTTCTTGTGCTCCTTGCTTTCTCCATGCTCTCCAGTCTGACAGCCATCCCCTGAGGCAGTCGGTCTCACGTACCAGCCCTGCCCACCATTCCCATAATTCCAACTTCCTACAAAGATGCAAACCATCTTCATCAGATTCCCCACTGTTACCTCCAACTCCTCTGAACCAAATACTCTGTCCTCTTCCGGCTTGTCTAAAAGCCTGCTCCCCTTTGCTGTTACTCCCATCATTCCCAGGATCCACACTCATGAATCTTCCTTCCTCACTTCCTGCATCCAATCTGTCAGCAAGGCATTTGATTTCTTCCTTAGACACTACCATGTGTAAAACAGCTAGTGGGAAGCTGCTGTATAACACAGTGATCTCAACTTGGTGCTCTGTGATGACCTAGAGAGATGAGATTGGTGAGGGGTGGGGGGCAGGTGGAGGGAGGCTTAAGAGGGAGGGGAAACATATATACATACAGTTGATTTACTTTGTTGTACAGCAGAAACTAACGCATTATAAAGCAATTAGACTCCAATAAAAATCAATTTTAAAAAAAGGAAACTTTTCCAGCCTCGTCCTTTCTTCCCTTTGGGCATCTGCTCTCCCCACTCTTCTCCTGACTTTGATGGTTATCCTGTCCTCCTCTCTGGTCTCCTTGCCTCCAGCCTCTTCTCCCACAAAAGAAGAATGAGGCAGGCTAGCAGCTGGGAGAGAGGCATTCCTGGTGAGTTCATCACACAGTCTTGAGACTGGCTACAGACACAGCTCTGAATCTGTACCACAGGTGTTTTGCAGAGATGTATCCATACCCACCCTGGAGGAGGGGATGACGACCCACTCCAGTATTCCTGTCTGGAGAATTCCATGGACAGGGGAGTCTGGCAAGCTACGTCCATAGAGTCGCAAAGAGTCAGACACAACTGAGCAATTAGCACATACATACAAATGTGCGCCCATGCTTATGTAAAGTGTGTAGGTACGTGTGCTTGTGTTCACTCACCTATGTTTACGTGGGGGTAGAGGGGAGGAGATGGGTACGGTCCCAGGGAGGCCTGCTGAAGGGGACTTACGACCGAAAAACACAGAGAACATCATCTTTTCCCCTTGGGAGGGAGTGGCTGATTTCTCAGCCTCTTGGTTCCTCACTGAGTATTACCATCCACTCCTATTAAATCCTATGGTCTGTCTATATCCTGGGCTGATTCAGTCCTGACAGCCACAGGATACTGCCCCAGAGATGCCTGTGATCAGAACAGAGGGCCTCGAGTGGAGCAGTGGGGGGTCTGTGCTGGGTCCCCAACTGGGGTCTGGCACAGAGCAGGCAGCATGCAGGGCTCCAGGTCTAACACCAAAGTGCCCAGCAGGTGCTGCGAGGGCTCTCTTTAGCTGCAACGAGTGGGGGCTAGTCTTTGTTTCAGTGTGTGGGCTTCTCATTGCTGTGGCTTCTCTAGCTGCGGAGCTCAGGCAATAGAGCATGCAGGCTTCAGTAGTTGTGGCAAATGGGCTTAGCTGCTCCATGGCTTGTGCAATCTTCCGGGACCAGGGATTGAACCCACGTCCCTCTGCATTGGCAGGTAGATTCCTAACCACTGGACAATCAGGGAAGTCCTGGTCTTAATAGCTCCTGACTATGCCCATGTTACAGATGATGAAACTGACTCAGGGAGGTTCCATAACTGACATCAATCACACAGCTGGGAAACAGAGGGGCTGCGTTTCAAAGTGGACCTTTGTGACCGACTCCAAAGCTTGCCAGGGTGCCCCTCGTAAGCTCCCCAAGGCCTCCAGCCTGGATCCAAACTATTCACACCCCACCAGGCTTCTCTTTTAGTGAGTTGTGCCCCTCCAAACACTCCCCGAGGGTAAGATCTACCTTTCCCGGCACCCCAAACTAAACAGAGCCAGCCTCAGCCCCGCCCCTCCCTTCCTTCCAGCTGTCCACTGTTTGTCGAAAGCAGAGACTCTGGACAAGGGGGTGGAGGCAGGGTACAGAGGGGCGCACAAAGATTTGGAAGCCAGCAGGAAGACAAAAGAATGACAAGAAGGAGCAACTGTTTGTAAAGGGAAACCTGAGACGGGCACAAAGCTCAGGCCCTAAGCCCAGGCTCGTGTGGAGCCAGGGTAGGGGTCTCCCCAAGGTCAGAGATTCTGGGGGCAGGCAGCTTGGAGTTCTAGGCCCCCCTCCAGGGTGGGTCTCCCCTCCCATATGCACAGACAACCCGTTTCCCCTTCCTCTTCCTGGGCGAAGATCCCTGCCTCTTTCTGCCGCTCTCCTGCTCCCATCCCATGAGTTTGGGGGCTCCTTTCTTATTTCCCTCTTTTCATGCCGAGGTCTCCTTTAACTTGCCCTAGTGCTCCCCTCCTCCTCCCATTCCTGGTAGTAATTTTAGCAACTTTTCCTCTGAGCTCCCGCTGGCATGTTCACAGCAAATGGCCCCTGTTTGCGCCTGACACTTGATCAGGGTGGTGACAGAGCCCAGACAAAGCAGTCACAATGCTGGGGAGGGGAGGGCAGGGGAGACAGATTACCTTCCTTCCACTCCAGGCCTTATTTGGTCTACCTTAGTGAAGCTGTCCTCCCTCCAGCCCCTCTTTATTTATAGAATTTTGCTCTGCTCTCCTTTGTCTTATCTGCTATCACTCTAACACACCCTGCACTCTCCCCACACACCCCCACACAGGGGGCCCCTGGCCCCCCACTCCTCCCACCAGGAATGTATGTGTGAGCAAAGGCACTGACTATAAGTTCAGGCCTGGATTTCACTCCTTCAAACAGTTGAGTAGAGCTGTGCGGAGGAAGGATCTTTATACCTGTCACTGCTACATCCTGATTGACTAAAATAATGCCTGGCACGTGGGTGTTCAATAAACACTGGTTGAATGAAGGAGTCAGCAACGCTGCTGTCTTCAAACTGTAGCGAGTAGAAGGAAGCGAATCCTGATGGAGCTAAGTGTAGGTGCCAGAGGGCTGGAGAAAAGGTGGGGATTTTTAAGGATGTCAGACCCTCCGATCTGGCTTCACACTGAGGCACTGAGGCAGCAAGCTTAGAGACAGGCGAGTTCTCTTCTCCCCTTCATAAGCTCTCTGAGGAGAACAGTAACACTGTAACACCAGTAGACCAGATCCCCCCAACTCAAAGCGGGGGAACAAAGTACCATTGATTTGATTTACTAACTGTAGAAAAGGCTTCCCAGTTCCACGCCACAGACACTGGCCCATGATGAAGATACTGGCTTTGAAACGGCTCGGCTGGCTCCCAAGCATCCTTTGTGCGTCTGTGTCTGAGCCCTGGGAACTCAGGGAGGGGCAGCCGCTTTAGCTTGGAAAGCTCGAGGGGGTGGACAAAAAGAAACTTTGCCCTTCGTCGCCAGTCCCTGAGGTCCCTACCAGTGGACCTAATCCCTCAGCACCTGGCAGGGCCTGGTCGGGACCCCCAGAATTTGTCCTGCTGAGCAGTCCCTGTAGGGGCTGCCTCGGCGGCTGCACACCTGTGCAGCACTGGCTGCACAGCCCCTGGGTTTCATGGTCGGCCTCCCACTTGCTGGCTCCTGTCCAACTAATGCTGCCCAGACTGTGTCGTGGTTACCAAGCAGCCCCCACCAAGGCCCCCACCTGGATGGCCCTTCCCTGCTGCACCCACCGCACCTTCAAAGTGCACCTGGGCCCCATCCCCCTGCCTGAAGCTCTCCTTCCAAGCGCACAGTAATCAGATGGATCAGTCCGCATGCGCTGAAGAGCTGTGACTGGGAAGGAGGGGGAGCCTCAAACCAAACCACGCAGTGGTTGCCTGGACACGGAGCCAGTGAAGCTTAAACACGGGAGGAGCGTGGCATCCACTATGTTCTGTGCTCACAGGCTGAGCCCCAGCTCCCTTTGCTCCCCTCCTCTGTGGCTGCTCCTCAGGCCCTCGGGAAAGTGGGAGATCTTTCCAGTCCCTCTACCCACCTTGCCTGAACACCCATCTCACCAGAGCTAGAGAGAGGTCACCCCTACAGAACACCAGCAGAGTGCAGGCAGGCGCAGCCCCTCCTAGATCACAGCAGCTGTGTTGTCTAGGCCCTGAGGTGAGGCATTTAGTGCTTGTGGACAGGGCTAGGAAAACAGGCAAAAGGCTCCAACCCAGGACCATCTGGAGCCAGCCCTCCGCACACAGTGGGTCCTGGGCTGCTTGGACCCCCAGCCCTCCTTCTCAGGCTCCTTCTCCAGGCTGGGCTCCATCCCCATCTCAGGAGCTGTTCCCCACCCTCCTTGAATCTTGTTGCCCTGACTGGCTGCCTGATCTCAGAGAAGGCTTTTCCTCTCCCCATGAAATGGAGGACTTGGACCCATCACTAAGGCCTGTCTGGCTCTGAGGCTCGGTGACCTCACACACTGCCTGGCCGTCCAGGGAAATCAGTGCTTGAGCCAGAGGCCCCATCTCTAAGCTCCCTGGTCCTCCGTCTTGCCGTCTGGCTGGGAAGCCTCCTTCCAGCTGTCCCCACCTAGCCCCTACCCTGGGTCCAACTCTGCTCTGGGGTTGCTCACTCTCAGCCCCACCCCATCTCAAAGTTGGGTGCAGGACCCAGGCCAGGGAGCAGGAAGGACACTATGCAAGGGACCAGGCTGGTCCTGGGGGCAGGGGCCCTGAGGGCAGAAGTCCAAGAGGGCATGGAGGAGGGGGAGAGGGCCTGCCTGAGGTCATGGTGGTCGTGGTCAGTTCCCCCTCCCACCAGCTGTGGAATGTGAGGCCTGGCCTGGGAGATATTTTGGCTGTCCTTGGAGCCCTCCCCGCCCCCTGGAATCAGACCCTGCTCACTCCATGCCATAACAATGACGACCACTTCCAATTGTTTCCTAGCTTGCGGGGAGGGGGAGGGGAGCATGGTTTGGGAAAGGAGGGGGGAGCCTGGGGGAAATGCTTCTAGTGACAACAGTCCTTTCTAAATCCGGCTGGGGACTGGGTGCAGGTGGGGGTGGGGGAGCCCCGCTTCCCCATATATACAGCCCCCGCCTGGCCAGGTCGGCTCCACAGCTCTCTCCTGCGCTCCAGTCTTCTCTCCTTGCTGCTCTCAGGTAGGGGCTGGGAGCTGGCGGCCCTCCTCTGGGATAAGGGGCCCAGGTTTAGGAAGGGGCTCCTCTAGGAAGAGCACGCTGCATTCAGGGCTTCATGCAAAGTGTCACATCTGGTCACTGAACACACATGGGCAGGTCTAGACATGTGTGTACATGCCAGAAGAATGGGGTGGGGCTCATGTGTTACAGGGGGAGATGTCTGTGTCTGACTGAGCATGTGGGACCAGAGGGGTGTGTGTGTATGTGTCTGAATGTTTGGTGAGAGAGGCTATGTGTCTCACTGCCTGAGACACAGAAATATCAACTGGGAGATGAGTTTATGATCAGGCCCGAGAACAAGTAGGAAGGGGCAAGAGGATGGCAGAGAACAATCACTTAAGATGTTTGTGCATAAAAGCTAGTTCTGTGAGGTTTGCACTGGGTAACCACCCACATTCACACACACGGAATGGCTCATGTGAGCAGCTGGGAGTTGAGCCCGTGGGAGTATGTGTGTGCCCTCCAAAAGCTGCTCCCAAGCACAGGAGCGTGGCGTCCTGTCTTCGTACCCTTGACACGGTCTCTGTGCTGGGCACAGACTGAATGTACAGCTTGCCACATGTCTGTTGCAGAGCGTGTTCAGCTGTGCCATGGGTGTGTCTATGAGAAGATGCCCACAGGGGTTCCTCTCTGACCATAGAATGGGGACAGGATGGACGAGAACTGGCTCCGGAGTCATGAAACTTGCGTTCAAGTCCTGTCTCCACCATTTACTGAGATGTATTTTTGGACAAGCAAGCTCATGAACCTAGATTTCCTTCTCTGTAGAATGGAGTGAGGACTGAGGAGGAAGACGGGCATAAAAATGCTCTGTAGGCATAAAGCCCCAACCGTGTGACCACTGGTTGTATGTCAGGTGGCTCAAAAAGGCAAGCTTCACTAGATGAGGGAGGCCAGGGCAGGGCCATTGGCCAGGAGTGAGGAGTGAGGGGGACACCGAGGTGACATCAAGATCCTGGGTGGGAAAATCGAGAGAGAGAGCGGGACCAGAGAAGCCCACCACCACCGCCCACTCCTGTTCAGGCCTGCAGGTGGAGGGGTGCTGAAGGGTGGGGCCAGGATGAGGCAGGGACACAGCCCTGACCAACCTTCCTACTTTCCAGGCCCCATCACCTTGAGCCCCTTTCCTCTTGAAGGCACGTGCGAGAAGCCAAGGTAAGGAGAGTGGAAGAAGGGGTGGAGAGATCTGGGAAGACACACAACTCTAGTTTCTGCCTTGCCTTAGGGAGCATGGCCTGGTGGCCAGGAGTGCTCACCTGTGACTAGTGGAGGAGTCAGGTGGCGAAGGGGTTCAGAGATGTGTGTAGTGTATATAGTCAGCTTCCTGCTTGCAGAAGCCCGAGGCACTCTGCCCTCCGCTAGCAGGGCCCCAGGCTGGACCAAGTTAGCCTCCGCCTCCGCCCTGCTAGGGCTAGGAGATGAGCTGAAGGAATGAGGGACTCTCGGTGACCCCTCCTGACCCCTGAGCACTGTGCTAGGCTTTGGGGCTCCCACTGCAGGGGGAAGAGGGGAGGGGAAGGCAGTCAGCTTCTTCTCCCTCCCTCTGCAGCCGCAGCCATGGTGGACGCGGAGATGGCCGCGTTTGGGGAGGCCGCCCCCTACCTGCGCAAGTCAGAGAAGGAGCGGCTGGAAGCCCAGACCAGACCTTTTGACCTCAAGAAGGACGTCTTTGTGCCTGATGACAAAGAGGAGTTTGTCAAGGCCAAGATTCTGTCTCGAGAGGGTGGCAAAGTCACCGCCGAGACAGAGCATGGCAAGGTGGGTGGCAGGGCCAGCATGAGAGGCCACTCTGGATGCCCACCCACATCTGGGGTGCCTGGAGGTGGATGCCACCAGGATGCACCCCACAGAGTTCTGCTTCTCCCTTCCTTCTGGGTAGGGATCTACTCTCTCCAAATAGCCCTCTCATCCCCAACATCCCATCTATCTTCTCTGGGACCCTGGATTCTTTTCTCATGAACATGGTTCTCCTATAACCTGCCTAACTCCCATCCCTGTCCGTGGGCTGTTGCAGACAGTGACTGTGAAGGAGGACCAGGTGTTGCAGCAGAACCCACCCAAGTTCGACAAGATCGAGGACATGGCCATGCTGACCTTCCTGCATGAGCCTGCGGTGCTCTACAACCTCAAGGAGCGCTACGCCTCCTGGATGATCTACGTGAGTGCGCCCCCGGACATCCCTCTGAATCTAGTGGCTTCCTGCTCCGTGCATCTCCACCTCCTGGAGCCCAGCGTGTCTGTCCTTTGCGCCCAGGCAGTACTTCACCCTGTCCCAATCCTTACATCTTTGTGTGTGCTAAGCTGCTTCAGTCCTGTCCAACTCTTTGTGAGCCTATGGGCCGTCGCCCACCAGGGTCCTCCGTCCACGGGATTTCCCAGGCAAGAATACTAGAGTGGGTTGCCATTTCCTTCTCCAGGGGATCTTTCCAACCCAGGGATCAAACTCATGTCTCCTGCTTGGCAGGTGGATTCTTTATCACTGGTACCACCTGGGAAGCCCACCTACATCCTTGGTGCGGTTCTAGTAACCTGAGGGCTGGGATGCGTCCATACAATTTCCTTTCTCTCTCCCCTAAGACCTTTATCTAACTCCAAAAGCCGCCTCCCCTCCCACTTCATCACTGGCAACTCACTTTTTTTCCTCCCCTAGACCTACTCGGGCCTCTTCTGCGTCACCATCAACCCCTACAAGTGGCTGCCGGTGTACAATGCCGAGGTGGTGGCTGCCTACAGGGGCAAGAAGAGGAGCGAGGCGCCGCCCCACATCTTCTCCATCTCTGACAATGCCTACCAGTACATGCTGACAGGTGACAGGCCCCAAGCGAAGGGTTTCTTGAGGGCCCCTCCTCCCGAGGGGTTCAGGCCTCTGGGAGAGAGGCAGGGAGCTGGGGCAGGGTGGGGAGATGACAAAGCATCCTGTGCAACTCCTAACGTGGCCTCCCCACCTTCTCCCCACAGACAGAGAAAACCAGTCCATCCTGATCACGTGAGTATGGCTCCTTCCTGTTCCCTTCCACAATCTCCTGGAGCCCCGCCCCCGTCAGGACCCAAACCCCCACACACAGACTCCCAGTTCTCTTTCCCTCCACCTTCTGATACCAGCTCTGATGTCTTCTCTGGCCTTGACCCTGGCCTTCTCCTTGCTCCTCCCTTCCTTTCTCCTCCGCACCCCTCTCTTATTTTTCCTCTCCCATCTCCTTCACTTACACCCCTCTAATTCATCACTCATCTATCCGTACGCCTGGGAACACCATGTCTTCTTCCCCTCTTCATTTCCCTTCATTTTTCCCTTCAGAAACCCTCCCCATTCTTCCAGCCCCATCCATTCTTTTCCAAAATGGCCTGGGCCCATCTCCTTTGATTAACCTTGCCCAGCCAAGACCATATTGCGCTGTGCTTAGTCGCTCAGTTGTGTACAACTCTGCAACCCCAAGGACTGTAGCCCTCCAGGCTCTTCTGTCCGTGGGGATTCTCCAGGAAAGAATACTGGAGTGGGTTGCCATACCCTCCTCCAGGGGATTTTCCCAACCCAAGGATTGAACCCAGGTCTCCCGCCTGCCCGAATCCACTTTTTCTAGCACATCCTTCCTGGTTGCTACCCTTGACCCTGTATATGTCAGAGCACAGCTGTAACACTGGGATGCATATTATCTGGTGGCTTCCTGCTGCAGGGCTCCCCCTGCCAAATAAAGCTAGGCAATCTCTCCTGACTCGAGGCTTGTGGTCTCAAACAATGTTTGTTCACTGCCTAATAAGCCCAACTGTCCCAACAGCGGAGAATCCGGGGCAGGGAAGACGGTCAACACCAAGAGAGTCATCCAATACTTCGCGGTCATTGCCGCCATTGGCGACCGCAGCAAGAAGGAGCAGACGCCAGGCAAGGTAGGCCTCATGTCCTCCAAGGGCCTGTACCGCAGAAAGGGAGAAGGAGGAGGAGGAGGCCTCTCACCTGCCATCCTTCTTGACCTCCGCAGGGCACCCTGGAGGACCAGATCATCCAGGCCAACCCAGCCCTGGAGGCCTTCGGCAACGCCAAGACCGTCAGGAATGACAACTCCTCCCGCTTTGTGAGTGGGCCCTGCCTTTGGACTTGGGATTTGGGCTGGTCAAGGAATGTGTCAAACAGGAGCCCTCCCTCAACTCATCACCACTTTTCTCCACGTCTCCAGGGGAAATTCATTCGAATCCATTTTGGGGCGACCGGAAAGCTGGCGTCTGCAGACATCGAGACCTGTGAGTGTCACAGATCTGCTAGGACTCATCCTGACCCCACCCTCACTGTCTCGGTCCCAGGCTCTCCCTGTGTCACTGGATGGCTCTGCCTCTCAGGCTCTCTTCTGCTCTCTCTGTCTCGGAGTCTCTAGGTCTACATATTCCTCTCCCTTTGAGACTTCCTCTCGTCTTTCTCCATCTCTGTCTCTGCACATCTGTGTGTCTTTCTCTGGGACCTTCCTCTGCTCCTGGGACTTCGTCTCCATCTCCATCTCTGTGTGTGATCTCTGTGCATCTGTGGGTGCATCTCTCTCCCTCTCTTGTCTCTCCCTTTCCCTCTGTCCTGTTCTCTACATTTATCATTCCTTTTTCTCTATTTCCTTATACTTAAATCCCAACTTTTTCTTCTTCTCTTTCTTCTCCCCTCCCATTCACAGACCTTCTGGAAAAATCCAGAGTTATTTTCCAGCTGAAAGCAGAGAGAGATTATCACATTTTCTACCAAATCCTGTCCAACAAAAAGCCTGAGCTGCTGGGTGAGTCACAGCTACTAACTGAGACCAACTATCTCCATGGCAACCTGGTCCCCTCCACTTGCAGCTGCTTGTTGACAGGCCCTGGGTTTATCGCACTGCTGGGTTCAGTTCTGTGGGATGCAGGACCCCATTAAGCCCTGTCATGTGCTCTTTTGCAGGTCATGTGTCATGGCAGATAGCCCCAGGGAGGACCAGGGGTTTGTGCCCCAATTCTAACGTCTCTCCCCCCACCCCCCAGACATGCTGCTGATCACCAACAACCCCTATGACTATGCATTCATCTCCCAAGGAGAGACCACTGTGGCCTCAATTGATGACGCTGAAGAGCTCATGGCCACTGATGTAAGTGTGTGAGGACCCAGCTGAGAGGCAAGGGAATTGGTGGTAAGGGGCAAATGGGTCCAGTTCACTGCCCCAGAAATAGAGCTAAGACCCTGGCTGTCTGTTCCTTCCTGAGGGCCAGAATGTGCCCTGTGACCCCGGTATGCTGGGATACAGGTGAGATGAGACACGGTGGGCCAGACTGGTATTTTCAATCAAAGCAGAGAGCGTTGAAAGCCATGGACAAAGAAAAAGACAAGCCAAAAATCAAAGCATTACTAAGGAAAAGGGGAGGTGGTGGTTATGCCGCTGCCGTGGGGCTAGAGCAGGTATAGATACAGACGGGAGATCCAGGCATGGATGTAAGGGAAGGGTCTAGAAGAGGGACAGCAGTAGGAAACATTAGTGGGTCACCCAGAGCAGCTCCAGAGAACAGCTTAACCACTGATACCCCAGCCAAGGCAGTCCACATCCACCAGCTTAGTTTTGGGGTTCCCCACTAGGGATGGGAGTCTC
Organism: Antilocapra americana; assembly: GCA_007570785.1. Classification (NCBI taxonomy): domain Eukaryota; kingdom Metazoa; phylum Chordata; class Mammalia; order Artiodactyla; family Antilocapridae; genus Antilocapra; species Antilocapra americana. The sequence continues at coordinate 1,410,204 of ML661891.1, read as the reverse complement.
AGCAGCCACAGAGATTCAGGAGATAAGATCTCGCTCAACTGCGGAGGGGTCTCATTTACCTTCCATACTCCCTTTTCTGGGGTCCACCACTACGGGTCCTGCCTACAGAACGCCTTTGATGTGCTGGGCTTCACTACAGAGGAGAAGAACTCCATGTACAAGCTGACGGGCGCCATCATGCACTTTGGAAACATGAAGTTCAAGCAGAAGCAGCGAGAGGAGCAGGCCGAGCCCGACGGCACCGAAGGTGGGAGTCAGGGGTGCGGGGAACAGCTATGGAGCCATGAAGCCTTTGTCTGCAGAGGAGGCATCCCTTTTCCAACTCTGCCATCTGCCCTTCCCTTCCAGAGGCCGACAAGTCCGCCTACCTCATGGGGCTGAACTCAGCCGACCTGCTCAAGGGGCTGTGCCACCCTCGGGTGAAGGTGGGCAACGAGTACGTCACCAAGGGGCAGAATGTCCAGCAGGTGGGTCATCTTGAGACATTAAACAGCAGAGGGGCTGGCATGGTGCAGCCGTGGGAGCTTTGCAATTTATTCTTTCCACCACTCTCTCATTCGGGTTTCTCCCCCACCTTCCAGGTGGCGTATGCCACTGGGGCACTGGCCAAGGCCGTATATGAGAGGATGTTCAACTGGATGGTGACGCGGATCAACGCCACCCTGGAGACCAAACAGCCGCGCCAGTACTTCATAGGTGTCCTGGACATCGCTGGCTTCGAGATCTTTGATGTGAGTGGGGAGCCCAGGATCTGAAAGAATGGGAACTCACTGGGTCACACAGGCAGCCACCACTGGCCAAGTTCTGGGGAAGGCCGTGGTCTCCCCAGGGGTTGAGACAGCCACGTGTCTTCAGGGGGTGTTCCCTCCCTCCCCTGCCCAGAGGCTAGTCACACCCGTTGCCAGGCTGGACGCAGCCCTGGCCACAGACTGCTGCCCACCTGACCCACTCCTCCCCGTCCCCACCCTGCAGTTCAACAGCTTCGAGCAGCTCTGCATCAACTTCACCAACGAGAAGCTGCAGCAGTTCTTCAACCACCACATGTTTGTGCTGGAGCAGGAGGAGTACAAGAAGGAGGGCATCGAGTGGGAATTTATTGACTTTGGCATGGACCTGCAGGCCTGCATTGACCTCATTGAGAAGGTGCTACTTTGGCCCCTCTGCCTGAACTCTCCACTCACACCCCACACGCACGAACGCCCTAGAAGAATAGCCGCCCCGCCCTTCTGGGCATCATAATCTAGCTAACAGAAGAATCCTGAGCCCTAGTTTCCGGAGCCTTGTGCTATCCCAGCCACCCAGGACAGGGTGGTCCTGGAGTGCTGAGTTCCAAAGCTTGAGAGCAGACATGCAGAGGATGGGCGCTTCAGGGACGGCCTCCCATACCAGTGTGTTTAGCAACTCTGGTTTACTCATCAAGGAGCAGGAAGTCTGAGGATGGCATGGGAAAACATAAGAGAGAACTTCTTTTCAATCCCAACATCTCAAGGATATGGGCGATGGAGTAGGGTGTAAAGCACCTATAGCATCCATGTTCCCAGACTTTCACAAAGGTCCCTTTGAAATCAAAGTGCCACCTTGGGAAGGTTTGAACAGGTGCCAGTCAATAGGTAACTGCTCAGAGATGAAGAATCAGCTAATAGCCAAAGGGGCATCTCCATCGACACTAGAGCAGGCAGGGTCCATCTCCATCTGCTTGAAGCAGGCTCAGTGATGCTCTCCCCTCCCCCTTCAGCCCATGGGCATCATGTCCATCCTGGAGGAGGAGTGCATGTTCCCCAAGGCCACCGACATGACCTTCAAGGCCAAGCTGTACGACAACCACCTGGGCAAGTCCAACAACTTCCAGAAGCCACGCAATATCAAGGGGAAGCCGGAAGCCCACTTCTCCCTGATCCACTATGCCGGCACGGTGGACTACAACATCATAGGCTGGCTGCAGAAAAACAAAGACCCACTCAACGAGACGGTGGTGGACTTGTACAAGAAGTCTTCCCTCAAGATGCTCAGCAACCTCTTTGCCAACTATGCTGGGTTTGACTCACGTAAGTGGAGACTGGGACTCAGGGACTGGGAGCAGGTTTCTATGGTGGTTCTGAGGCAGGTCAAGTGCTAGGCCCCCAACATTTCCATGTCGGGCTGGGCCCCAGGGTTTACAGACACAGTGAGAGAATTGGGTGGAGAAGTTGAAGCACCCCCAGTGAAGACCATGCCTGCAGCCAAATGTGGAGAAAGGTTGGCATTCCTCACCTGCTGCCCTGACTCCACACATGCCCACTCGTCCCCTTTACTTGACTCTCTCTTCCATAGCTATTGAGAAGGGCAAAGGCAAGGCCAAGAAAGGCTCATCCTTTCAGACTGTGTCAGCTCTGCATAGGGTGAGTGTGAGATCGGCACCAGCCCAACCCTGCTTGTCCCCCGTCTGGCTCAGCCCTGACTCCTCCCACTCAGTCTCCTCAGTCCCTTCCTGACCCTTTCCACCCTGTCTTCCCTCCCCTGTATCTGCTGGCCTTGGCTCTTACTCCTTTCTCAACTCCCTTGGCTTCTCTATTCCTTCTGCCTCCCATTGTCTTCTCCTCTGTGTCTTCCCCTAGCCCTCCTTCAGTCTCCAGCTCCTTGCATTCTCTCTTTCCTTTCCTTTCCCTCTGCTCCCTTTCTTACTTCTCTTTCACTTTCTTAAATTCTTCCTCTTGGGCTTTGGGCCACAGGAGAATCTGAACAAGCTGATGACCAACTTGCGCTCCACACACCCCCACTTCGTGCGGTGTATCATCCCCAATGAGACAAAGTCTCCAGGTGAGCCCAAGAAGCCTGGCCAACCCACTGCTGAGATGCACTGCCCCAGGGGCAGAGTCTTTTAGATCACCTCTTGAGCTCCCACCATGGAGATTTCCAGATCACATTCTTCCCCTCCCATTCCCCAGAGAGGCTCACACACAGCTTCCCACCCTGGCCCCAACACTGCCCTCCATTTAGAACGTATAGCTCATGGTAATGTGTAACTACTTTGATGGACATTTGCTCCTAAGTGCCTTATAGCCCCTGATGAGACATGTAAGGATTGTTTCCCCCTTTCTGAATCATAAGGAGATGGAGGAGTTCAGATGTCTGGGTTCGGGTGCCTGGCTCTGCTCTGATCAGTTCAGTGACCTTGGTCAAGTCCCTTAACCTGCTTAGACAATGATCTATACTGGCCCTGGCTACCACCTATGAAAATAGGCATAAACGATATATAATAAGGACTGTGAAAGCCTTTTGGTTACTCTTAAAATTTATGGCAAAAAAAAAAAAAAATACTGACTTGCTAAGGTTACAGGCCAATCCGTGACAGAACCAAGATCAGAACCCAGAACCCTCAGCTCTTAGCCCCATGCTCTCCCCACACACTCCTCTCCTTTCCCTCCTGCTGCAGGAGTGATAGACAACCCCCTGGTCATGCACCAGCTGCGCTGCAATGGCGTGCTGGAGGGCATCCGCATCTGCAGGAAGGGCTTCCCCAACCGAATCCTCTACGGGGACTTCCGGCAGAGGTGGGTACCGGGTTCTGCAGGGCTCAGGGAACAAGGGGTGCCTGGGCAACCTTGGCGGGCAGCGGAAACTGCGAGTGGCCTTGGATTCTGTGGGCAGAGCAGATCACTGCAGAACATAGGTGACATGGGGCACCTCCCTCCCAGGTATCGAATCCTGAACCCAGCGGCCATCCCCGAGGGCCAGTTCATTGACAGCAGGAAAGGGGCAGAGAAGTTGTTGGGCTCCCTGGACATTGACCACAACCAATACAAGTTTGGCCACACCAAGGTAAAGAAAAGGCGGAAACAAACTGACTACAAGGAGACCTTTCTTGTCCTTTTACTTTATGGCTCCTTTCCTTTTATCAACCATCTCACAAGCATTACTGAACCACATGCTAGCCCCCCCCAAGGACCAGACAGCCCTGTTCCCCTATTCTAGCTCCAGTTGCCACTGACCTCCTTCCTCCAGTTCTGTCCTGCCTTGTCACCCTCCCTAAGATAAGCCCCTCTTCATCTCCCTCCTGCCCGTCCCAGTCATGTCCACACACAACTTCCCTGCAGGTGTTCTTCAAGGCGGGGCTGCTGGGGCTGCTGGAGGAGATGCGAGATGAAAGGCTGAGCCGCATCATCACCCGCATCCAGGCTCAGTCCCGAGGTGTGCTCTCCAGAATGGAGTTCAAGAAGCTGCTGGAACGCAGGTAAGAGATGTTAAAGGGAGGGTCTCAGGCCTCTAAGGATCAGGTCGGGTCAGAGCAGTAGAAGGAGAAAGAGCACCCCAGGCCTTCAAGTGATAAAGGGCCACAACACCTACAAACACCAGCGGCGGGGGGCAGGGTGGGGGTGACTCGCAGTCACAGTGAAGGATGTATGGAGGAGCCAGGGCCTCTGGGGCAGGAAGGAGGGAAGAGGCTCTCTCACCAACCTTGCTCGGCCCCTGCAGAGACTCCCTGCTGATTATCCAGTGGAATATTCGGGCCTTCATGGGGGTCAAGAACTGGCCTTGGATGAGGCTCTTCTTCAAGATCAAACCACTGCTGAAGAGTGCAGAGACAGAGAAGGAAATAGCCACCATGAAGGAGGAGTTTGGGCGCCTCAAAGAGGCGCTGGAGAAGTCAGAGGCTCGGCGCAAGGAGCTGGAGGAGAAGATGGTGTCCCTACTGCAGGAGAAGAATGACCTGCAGCTCCAAGTGCAGGCGGTGAGACCCCCAGGCCTCTGCCCACATCTCCCACACACCCTGCACCTCCCTACCCGGGGGCTCACCATCCTGTGCCCTCATAGGCAGAGGATTCTGGAATCAACATTTCCAAAGGCCTCCAAAGAGGTCTCTAGAGAAAGAAAGGGAAGGGGAGAAAGGATTAACTTAAAAACAGAGGTTTTCCATCAGGATTTAACCTGGATCCATAGCTTAATAATTCTGTGACTTTGGGCAAATGATGTGTCATCTCTGGGTCTCCAAGTCTTCATCTTTAGACCGGGAATAAAGTGGCCCATTTCACCAGGCTGTAACTATGCAAAGTGCTGGCATCAACAAATACAGTTCCCTCCCCTTTGATGGAGGAGACCAGGGAAAGAGGGCCAGATAAAGAGACTTCTGGTTCCCTTCCTCTCTGCTCTCATTCCCCGGTGGTCCTGTTATATTGCCCTAAAACTTCTCCTCCCCCCATCTTTCTGAGGTTCTTCTCAGCTGGGAAGGTCCTGGGGTTGCCCTCTTACACTGAAGGTGGAGCCTGTCCCTCCATGCTTTTGCTAGGACAAGGACCCCACCCACCAAATAGTTTCCCCTCTGCACCTTGCCCTCAGGAACAAGACAACCTGGCTGATGCAGAAGAGCGCTGTGACCAGCTGATCAAGAACAAGATCCAGCTGGAGGCAAAGGTGAAGGAGATGACTGAGAGGTTGGAGGACGAGGAGGAGATGAACGCTGAGCTCACCGCCAAGAAGCGCAAGCTGGAAGACGAGTGTTCTGAGCTCAAGAGGGACATTGATGACCTGGAGCTGACACTGGCCAAGGTGGAGAAGGAGA
>ML661891.1:1273302-1404658 GCA_007570785.1 Antilocapra americana | reverse complement strand
GTGGAGAAGGAGAAGCACGCAACAGAGAACAAGGTGAGGGCAGCTCCTTTTGACTCCAGACCAAGTCTCAGGACTCCCAGACCTGAATGTGGTCCTGGCCCTTGGCCTTGGAGATATCCATAGAAGTCTCCAGGTTGGTGATGTTTGACCCTAAAGGGGATGGGGTTCTTGGTCAATAGGTGAAGAACCTGACAGAGGAGATGGCTGGGCTGGATGAGATCATTGCCAAGCTGACCAAGGAGAAGAAAGCTCTGCAAGAGGCCCACCAGCAGGCCCTGGATGACCTTCAGGCTGAGGAGGACAAGGTCAACACCCTAACCAAGTCTAAAGTCAAGTTGGAGCAGCAGGTGGATGATGTGAGTAGGAAAAACCATGCTTCCTTTGTCTCTCTCAGGTCAGGATTTTGCAGGCAACGCCAATGGCCAAGGGGTTTTCAATCCCTAAAACTAACTTCCATCCTACCTGGGCCCTTTTCCTGTGCATGCTAAGTCGCTTCAGTTGTGCCTGACTCTTTGCGACCCTATGGACAGTAGCCCACTAGACTCCTCTGTCCATGGGATTCTCCAGGCAAGAATACTGGAGTGAGTTGCCATGCCCTCCTCCAGGGGATCTTCCTGACCCAGGGATTGAACCTGCAGCTCCTGCATTGCAGGCGAATTCTATACCACTGAGCCACCTATGAAAGCCCCTTTCTTTCTATGGTTCTTCACTAGGCTGGGTCTCTGAATCCTTCATGTCTGCTGGATGACTCTGCTGGCTTAACTTCCAGTCCCACTGGACTTTGGGTTTAGAAGGGAGCAGAGGGGGATGTATTGTGGACCTCAGGTTTTCTACACTCTGTTCATTTTTATCTTCTCCACCAGCTGGAGGGATCCCTGGAACAGGAGAAGAAGGTACGCATGGACCTGGAGCGAGCTAAGCGGAAGCTGGAGGGTGACCTGAAGCTGACCCAGGAGAGCATCATGGACCTAGACAATGACAAACTGCAGCTGGAAGAAAAGCTCAAGAAGTAGGAGTATACGGAGGCTGGGAGGGGGTCCTGGGGGTGTCTGGCCTGAGGGTTAGAGCTCAGGGTGTTACATGGCCTCTGGCCAAGGCTTCCCAGGGCACAGTGGGAGCAAGCAGGTCAATCACAGCCCTTCCCCTGCCTTCACTCTTGGGGGCCAGAGGGAGAGGAGTGGTTCTTGCATGCAGAGGCAGGAGGAGAGGATGAGGGCAGAGAAAAGAAAACCACCTGTCACCTCCTTCTTCTCCAGGAAGGAGTTTGACATTAATCAGCTGAACAGTAAGATTGAGGATGAGCAGGCACTGGCCCTTCAGCTGCAGAAGAAACTGAAGGAAAACCAGGTGAGGTTCTTCTGGTGCAGCCACCGGGGAGCTCAGTGGAGCTGAGACAGTTGGGACTGCAGGAGCTGCTTAGGATTCTAGACAGTATTTAGAACTCTGAGCTACCTGGAGGCCCTGTGAGCCCTGACTTCCAGGCACCTGGGAACATCAGCCTTCCCCCATTAGACCAATAATGTCTTATTTCATCTGAGCTATTTGGGGAGGTGGGTGGGAATCATACTTACTAAAACAGCTTCTCTGCCTAATGGGTTTTCTTGTGCTTAGTCGCTCAGTCGTGTCCAACTCTTTGTGACCCCATAGACTACAGCCTGCCAGGCTCCTCTGTCCATGGGGATTCTCCCAGCAAGAACACTGGAGTGGGTTGCCATGCCCTCCTCCAGGGGATGTTCATGACTCAGGGATCAAACCCAGGTCTCCCGCATTGCAGGCAGATTCTTTACCATCTTAGCCACCAGGAAAACCCATTGGGCTTTCTGCCCTGGGACAATTGGTGGGGCTTGGTGGTCCTCCAACCCTTCCTTTGGTGCTTCTCTCCCCTCGTGGGGGTGAGAAAAGCCTTCATGGAGTCCCTTCTCATGGAGAACTCTGTTCTTATTCTTCCCAAGTACTTGCCTTGCCACTAACTTGGGCTGAATCCCCACAGAGCACTTGAGTCAACTCCTGAGACCTTGAGCAAGTCACTTCCCCTCCTGCACCTCAGATTCTCTTCTCATCTGTAAAATGGGACTAACGACCCCTGCCTTAAAGAGGACCAGAAGAAATACTGTATAGGAACCCACTTTGTCAATCAAGAGGCTATGTATACATGTGATTTTAGTATAGCTCAGGTTACCGAAGTCAGCCAGCCCCTTGCAAGAAGATATTGTTTTGTCTGCCCATGGCTTTCTCATCCCTCTGCAGGAGGAGACTGAATTGACAACCAGAGTCCCCCTTGCCTTTCACACACCCTGAATTTTAATGTGCTTTTAGTCCTGTGTTTGTCAGAGAGCCCTGGAGGCGAGGGAGGCAGGTACTCTCCTCCTCATTTCAAAGCTGCAGAAGTTGCATGACCACATCTGGACACAGTGATCCTCAGGCCAAGGGTACTCAGCTATTGACCCCCTCATTTCCTGAAGAGGTCACAGCTAGTGGAGAGGGCCAATCCCCCCTCCGCATTCAGGGCCAAGGGTACAGGCTGCAAGGGACACGTGAACACAGTTCCACTCTTCTGAGGGCTGCTTACGGGCTGGTCTGCTTTTGGTGATGCTCTTACCTCCCATTTTCTTGGGTGCTCCTTCTGGGTTTTAGCCAGAATATTAGAACATCGCCAGGTTCTTCTGCCTTGGGTCTGGGCAGCCTCTTTGACTCTCGGATCCAGAACAACAGTGCAGTTATCCTCACCAGATCCCAACAATGCACCGTAGGGATCTTCTTCCTGTCCAAGCTCTTGTCCCATCATGGGAGCAGAGGTATGGTGGTCCTGTCTCTCCTGCTCCCAGGACCCCCTCCTCACACACACACACATTCCATCAACACCCATAACCACAGATGAAAGGGTCCCACCAAACCTCCCTTTTGTTCCTGGCTAGTCAGACAACAGATCAAAAGGTAGATGGGCCAAGATTAAGGCCAAAAAAAATGAGGTGGGCACATGATACAAAAGAGGGCATCCTGCTAGCACTCTGTTGGCCTGGAACAATTAAGCTGGAACCCAGCCATGGGCATAAATACAGTAAGCTCCAGAGAGTGAGGAATAAGTTGATTAGACTTGATAGTTAACTCAGAAGATTATAAAAGTTTTTGATTGAGACATATTGTTGTAAATATTTGTAAAACACAATCACCAGCTTTCCCATCTTATCATTAGCAGAGCTGGCTGATTCTTCTTCACCCAGAAGAATCCTGAATTTCTGAGATTCAGGATCTCAAGCTCCCTCTCTGGGGTGAGAGATGCTCAGACTGGGTCTGAGATGCCCCTCCAAGAAATGCCTTAAAGGTGTGGCTTCACCCAAATTTTTATTGGTGGTCTGTGCATTATAGGATGTTTAGCAGCCTCCCTGGCCTCTGCCCACTAGATGCCAGTAGCAACACCTCCTCTCCAAGTCATGACAATCCAAAATGTCTCCAGACCTTGTCAACTGTCCTCTGGGGCACAGAATGTACCCTGGTGGGAACCACTGCTCCGCAGGACCTGGGCATCTTGGCCAAGAGCGTTCTAGAGCCCTGGGAGGGGGCTCTGATGGAAGGGCCCAGGCACTGGGTCTGAGCCCCCCATGTCCTGCCCAGGCACGCATCGAGGAGCTGGAGGAGGAGCTGGAGGCCGAGCGCACTGCCCGGGCCAAGGTGGAGAAGCTGCGCTCAGACCTGTCCCGGGAGCTGGAGGAGATCAGCGAGCGGCTGGAGGAGGCTGGCGGGGCCACGTCCGTGCAGATCGAGATGAACAAGAAGCGCGAGGCTGAGTTCCAGAAGATGAGGCGGGACCTGGAGGAGGCCACGCTGCAGCACGAGGCCACGGCGGCCGCCCTGCGCAAGAAGCACGCCGACAGCGTGGCCGAGCTGGGCGAGCAGATCGACAACCTGCAGCGCGTGAAGCAGAAGCTGGAGAAGGAGAAGAGCGAGTTCAAGCTGGAACTGGACGATGTCACGTCCAACATGGAGCAGATCATCAAGGCCAAGGTGGGCCCGGCTCTCCTCTCCTCACCCTCTCTTCCCTCACCACCTCGCAGGGTGCCTTCCCTCTACTTCCTCTCTCTGCCATCGCTCTTATTCTCACTCCCTTCATCACCCTCTGGTCTCTCTCCCTCTCACCCTTCCACCCACCTTGCCCTCCCTCTGCGTCTCCGTCTCCTCACCACCTCTCCCTTCTTTAATTCACGCACCCTCTTCAGATTGTGCCCTTCCAGCCCCGCCCCATGTCGCCTCCCGTATCCCTCCACTTCTGTGTTCTCCCCCACCTTGGCCCTCCTGTCCTTCCTCCAGTCCACCCTGCCCCTCCCACATTCACCTCTCCCGTGTCCCATACCATCTGAAGGCCAACCTGGAGAAGATGTCCCGGACACTGGAGGACCAGGCCAATGAGTACCGGGCAAAGCTAGAAGAGGCCCAGCGCTCCCTCAACGACTTTTCCACCCAGCGAGCCAAGCTGCAGACTGAGAACGGTGGGTGCCCCACACCAGCCCTGTGCCTGCCCGGGGGTAGAACATCAGTTGCCCCCTTCTCTAGCCTACAGACCCTCCTTCCCACCTGCAGGTGAGCTGTCCCGGCAGCTGGAGGAAAAGGAGGCACTGATCTCCCAGCTGACCCGAGGGAAGCTGTCCTACACCCAGCAGCTGGAGGACCTCAAGAGGCAACTGGAAGAGGAGGGCAAGGTGAGGCCAGCCAGGTGGGCAGTGGATGGGACTGAGAGCCACCCTGGGGCAACCAACCTCAGGAATGGAGGCTGGAGTGAGGCTGGAGACTACAGATAGGCCTCCATAATAGAAAGACTTTCAGGCCAGGTTCTACTCTTCAGCTTAGCCACACCCAAACATCACTGAATGCCTCCTTCCCTTTTTCTTAGAAAAAAAAAAAATTATTTATTTGGCCGCACCAGGTCTTAGTTGAGGCATCTTTTATTGGTGGCATAGGGAATCTTTTTTTTTTGCATGTGGAATCTTTAACTGTGGCATGTGAACTCTTAGCTATGACATATAGGATCTAGTTCCTAGACCAGGGGTCAAACCCAGGCCCCCTGCACGGACAGCAGTCTTAACCACTGGACCACCTGGGAAGTCCCCCTCTTTTCTTATATGGGAAGAGGTAGGCAAACTGGGAAGGTACCTCAAGATGTTGAGATTCCACAACACCAGCCCTCACCACAAAGGAGGCTGGGGCTTGATCAAGCTCACAGCTATGAAAAGATCTGAAAAATGGAGGAAGGTGGATATCTCCTTCCCAGAAGCTCAGCCCACCTGCTGGTTCTGCCCCTCCCAGGCAAAGAACGCCCTGGCTCATGCCCTGCAGTCTGCCCGGCATGACTGTGACCTGTTGCGGGAGCAGTACGAGGAGGAGACTGAGGCCAAGGCCGAGTTACAACGCGTCCTGTCCAAGGCCAACTCAGAGGTGGCCCAGTGGAGGACCAAGTACGAGACGGACGCCATCCAGAGGACCGAGGAGCTGGAGGAAGCCAAGTGAGTCCCAGGCAGCACCCCCACCCCAATTCTAAGACAGGAAGGAGCAAGAAGGCTTGGGTGGAGACAGGCAGAGCGGGCATGGGAGGCAGATATAAGATGGAAGACAGGACGTGGGGAGAAATGTGGTGGGCATCAGAGGTGCTTGGGAGGGAGCCTGGATCCTGCACTCTTGAGTGACCCCTGGCTGGCCCCGACTCACTTCCTGTGACGGGCGAGCTTTTGGCCCGGGTTATACCTGATGCTCACGTATAAGACGAGCAAAAAGCTTGTTGGTCAGAGGAGCTACCGCCGATCAGCCTGGGTGGGGAGGGGTGGAGAATGCCACCCAGAGGCTGCTGAGGGTAGGGATGCTCTGTTCTAGGGACCCGCAGTCTTGGCTCCCTGGAGGCTGGGCTTCCAGAGCATCCCAAGGAGCTGCGGGAAAGGGCCTGGTTCTTCTCATCTGGCAGTTCTGGGAGGAGTGGTCCCAAGGCACCACTGTTCCCAGGTAGAGTCACAGACACACATTCAACCACCCTGGGCAGGAAGAAGCTGGCCCAGCGGCTGCAGGATGCAGAGGAGGCCGTCGAGGCCGTCAATGCCAAGTGCTCCTCGCTGGAGAAGACCAAGCACCGCCTGCAGAACGAGATCGAGGACCTCATGGTGGACGTGGAACGCTCCAACGCGGCCGCCGCCGCCCTGGACAAGAAGCAGAGGAACTTCGACAAGGTGGGCCCGGGCAAGCGGCAGTCAGGAATCAGGAACATCCTCCCAGGAGGCTGAGGCTAGGGGAGGCTGGGCCTAGGAGGGGGACCTGGGTCCCAGAGGTGGGGCTGGGGCTGCCCCTCGAGCCGCTTGGGTCCGTTGGGTCCCCACAGATCCTGGCCGAGTGGAAGCAAAAGTACGAGGAGTCGCAGTCGGAGCTGGAGTCCTCGCAGAAGGAGGCGCGCTCCCTCAGCACCGAGCTCTTCAAGCTCAAGAACGCCTACGAGGAGTCCCTGGAGCATCTGGAGACCTTCAAGCGGGAGAACAAGAACCTGCAGGGTGTGGGCGCTGGCTGGGAGGGGCGGGGCAGGGAGGGTCCGCACGCGGGCTGTCGACCCCACCCCGCGGCTCCTCTAGGCTGTCCCCCATTGGAGCAGGCAGCCCCCGACTGAGCTTCCCGCCCCTCCCACAGAGGAGATCTCCGACCTGACTGAGCAGCTCGGAGAAGGAGGGAAGAACATGCACGAGCTGGAGAAGGTCCGCAAGCAGCTGGAGGTGGAAAAGCTAGAGCTGCAGTCGGCCCTGGAGGAGGCTGAGGTGAGGGCCTGGCTCTGCCTGGACCCCTGCTTCTGACCCTGTCCTGCCCACCTACCATCGCCCTCCTGTCTCTGACCCCCTACTCTCCCTCACCTGGGGATGATGCTGACCAAAGACAAACTCTATTAGATCATTTTCTTAGTCCAAAGTCATATACCCCGTACCCACGACTACCTCCAAAGCCAGGGTCTGCACAGAGGAAAATGCCACAGCTTGATCATAGGTTTTTGTTTCCCATTATGTTTATAAAGTTGAAACCTGGCCATCATAACAACTTCTCAGGCAGGGAGTGGAAGTATCAGCTCCAGAGTCAAACAGATCTGAATTTGAAACTTGGCTTCAGGACCTCCACTGTGACACTGGGCAAGTTCCTTAACCTCTCTGTACCTCAGTTTTCTCATCTGTAAAATGGCATTAATTGTACAAACTTCAATCCCCAAGTTAGGAAGATTCCCCTGGAGAAGAGAATGGCTACCAACTCCAATATTCTTGCCTGGAAAATTTCATGGACAGAGGAGACTGATGGGTTACAGTTCATAGGGCTACAAAGAGTTGAACAAGACTGAGTAACTAACACTTTCATACTTTCATAAGATTTCCAGTTCTGTCACTCAGTCGTGTCTAACTCTTTGTGACCCCATGGACTGCAGTACGCCATGCTTCCCTGTCCATCACCCATTCCCAGAGCTTACTCAAACTCATGTCCATTGAGATGATCATCCAACCATCTCATCCTCTGTCATCTCCTTCTCCCACCTGCAATCGTTCCCAACATCAGGGTCTTTTCAAATGAGTCAGTTCTTCGCATACTTTTATTGGAGTTTCAGCTTCAGCATCAGTCCTTCCAATGAATATTCAGGACTGATTTCATTTAGGATTGACTGGTTGGATCTTTTACACATGATTATAATGATGATTAAACGAGTTAATGTTCTTAAGAATTCAATATATACATTAGCCATTGTTTACTGTTCATTTTTAAGAACCTGGGACTTCCCTGGTGGCTCAGATGGTAAAGAATCTGCCTGCAATGTGGGAGACCTGGGTTCAGTCTCTGGCTTGGAAAGATCCCCTGGAGGAGGGCATTGCCACCCTCTCCAGAATTCTTGCCTGGAGAACCCCATGGGCAGAGGAGCCGGGCGGGCTAAGGTCCACGGGGTCACAGACATGACAGGGACAGTACGGCATAGCACAGGGACAGCCCTGAGATCTGGGGCTTCTGACTGTTTTCACTGTAGGGTGAGAGACTTGGGAGACAAAGAGAAATGTTTGAATTTGTAGTTGTAGAAATCCTGCCTTTTTCTATGACATTTTAGATGAGTCAGGATCGTGCAATGTTCATGTTGGAGCGTCTTGGCAATTGTGAGGTCAAAACATTTCCTTGATGAAGGAACCCCGGAGCATCCAGCACTTCCTCCCCTACAGTACGAAGGTGGCCTGGGATGCAGGTCCTGCCTCACTGTCTCCAGCTGACACCTTGCACCCTCTCAGCCTCCCTCCCTGATGTGCCCTGTGCTGACTGTCCACTTTGGTCTCTCTCCCCTCCAGGCCTCCCTGGAACATGAGGAGGGCAAGATTCTCCGGGCCCAGCTGGAGTTCAACCAGATCAAGGCAGAGATGGAGCGGAAGCTGGCAGAGAAGGACGAGGAGATGGAGCAGGCCAAGCGCAACCACCTGCGGGTGGTGGACTCGCTGCAGACCTCCCTGGATGCGGAGACACGCAGCCGCAATGAGGCCCTGCGGGTGAAGAAGAAGATGGAGGGTGACCTCAACGAGATGGAAATCCAGCTCAGCCAGGCTAACAGGACAGCCTCAGAGGCCCAGAAGCACCTGAAAGTTGCCCAAGCCCATCTGAAGGTAACAGAAGTGAGGGCTCTCAGAGGGGGATAAGTAGGGTTGCTCACAGGAATGGTGAAGGCCGAGGGAAGGGTCCTGGACTAACAAATATGACAGCATGGGGACCACCAACCTCCTGGATTTGGAGGCTTGAAGGAGAAGAACTGATCAGGCCCTGGAGCATGTTTTGGACCAATCCTGCCTGTGGGCCTGGAGACATGACTGTATCCCCTGAGGTTAACACGAGCTTTGTGACTATAGGGAAGGGTGTATTAGAACCGAATGGAGGCCCTGATGGGGGCCTTCCCACATCACCCCTATTCCCGGCAGGACACCCAGATCCAGCTGGACGATGCAGTCCGTGCCAACGACGACCTGAAGGAGAACATCGCCATCGTGGAGCGGCGTAACAACCTGCTGCAGGCCGAGCTGGAGGAGCTGCGGGCTGTGGTGGAGCAGACTGAGCGGTCCCGGAAGCTGGCGGAGCAGGAGCTGATCGAGACCAGCGAGCGGGTGCAGCTGCTGCACTCCCAGGTGAGGAAGCTAGGGGAAACCTGCTGAAGGCCAGAGACAGGATGTCTAGCAATGTTCTGAACTAGATCCCCAGAGAAAGTGTATGTCCAACCAGGATCATACATTATTTCATCTCTTGGACCAACTTACATCTGTCAGTCATGGCTGCAGAACTACTCCCTTGAGAAAGGGGTCTAAACATAAAAACAAGCCTCAATTTGCTCTATTAATGGGACTTTAGAGTTTAAAGACAGCTTCCCTTGTGGCTCAGATGGTAAAGAATCTGCCTGTAATGAGGGAGACCGAGGTTCTATCCCTGGCTCGGGAAGATCCCCTGAAGAAGGGAATAGCTAACCACTCCAGTATTCTTGCCTGGAGAATTCAATGAACAGAGTCGCCTTTAAGGCTACAGTCCATGGGGTCAAAAAGAGTTGGATACCTGAGCGACTAACACACACATGTATTTTTAAGTCAGATTCTCCACAGAGCATCATTTTCCTGCAATCCCACAAACACTGTTTTCAGCTATACTCAGCAATGAGTTTTTATGTCCATCTTATTGCACTGCCCTGTGGAATTTTGTTTCATAACCTAGTTCATATGGGAATGACATCACCCACTGACGTCATCCTCTCTTCCTTACCTCATTACATTCTTTCTATAACTACAATCTCTTCCAGGATACAGTCCTTTTAAAAAAAAGTTGTACCTGTTTTTCTTGGAACTCCCTACAAGGAGGGATTCCTTGGAATTTCCTTTCATTCCCCTACGTAGACATGTTACTAAAGAGCTCAGGAGTAGAACTACAGACCCTTTCCTGCTTGAAGTCTTCACAGCTGAGTCGTTTTACATATAATGTCTAGAGTACATATATTTTCATAGGAAAAAAAGAAAGCAGGTATAAAACAAGGAAAATACTAAAAGCAAGGCATGTTTTTTTTAAAAAATGACTAGTTCTAATTTTCTCTGTACAAAGGTGTAGAACCATGTAACAAAATATATACATCCAAGTTTTCTTTACCCTTTTCTAGAACACCAGCCTTATCAACCAGAAGAAAAAGATGGAGTCAGATCTGACTCATCTCCAATCAGAAGTGGAGGAGGCGGTTCAGGAGTGCAGGAACGCTGAGGAGAAAGCCAAGAAGGCCATCACGGATGTGAGTCACTGCACCTCCCTGCCTCCCCGACAGACTCAAACAAGGCTCTGGGTCCAGGCCAGGCCACTGTGCTGTAACAACAGTGACTCGGCCATTCTGTGGGCTTGAGGGCCTCCAGGACCAAGGGTCAGGATGAGAAAGAGCTGATTGTTATGGAAAGAAGAGGCCCCCCCCCGCCGACCCAGGCCTTATTCTTTTACACTCTCTCCCGTGCACAGGCCGCCATGATGGCGGAGGAGCTGAAGAAGGAGCAGGACACCAGTGCGCACCTGGAGCGCATGAAGAAGAACATGGAGCAGACCATCAAGGACCTGCAGCACCGGCTGGACGAGGCGGAGCAGATCGCGCTCAAGGGCGGCAAGAAGCAGCTGCAGAAGCTGGAGGCCCGGGTGCGGGAGCTGGAGAACGAGCTGGAGGCCGAGCAGAAGCGCAACGTGGAGTCGGTCAAGGGCATGAGGAAGAGTGAGCGGCGCATCAAGGAGCTCACCTACCAGGTGCGGGCGCTGGGGCCACGGCCTCAGAAGTAGACGTGAAAACATATCCCTTGCCACACCTTTTGACCCACACGGGCTCCTCAGAGCCCCCTGCCACCTGCCTCTTGAGAAGCTGTCTTGGGCTTAGTTTTCTTTCAGTCTCTAAAGACAGGGTGGCTTGAGTCCATGATTTTTTTTTTTTTAACGAAGGGAGAATCTGCTTCTACTTCTTGAAAGCTCCTGAAACAGCATTTTCCCAGATGTTTAATAACTGAAGTCTTCAGAACCGTCCAAGGCATCTTTCCACCAGCCTCAGACACAGGGGCGTTGTGTGGCATTTAGTGATAAAATCAGGGATGGGAAAAGACTCAGATCTTCCATGGAACTCTTGGGACAACAGATAGAAGGCCTTAGAGAAAAAAGATTCCAGAATGTTCTGAGCCTTCCATCTGCATAGCTCAGAGCTTCTGTTCTTGACCTATTACTTCCCAATATGCCTGGGCAGGAAGGACAAAAAAAGAGAGGTGTTGGTTCATTTGACAGCTGGATATGAGGGGCACAGGAAAGAGGTACAAATGGAGAACTGCAGGTGTGTTGTGTGGGTTTAAGTAGAAATAGCATCCTAGCAGAAGCAGTGATCGGGAGTGATCAAGCAACGTAGGAACCATGGATCCCAGTGCTCAATACCTGACCCAGAGCAATACATACTGGGCTATGATAATTAGAATGATCTGGATTATGATACTCCCTTCTTTCTGCTTTCCTCCTGAGTCCTCTCTGGTCGTTCTAGGCCCACTGCCGAGAGCATCTGTGGTGCTCCAGATTAGATCTGGAACAGGCCTGACATCTCCACGTTATCAAATGAAGAAGTCCTGTTTGGTTCCAAGCCTCTCCTGTTTCTCATCACAGGGCCACAGCCCTCTTTGCTTTTTAGATCCTGGCCTGAGAACTTTGCCATGCCCTTTGACCTATAAATCAAGTCAGAGATGAAGTTTGTGCACAGCCTCTTTGGCCTGGCCCATGGGAGGGAGGGGCGGCTGAGGTGTGGAAAGAGAACGGGGTGGTGAGGGAGGGAAAGATGACTGCTCTTGCTCCTTCCCCAAAACTGGCCTCTCCCACCCATCTGCCCCCAGACGGAGGAAGACAGGAAGAACCTGCTGAGGCTGCAGGACCTGGTGGACAAGCTGCAGCTGAAGGTCAAGGCCTATAAGCGCCAGGCCGAGGAGGCAGTGAGTTCATGGTTTTCTCCACTTCCTATGTGTCAGAGCCAGCAAGGGTCCGCCCCAGTGTGGGACCTGGACGGAGGGATTGCTGTTCACTTTAACTCGCAAACTCAGAGCTGTGGCAGGCACTCCTGAGTTAACAAAAGCAAAGCTTATTCGACCCAGGACCTACCCACAAGCTGCTTATAATCCACATACCAGTGAGCCCAAGAGAAGGCAGTGCAGCTGCTAATGCAGCTTGGAGGGCCAGCAAGTGCTGAAAGCTGGATGGTGGCAGGGGAACTGGGCCTGGAAGGGAGCCTGAGCAGGCACAGCCCGGTGGGGAAGACCTCCTGGTAAGCACAGAGGTGCGGATGTGAGTTGCTGATGAGCACACCTGTGTAGGATCCCCCAGGGGTCGGGAGTGTCTGTCAGGGTCACAGTGGGACAGGGGCGGTCAAGCTGGATTCTGAGGGGGGCGGACCAGGCAGCATGGGATTCCTCTTGGGCAGTGGGTAGCCTGGATTCTGAGCGCTGGGCAAGTTTGTGGAGGGTGCCAAGCCAGGAGCAGGACACTTGTTGCAGGAACATGGGTGATGGATGACAGGGAGCCGCTGGATTAGGAGCCTGGGCACCCCCTCACCTCATCCTCCCATCCCCCCGAACCCCCGCAGGAGGAACAGGCCAACACCAACCTGTCCAAGTTCCGCAAGGTGCAGCATGAGCTGGACGAGGCGGAGGAGCGGGCGGACATAGCCGAGTCCCAGGTCAACAAGCTGCGGGCCAAGAGCCGAGACATCGGGGCCAAGGTGGGTCCCTCCCCAGGCCCTGCTACTCACCCCCATGGCAGCACAGCCCCAACATCAGTGGCCCCTGATTCAGAGCGGGCACTGCATCCTGTATGTGGTTAGTCCTGGGGGTCCCACAGCCCCCACACCTGGGCATCTCCCTCCTGCTCAGACAAGCCCCCCCAGGCTGGAACCTCCTTAGAAAATCCAGTCCCACCCCACCTAAACCACAAAGACCTCTAAAGGGGACCCCAAGATTCCCAAGGCCTGAACCTCTCCCCCTAAGGGCATCTCCCTTAGGCCCCTATAAGCCCTGGAGATTTCTCCCCACACCCTTCCTTCCTCTCACCTGCTGCTCTGTCACACCTTTTATTCTTTCTCAGCAAAAAATGCATGACGAGGAATGACGCTGCCTCGGGACCTCACTCTGGCTGACCTCCAATAAACATGAGTGCCAGACTTTGCCTCAGCCCCTGTCCTTCCCGCCGGCTGGCCAGGAGCCGTCCTGGACTCCTTGGGGGGAGGGTGGCCTGCCCCCTGCGTCAGAGCTGGAAGAACCAAGACACCCCACGTCTCCAGAGAAGGAGCTGATGATCAGGGGTGTGGCAGCTTGTCTCACCTGAGTCCCCATACTGCTCAGTCAACCAACCACAGGGACAAGAGGGAGAAATTTCAAAAATGGAAAGAACAAAGACACCAGAGGGTGATCCAATTCCAGACACCTAGAAACAGAATTTCACTGCTGAAACTGAAGCCCTCCTCCACCTACCCCACCTCCAAAGCCACGGGGTTTAAAGGTGTCCAGTTCCCTCCAAAATGAATTCCCCAGTGATGCCAGGAGAGGCTCAAAGCTGGCTGGGGACGGAGATGGGATGGCACAGGTGGCTGGAGCCTGGGTGTGTGGGCCCCACCTCCCCATCAGGGCATCCTGAGACTGGAGCCAGCTGATGCCAAGCTGAACTGAAGTGCTGATGGACCAAACTTGGGCCTTACGTGCCTCACGTTGACCTCTCACACAGATGAGCAGGGCACACGCAGGTGCATACCACAGAGCACACCTCTGCTTTCAAGCTCCCACCAGGGACAGGCTGGCCTGGGTCACACAACTGCTCAAGGGACAGGTCGGGTCCTGAGCCCCCTCTGCTAGCAAACCCCTGCCCCCTGCTATGCTTTACGGCCAGGCTCTCCTGACCACCTTCTCATCCCTTCACTGCCCCCCCATCTCCTGGACTCCCCAGCTAAGCCCTTCTGATTCCTCCTCTGAGGCCTTCACCACCCCCTGTCCAGGGTCGGTCACCTGTCTTGAGAATGCTCTGTACAGAAGGTCCTGAGAACTGTGAGCAAAGACCAAAGAAACAAAATTCAGTCGGTTCTAGCCCTGGGAAGACCACCAGCTTGGTGAGGAGCCAGGATGTGAGGACAGAAGAACAGGAAGTAGGCAGGAAAAGCCAGACCAAGAGAGGCAGGTGGAGGGGAGCAGAGTGCCTCTACCAGAGCTCAGGTTCAGGCAGGTTTTGGGGGTCAGGGCTTGCATCCGGACAGAGAACCCGAGAAGAAGACATTTCAGGGCAGGGACATGCGAATGTTGGAGAGGGGCTATGAGCAAGTCAGCTTGGAGGAGCTCGGCCATTTTGGGATCTGCAAGGCTGTGCAGAGTCATCCCAGCCACACCGGGCTCTCTTGGGATGGGAAGGGCTGATTCCAAAGTCCTCCTGAGCCGTGACTGCCCTTCACTAGCTGGTCTCCTTTCCTGTCTGTAAGGTTCAAGGAGGGGGTCTGCCAGCCACCTCTGAGTCCCTGGGGCCCAGCACAGGGTCTGCACATGAGATGTTCAGGAAACATCCTGTTGGGGTGCTGGCAGCAGGGGAAGGTGGCCCTACTGATGGAAAGAGCTGGAAATGAAGCTGGGCCATTTTAATGAGCTTCAAGGGGCTCAGTATAATATCCAGAACACCTGTTTAGGCGTTAGGAGTGCTGGGCTCCAGCCCTGTGTGTGCGTGCTCAGTCACTTAGTCATATCCGACTCTTTGTGACCCCATGGACTGTAGCCCACCAAGCATCTCTGTCCATGGGATTCTCTCAGCAAGAATACTGGAGTGGGTTGCCATTCCCTTCTCAAGGTATCTTCCCGACCCAGGGATTGAACCTGAGTCTCCTGCATTGCAGGCAGATTCTACTGCTGAGCTTCTAGGGAAGCCCCGTGCACCAGCCCTAACTCTGTCACAAATAAAGAGGTCACTTCCCCTAACTGGGCATGTCCTCTCTTATGTGAAATGAGGGCATCGAACCAGCTGATATCTGAGGATTTGTCCAGATCCAGCAACGTGGGAATCTCCCTCTTACATCAGATGCTGACCTCTCCCTCGTGACCTGTGGGTCAAGTCCTCCCCACACCACCAGGGGGAGCTCTACACACAGCCCATGCAAGCGACCCACTAGAAGGGCTAGACAAGGTGGACATTCGTTCAACTGGGGAAGGCTTGGGCTTTCTCAGACACAGGACCTGGGGTGCCCAGCCACCAGGCTCACCACAAGGTAGCCTTGCACCCAAGAGTCATGGCTTGGAAATTTTGTGTTGAAGGGATATCCTTCAACAGCTTCTTCAGTCTAAACCCCACTTGCTCATTGTTCAGACCTGGTCCCAGGGAAAGGATCATCACCTGCTCCATGCAACATTCCCATGAATATTCCTAGCATTCCTGATCTGCCTAATTTCTGAGGAAGAAAGAGATTCACCAGTAGGATTCAAATCTTTTAATTTGGGAATGAACAGCTTCCTCCTGCACCCTCCCCTTAGTCCATAACACCCCCTCCCCAGCCGAGTGTCATCAAATGTCAGACTAGCCCCAACAGACACGTATACGTGACTTCTCAGGCCTGGCTCCATCACTGTAGGCTGGGGTAGTAGACAGCAGGCTAGAGAGCTAGTGAATCCAAAGGAGCTTCCCTGTCCCACTTTCTGGCTGGGCTCAGAAGCCAGGTATCCCCAGGGTCACTGCTGGTCCCCTGTGAAGATGGAGCCAGGTGGGGTAGGGCATGGGGGGGGGGGAGCTGGGTCAGGGGGCAGGGGACATCTGTTCTCTCTAGAGGAGAGGCACTCACCCTGGGCAGCCCTGGGCACCATCTCGGTCCGGTAGATCTTGAAGGCATCGTAGGCAAAGACAGAAACCAGGATGATGCCAAACACCTGTGGGAGCAGGAGGGGGATGCCACAACAAAGGCCAGCGAGCCACTGGACACTAGGGAGAGGGAGGTGGGCGATACGGGGCAAGGTGTGATCCAGCCCCTGGGCACTGACTTGAGCTTGGGGTGGACAGAGGCACAGGAAGTGTACGACCATCAGCCAGAGGTCCCTGGGGGGTGGGGGGAGCCGGAGAATTCTGTGGGGCTGGACTCACAAAAGCAGCAATGGCAGCTCCGTCCCGGGAGGTCACAGCCGCGAAGGAGACCACCAGGAATATGATGATGGCACTGACACAGCGGAGGAAGTCCTAAGGGTTGGGGGGTACAGGGTCAAAGGGAAGCAAAGGGTGGGCAGCATCAGCGTAAAGTTTTCCAGGCTAGTTAGCAGCTTGACTCTCAGGTACTGGGAATCCCTACATGGAGATATCCTTGGACACAGATAAGGTGCTTGAGAGACAGAAAGCAAGAGAGAGCTTACATAGCTCCCCAAGATAGGGATGCAGATGGATGCAGAGGGGCAGGGACCAAGATGAGAAGCCAGGGGCCTGGGCTAGGGCTGGACCTGCTTCGGGGAGCAGATCTGAAGGATAGGGTCAAAGCCATGTTTGAGTATAGGACGTGGGGGCTGGATTCCTTGCTTACCCAGGAAAAGGAGAGAGGCTGGAAGAGGAAAATTCAATGTTGAAAGGAGAAGAAAGGGCCCAGAACAGGGTGGGGGAGGCAGCAGGCGGTGGGAACCCTCACCAGGCAGGGCCAGTTCAGCCGATCGAAGCGCTGGTAGTACTGGGTGGCGTAGAGGAAGAGGAAGGCTAACGTGATGAAGAACTCCAGCAGCGCAGCAGCCATGTAGGCAGAGATGGAGGCCGTGAAGCAGATGAAGATGATGAAGGTCAGGGCCTGCAGGGCCGAGGGTGGGAGGTGCACCAGGAAGGGGACACAGGCCCGGCCAGGCCTTTGCCTCCCTCTTTCCAGGAAGCTCCCCCAGCCAGCACACTGCCCGCCCTCGGAGGTCTTGCCAACCCTGGTGGCAGGAGCCACGCCCAGGGCCTTTGCCCATCAAGGGCCGACTCCAGCCTCCTACCTCTGCCAGCCCAGGCTTCCCCTGCTCCAGAGCCCCAGCAGCCCCAGCAGTTTAGCCAAGCTGCACAGCTCTGGGGAACACCACTCTATGAAATCCAAAAGACAGGGATTTAGAGTGGTCCCTCGAGTGGTGGGACATCAGTCTGTGCCCCCAGGAGGCACCCCTTGCCCCATAACAATTCCAGGAAGCCTAGAACTCCTCTAGCAAGGACCAGAGAGCCCCTGGTTCCATGCCAAGAGGCAAGGATTAGAAGGCGGATGCTCCAGGGTGAACATGGGTCCCCTCAGCTCTCAAATGTAGGACAAGGTATATGCCGAAGACTCAAGTTTACACTGAGGTCTTGCTAAACGAATAAGGGAGGGTACTTTGCTGAGGACAGATGTTCACAGGGAGCAGGCAACAGATGAAATGGGGCTGCTGAAAGTCTGCCCTTTTTGGTAATTGAACTTCTTGGACATGCCGAGAAGTGGCCATCTGAGAGCCTGGAGGAGAGGCTGGCTGGTGTTACCCCTGTCCCATCCCATCCCTGTGCCAACCGCTCCCTCAGTGTCCCAGAGAGTGGTCCTCTGCCTAGCTTCAGTCCTTCCTGAAGGCACTGAAGCCTGCTGTCACCGCCTCCAGGCAGTAAGAAGGCAGGGGAGGAGATGCGGGGAGGGTCGTTGGGGTAAGCGGGGTGTCCTGAGAGCCGGGAGAGGGAGGCTGCTGAGGGGTGAGCCCTGAGGGGCCCGGGGCTGGGAGGGGAAGCTCTAGGCTGGGGAGGCGGCTGTTACCAGCTCAGTTTCCAGCAGGATGCCTTTGAGGGAGGAGAGGAAGGTCTTGTCCACCGCGAAGCCCTCGAGCCCTGCCGCTGCCCCCTCCTCGGGGGGCCGGTCCCGACGACTCCAAGCATTGAACATCTCCACGAGGCCCACCGGGCTCAACCCCAGCCCAGGAAGGAAGACAGGAAGATGGAAACCTGGCAGGATGGGGAAGCAGACAGGAGCAGGAAACGCACTGAGAGAAATCTGAAAGGGAAGCGGGCAGGCCTGCTGTGGGGCCCCGGAGAAGGCGGCCGCGGCGGGGTGGGGGCCGGGGCGGGGGTGCTCGTCCAGATGGGCCTTCACCCAGCTGCCCAGAGTGCCCTGCTGGTGCCTGCACTGGTCCCCAGGAGGCACGTGGAAGAGGAGAGGCGGGGAAGAGGGGAGGGGTCAGCTCGCCTCTTACTTGAAGCCTGACCCCGCCCACCCGCCGAGGGTGGGCGAAGGGAGCAAGGGGAGGGGGGCGGACTGCGGAGAAACCGGGAGGAGCTGGAAGGTGAGCCGAGAAATGGGCGAGACTAGGAGCCCCGAGAACCCAAGCCTGGGGAAGTTTGCTTCCTCCCTTCCCTAACTTTAACCCTCTTCCTCACCATCCTTTCTCTCTTATCCTTTTAGGAAGGGTGGGAGCTGGAGCCCGGCCCAGGCAGCACCCCTCAGGACCAAGCTGTAGCAGCCAAAACTGAGGACAAAGGCAGATTGTTGGGGGGACAAGGGGGGTGCTGTGTGCCTGCTGCAGTGCCTCAATGGGCCTCTGTTTCTCCAGTATGCCAGGAGAGCAGCCTGACCCCCACCCGGTGTTTAGGGCTGGGCCAGGGAGCCAGGGAAGGGGAGGGATGGGGGGACCACAGTGGAAACTCTGTAGGACAGTAGGTTAGGGCTGACAGTGGGGAGGAAATGGGGCCAGGCTGGGGACCACAGGATGCTCAGGCACCAGGGATGCCAAAGACAAATTAGGCCACTTTTAAGTACAGATTATTTATTCGAACAATTCTCTCCTTGCTCAATAACAGCCTCTTCCTTAGCAGCATTCATGTCAAAAGACAAGCAACTCCACCAGGAGGTTTAAGGTCGATGCTCCAAAGTCGATGCTCACTGAGTGATGAATGAATAAAGGAGCAAACAAACTAATGAATTGAAGGGCACTCCACTGGCGAAGGGAAAAATATCTGAAAGTGCCTGTGCTGTACCAGGAAAGCTGGGGGTGGGAGGAAAGAAGAGACAGACAGCAGAGCTTTGAAGACCTTTCCCAGGAGGAAATGACAAGATGCCAGTTTCCAGGGACCATAAACAGCCACTGCTGCCTTGGATTTGCCCTGCATTTCTCATCCACCCCAAAAAGTGCAAAGTGTGGTCCCCCAAAATCCCCCATCCTGTCCCAGGATCCTGCTGCTCCACATGGTCCTTTGGAGGGGCTGTGCCTTCAGCAGTCCTGGTTCACCGCAGCAGGCGGCTGTCCAGCCAGCTCCAGTGTTTGCCCAGGGACCAGCCATGGTCGGCACAGCTAGGCCATCACACGGGGCCGCACGCACACGCAAGCCAAGGAGACACGGTAGAGCCTGCGTTCCAGGCAGTAGCCATGGTGGGTGCCCTGCTGTCCAGGGCACGGCCGCCGGTAGAAGACGGTCTGGTTGTGGTAGAGCAGCTCTGAGTTTCCCAGGGGGTCCATGTGGGAGCCCGTCTGGAGGCTGACACAGTGTGGACACAGGCAACGTGCGTGGTACAGATCCTGCGGGAGCCGATTCAAGTCTCTGTCCAACCTGTGGGGCGGCAAGAATCAGGCCCTAGAAGGGGGCTGGCAGGGAGATCGGGGGACTGGCCAGGAGCAGTGAGGGCCCAGGGTGGAGATGCCAGGGCTGTTGTCAGTTCTGTGGCTTTGGTTCCAGCTCTGGTACCCACAAGCCAGGTGGCTGTGAACAAGTCACCCCCTCTTCCCTGGGATTTACTCTCCTGAACTGTGAGGGTCAGGGATGGAAGAGTGACTTTCCAAATGATTCCGGAGCCCTGAGGGAAGTGGGCCAGGTGGGGAGCTCCACTGGGGCCTCTACCAGACCAGCTGTGGTTCCATGTGATACATACGCTGGGTTCTAGCATGAGGTTTCCTTTTGTGATTGTTAGTATATATCTATTTTTTTTTATTTTAAAAAAGCATTTTTTTATTTAAGAAAGCATGAAGTGAAGGCTGACAGTCTGTCTCCCACCAGCCCTGCTCCCCTGAGGGCAGCACTCCTGCCCGTCCCCCAGATTCCAAGTGTGCGTGTATTATAAGCACATGTTAGGGTGTATGGTAAGACTTATGGACTTATTCTGAAAAGGTTTCATAGCCCCAGAAGATGTGAAAAGTCAGTGCTTCAAAGGTCGGTGCTCCAGAATCCCCGTAGGAAACAGCCTAGGTTAGAAAACCATCCTCCAAACAAATAGGCCTTCACAAACCAGCTCAGCTAGTGTAGCAATTCCCAGAGTGGATTCCCTGATAAATACACTGTAGAGGAAGGGGTCTGTGATCAAATGATTCTAGGAAGCATTGAGTTTAATGGGCCTTCTCTGCAGACTTCGCGCTGTGAATGTGCTGAGCCCACTAAGAAGCTCCCAGGGCGTGGGGACTGCAGCAGTTTCCCCCACTTACTCGGCATCAGCACTTTTTTTTCTGAGGAACAGCTGTGCGCCACATGTTGCAAAGCATGTGCTCCGGGGAAGGCCAGCCCAAGTGGCTGTCCAGGGGTCACAGCCCAGGTGTCTAGACTCCAGCCAAGTCAGCCGTCTGGCAACCAGCCTCCCCAGTGGGGTTCCCAACCTCCTAAGATTTAGTCCAGAAGCTAGCCAGCCTACTGAGACCACGTCAAAGCATAGTGGCCTGGAGCCTCCACCCTGGATCTAGTTTCAATCAAAGCTGGCCCCTTCCCTACCCAATGACCTTCTCCTTTCATCCCCAAAGTCAAGGCTAAGCCAGAAATTACAACTAAGCCAGCAGACTTACGGTGGGTGGAAACACAGATACCCCCATGAGAATGCGAGACAGAAGGAGAAACATGTTTGGGATCCCTACAGTACTAATTTTTAGTATTTTAAACTCATTGTCCCAATTTCACTTTCTTATATTTGTTTTACATCATGACATAAATAGAGAATTATAATATGTGTGCAGCACATGGAGAAAGAATAAAACAGCTCATGATCAAAGACAACCAGCCTGGAGGTCCAGCCACCCAACTGCCCCCCCAGAGCAGAAAGAGGATATAATTATAACCCATTCGTGGCTCAGAGCTCTAACATTTGGTATTGGGCTGCTTTGTTCCTATATTGTACATTATTCCCTGATATTCTTGTTAGAAAAACACAGCCATTGTAGGGGAAGGAAGAGGAGAAGAAGGGAGAGGAGGAGAAAAGATAGAAAGGGAGGAGGAGGGGAAGAAGTAGAAGAAGAAGAAAGGAAGAAAACATATATTTTATGTACTAAGTTTAGATTTTTCATGCTTTATTTCATATGATCTGCATCATTAGGCTATGGAATATTATTTCATTTTACAGATGAAAAAAACTAAGCTTTAAAACCTTGAGCGATTGGCCCAAGGTCACCAAAAATGTGTCAGGGCTAGACCTTGTCTAACACCCAAACTTGATAACCTCCCTGAGGTAAAAGGGGGACAGGTAGGCTGGAATTGGCTGGAACTCCCCTGGTCCCTCACACACATCCTGACCAGCACATGAGCAGGCATTTAGGAGGGGGCAAGGGCTGGCAGACTCACTCATATCTCCAGGGGGCAATGGAGCGGCTGTTGAGGGGCCCATCCTTGCTGGAACTGCAGGATTCTGGGTGGTGGGCAAGGCTGGTGGTCTCTGGTGGAGGCATAAGCACACTATTCCACTTCAGCCACTCCTCAGTGGGGTTCTGTCCTTTGCTGGGGCAGCAGCCGGGCCAGGGGGTGCAACACCTCTGGGACCCCAAACAGAGGATGGGGGTTCCCATGACCATTGCCAAGAGTGCCACCACCTGTAGGAGAGGACCAGTGAGAAATCCCACCTGGTCTGGATGCCCCCACCCCAGCTGTTCTCTGAGATTCTAATTCACACCCCATCTGGTCCGCAGCCCCCAAACTGAGAGCTCCCTCCATCCCCAGCCACATCTCTGCTCCTGCCTCACTCAGCACCGTCCCGGCCAGGCCCCTGCACGCTTACCTGGTACATGCTGGATGCTGCTTGCCAAGCCTCAGGGCCACGCTGGCTGACAGCAAGGCCTTGTGGAAGCTGTTTGACTGGAGCAGTTTAGGAGTCCTGCTTTTATTTTCAGCAAACCGGTTTTGTTTATTCAAATTTATTTCCACTACCTTTTGGAGGGTGTGACCTGAGATTAAAAAACAAAACAAAACCCCCAAAAAACTTGAAAGTCTTTCAAAAGCTGCTTTAAATGATAGACTCATGGAAGTTGTGATTAACATCCTCGTAAGCCTATTGAGTAAACTTTGTTCTTTGCCCTTTTCTGGGCATGAGGTCAAAGTAATAGTATCCTGTTATTCTGTACCTTGGGGAACAAGCAGTATGAGAATTCTGATGGTTCACCTGATACCCAAAATTAGGCAACATCATGTAGACTGTCTCCAAGAGGCCTTACTGCTATAATTCCTGCTGCTCCCACCCAGGATCTTGTCTCTTCTCTTCTCTTTCTTCTCAGATGTCCTCAGGATCCTCCACCTTGATAAACATTTCCCTCTGTCTGCTTGTTCTGACCCCTTCCTCATCCTCCATGACCCCAACTTTTATGACCACAGTCATCTATGGCTTCCCAATGTCCATTATTTCTCCCCAACTTCCCCTTGCCCTCCTCAAGGGCCACCCACTGCCATCCCTGTACATCCCCTGGCCTCCTCTAGATTCGGGATACAGGCTTAACCCCATAGGCTGCCAGGAAGGCCTGGACTCCAACAATTGGTTGGCCGGATGCAGAGTCTGATGGAAGAAGTGGTGGGTGACTGTTCCCGTGGCGCAAATGAGAAGGCAGAGTCAAGAAGAGAGGCAAGGTGACAGCCATGGCTAAGAGCTGACAGACGCACCCAGCTCCCAGATCAGCCTGCCCCACCCCTACTCACTGGTGGGGGAGCTGTAACTCTCAGGCCATGGGGTAAGGCCATGCAGTCACAGCTCCATGGACCACTGTCGGCCAGGAGAGGATATGTGAGCTCTGGCAAGGTTCCAGCTGGGCCTGTCCACAAACACACGGGTCAGTCAGAGGCCACCCATCTGGGGGGCTCTCTGCCTATTTTGCTCCAATCTTTTTCTCTGCATCCTTGTTCAATAACTCCCCTCATCCCCTCACCACCACCCCTCCACCTCACTCCAACACACTCATATACAGACACCGTCTCTAGAGTGATGTTTCCTGATTTGCATGTGTTTTCCCTTAGAAAATACTCCTCTGGTAACCAACGACTCAGGAAATAAACAAAGATAACCAGGAATAACTTAAATGGCAGAGTTATAAGGAATCTTTTGAATGCTTTTGGGCAAAGCAGCCCTAAAACAGAGGCATGATGGGGTCAGAGGGCATTCAGAAGTGGGAGAAGCTGATCTGGTGAGTTCTGAGGGGCCTGGAAGTGGATGGGCAGTGAGAGCTTAGGGTCAACAGGTGATGGCTAGGAGAGCAGGGCCACTTAGGCAGAGCCTGGGGCCAGGAATACATCGTCCCACTCCCACTGGCCCACTCTCTGGCCCTGTGCCCCCAGACCCCCTCTCACTTCCATTTGCGCCATCAGCTCCTGGGATCCTGTGCCAGGATGGTGCCAAGCCCTGCACATGTGTCAGCTTATTTTACCTTTATAAGAAAACCATGGGATGGAAACTACTGTCCCTGTGTTAAGATGAAGAAAAGTGAAAGTGAAGTCACTCGGTCGTGTCCAACTCTTTGCTACCCTGTGGACTGTAGCCTACCATGCTCCTCCGTCCATGGGATTTTCCAAGCAAGAGTACTGGAGTGCGTTGCCATTTCCTTCTCCAGGGGATCTTCCAGACCCTGGGATTGAACCCATGTCTCCACATGGTAGGCAGATGCTTTACCGTCTGAACCACTAGGGAAGTCCTTACAATGAAGACACTGAGAGCCAAAGAAATTGAGTAACCTTATCAATTGCACATCAAGTTTGCACAGTTAGGAGGAAGCCAAACTGGTTCCCTCCCAGCCCTGAAAAACTCCAAAGCTAAGCTCTTGGTATAGAAATGTCATCTGTGGTGACCTCTAGATGGAAAGGAAGCCCCCACTGTAAGGTGTTTCCTACTCACCCAGGTGTGTGCTGGACAGGAATCACCTAAACCCGCCCGAGGCCACAGGGCGTTCCTGCCCGCTCAGGCATTCAGCCCAGCTGGCTGGGATCCACAGCTCCGGCTACCTCTCTCCCAGCCTCAGGTCTGCCCCATGGCCCCCAGAGTGGCTTCTGGTGCTCCCGAACAACTCCCAACCCCAGCAAAGGCTTTGCAGGGACCTTCCAGAAGTGCTGGATCCCTCGGGTTTCCTCCAAACCGAACAGAGTCTCAGAGGCTGACACAGGCCCAGACATCGTAATCTTGACCCCCATTCATGACAGGATGCTGAAAAGAGCTGGAAGCGATCCCAAGCACTTGTTTCACTTGCTGACGCTGCAAATGACCCACACTGATTGCATGGGATGTTACCTCCAGAAGAGGCTTTTGGGTTGTCCCCCTACCATGACTTCCTCTGAGAAAACTGCTGAGGGGCATTCTGCCCTGTGATGAACAGGCCTGACACAGAACCTGTCCTTTGAGACACACACCCATGCCCCCCATCCCCACCCACCTCCTTGCAGTTGCTCAGTCTGCACCCTTATCTCAGGAGCAGCTGTGGGTATCCTCAGGGTGACTCCCTGCCATGAGAAACATTTTCCAGAGGGTTTTCCTCTTGGGGTGACTAAGAATCCCTGAGTCACTTCAGCTTCCAGGGAATCCCTGGGGGTGTAGAGAGATGGGGGTGGCCATGGGGGAAATGTGGAGGTAAAAGCAAAGTTTGTCCAGTACCTGCTATCAAGGGTGCCTCCCCATGTGTCCTCACCTGCTTGGGGCTGACCTGGAAGCCACAGGGAAGATCTGAGCATGCCACTCCAAGCCACTGACACGAGGTCAGCCCCTGGCAGGAAAGAACAGGGAAGATGTGAAAGGGGCATCCCACCTGGGCCAAGAAAGCCTGAAAGATGCTACAGTGGCTGTCCTGCCTTTCCTCAGGAAGTCATTCGAATTCTCATCCACTGTCTTGAAGTCCTGCCCCTGCCTCTGATCAGCTCTTCACTGAGGGCCCTCTCTTCTTCTTGTTCATAGAAATGGGCATGCTTGGTGGGAGGCTGAGGGGGAAGCGGGCAACAAGGATGGCCAGAAAAGTATCTTTCTGGTGGCTCAGGCAGTAAAGAATCTACATGCCATGTGGGAAACCCAGGTTCAATCCCTGGGTTGGGAAGATCCCCTGGAGAAGGACATGGCAACCCACTCCAGCATGCTTGCCTGGAGAATCCCATGGACAGAGGAACCCGGTGGGCTACAGTCCATGGGATCACAAAGAGTCAGACATGACTGAGCAACTAACACAAAAGTGCCAACCAGCCTAGCAGCCCCTGAAATAGTGCTGAAACCACAGGGCTCAGCAGGATCATGGACGCTCAGGTGCACTCACCTGAGGGGACGGTAGGGGCCGCGGTGGTTAAAATGCAGAAATACTGCTGCCCCCTGCTGGTAAATAGATGCTGTCCTCAGCACTGGAGCACCCCCACACCACAACCTCCCTGTGACCCCACAACTGAAGGGAGACTGCCTGGCCCAGATGGAGGCCTTCAGAACAGACTCCCGTGACCTGATAGGGACACCATGATGGCCCTGGTGGTTAATTATTTATAGGATCACCTTTAGTTACAAAAATTCCCCTGCCTTCAAAAGGAGCCTGCTTTCAAAGAAAACCCAATCTTGCCTGGGAGACACACAGAGAATCAGAGTGAACAGGACAAAAAGCTCAGCAACTCCCTCCCCTAGCCAAGGGCTGGTTCCTCCCCAGGCGGGCCTTTGCCTTTCTCAGTCCTACAGTCATGGCTGCCCTGTTCATTCATCCATTTGCCAAACATTTATTGAGCGCTTACTAGATGCCAGACACCATTCTAAATGCTAGGAAGGCAGAGGAGGACAAGTCAGATAAGGCTCCTGCCTCATGAAGCTTATGTCTTAGGAAGGAGAGAGATGGTAAATAAGGAAACAAGGTAATTTCTGATAATAATAAGTGCTATGAAGAAAATGAAACAATGTTAAGAGATAGGGAATTACTGGGGGTGGGGCATTGGTGGAGGGAGAGGGCAATTTTAACTTAAAAAGTCAGAGAAGGCCGTTCTGAAGATGTGGAATTTGACATGATGATGGAAAGTTTCTGGGGAAAGAGTGGTCCAGGCAGAGGGAACAGGACAACAGAGTCCTAGAGGTGGAAGGTCTTGGCACATTTAAGAAACAGAAAGGACAATGTGGTTGGAAAACAAAAGCTAAGGAAGCGTGTAGAATGAGCTGTCGTGAAGAGGTGGGCAGGGGGGTTTCAGTAGCTAAGACTCCTTGCTCCCAGTGCAGGGCGTCTGGGTTCAATCCCTGTTCAGGGACCTAGATCCCACGTGTCACAACTAAAGATCCCAGGGATGAGGACAAGATCAGCTGGAGGGCTCTGCTGGGAAGGGACACAAGTGGGAGAGAAGACTGCGACCCAGAAAACCTAATGGAGAAGTTCCTTCCTTTCTACCCCGTGAACGGTGGCAAAGGCAAGCCCCGAAGCCGAGGGCCCCCTATCTGAGGTAGCCGCCCACCCAGGGTCTTAGCTACGCATCCAGTCTGGGTTTTTTCCAACCTAACCTGGGACCCAGAAGCCTATCTGAACAAGTTAGAAATCATGTTAAACCTCTGTTTGCAAAGGAAAGGGCAGATATGAGTCATAAGGACAAGGAGAAGACTCTGCCTCCCCTTGACACAGAAACAGTTGGAGGTTTCATGAAGGTACAAGCTGAGGGGGTGAGGATGAGATCATAGGTTGCCACCGTGAAGAGGGAAAGTCATTATGCTAAGCACTTCACATGTATTCACACCTCACCAAAGTCACTATTCCAGATGAGCTTCAGAGATATTCCAGAACATGACCAACTTTACACAGCTGACAAACCAGGATTCACCCCCGACCCCCACCTCTCCCCAGGGCTTCCTGGGTAGCTCATCTGGTAAAGAATCCTCCTGCAAAGCAGGAGACCCCAGTTCAATCCCCAGGTTGGGAAGTTTTCCTGTAGAAGGGATAGGCTACCCACGCCAGTATTCTTAGGCTTCCCTGATAGCTCTCAGACAGTAAAGAATCTGCCTGCAATGTGGGAGACCTGGGTTCTATCCCTGGGTCGGGAAGATTCCCTGGAGAAGCAAATGGCTACCCACTCAGGTATTCTGGCCTGGAGAATTTCATGGACAGGGAAGCCTGACAGTCCATGGCCTAGCAAAAGGTCTGACCCGATTGAGTGACCTTCACTTCACTTCCCTTTACCTCTCCCCAAGTCTGACTGGCTCCATTCCCTGCCTGGGCATTCCAGAAGCACAGAGTCATTTTCCTGCAGGTTTGCACTCTGCTCCCCTCACTTCCCTGGTGGCTCAGATGGTAAAGCATCTGCCTACAATGCGGGAGACCCAGGTTCAATCCCTGGGTTGGGAAGATCTCCTGGAGAAGGAAATGGCAACCCACTACAGTGTTCTTCCTAGGGAAATCCCATGGACGGAGGAGCCTGGTAGGCTACAGCCCATGGGGTCCCAAAGAGTCAGACACAACTGAGCGACTTGTCTTTCACTTTCCAGTTTCCCCTCACCTAGCTACAGGCACTAGCTAGACGCTCAGCTACAACAAAGGCAGTGAGCCTTCTTGCGCACCTCCCAAACCACCATTCTGCCAGGTGCCGGCACTTCCTTCCTGCTTAATCTTTTCCAGTCTCTATTTCCCGTGCGCCAGTCAGAGCATTCATCTTTAGAACTGGGTTTCTTACCCACCTCCATCTTGAGGCCCAGTTTGCCTCGGCAGTCCTCTGGGCAGAAATTATACCCATCACTCCCCAATAGCTGAATAAGAATATCTGTACTCCAGGCAGCTATGCCTCTAGGGCTGGGGTCTGAAAGAGGCTGGACCAGGCTGGAGCTGGAATAGGCAGCTCTCCCATCAGATGCATCTGAAAATTTAAAAGTTCCTCTCCCATCCCAAAGGAATCTGAGTTTGTTCATAGGTGCCCAAGCAATAGAGAGAGGAAGGAGCTGGGGCAGGTGTCTCTCCCTCCCCTCCTGGCAAATGCCTGGACTTGTGGGCCTGTGGAATGTGGAGGTGGGGTGGATGGAAGGGGATGTAGGGAGCCTCTATCCCAGGCCTCAGGTTCACAAAGGGCCTTAAATTAGACTTCAGATGTTATCTCCAAATGAGGCTATGCATAGAGCCATTGTCTATTGTGTTTGAAGTGTTAATGCGTTAAATGTAAATATGAAAATATGCTACAGCTTTTCAGTCCAGATTGGCATCTCATTTTTTTAAATTCTAGGAACCTCAAAAACAGAAGCCTTCTCCAGCGCCCCTGAGGGTCCTTGAAGTCTCCTTTCCAAGAGAAAGAATGCGGGGAGGGAGTGGGGAGCTGGAGGGATGCCGGCACAAGAAGGAGCAATAATAGGGCCGAGAGGTGTGAGGACCAGAGCCTCGTGCTTTCAGCTGAAGCTCCTGGGGATCCAAATCCCAGCTTCTCGGAAAGAGTCCTGCCCTTTTGAGTCTGCAGTGCCCACTTCTGCTCCACTCGGCAACAGGAGTGAGCCAGAGTGAGAGCAGGGGACAGGCCTAGACTGGCAGAGGAGCGTAAGAGGCGGCACAACCCGCCAGCTCGCCCGCCCCAAACTCCGGAACCAGCCGCTCAGGCCTCACGTTCCCTCGCCCGGGCTAGAATCTGTGTCAGCTCCAGACCCCCGGCCAAGGGAGCAGAGAGGCTCCGCGGAGGACCCCAGAAAGGCGGAGGGAGTGCGCTCCCTCCCAAAGGAAAGACAGATGTGGGGCTGATGAAAGGGAAGCAGAGAGGCGCGGGGCTGGCGGGCGAGAGCGGGGGCGTGACGGGGAGACGAAAGCTCCGGGGAGGGAGAGAACCAGACCACCTGGAGGTCCGCCGCGACGTCGGGTTGGAGCAGGAGGGGGAGAGGAGCCGGGAGGGGGCGCGCAATTTAGCCCGAGGGTCCTGAGCTGAAACTCAACACCCGCCTTTGGAGGGATCGTCCCCCTTTCTCCTCCGCCCCTTCCCTTCCCCTCCCTTTTCCCCTCCCTCCTTTCTCTCAATCCCCGGGACTGAGCCCCGCGCCGGAGAGGAGAGGGCCCGAGGGGAGGAGAAAGGAGCTGCACCCAGAGGGCGCCGGGAACCTGGGAAGGGGAGGGAACGGGAGCCGCGAGCGGGGGGTGAGCCTGAAAGCCGCGCGCGACCCCCGGACCCTTTCCACCCCTCTCAGTGTCCCCGCCAACCCCACTTCCAGGCGAGTCCGCAGGACCCTGGCCGCTGCGCCTCCTTAGCCTTCTCTTTGCTCCTTCTTTTGCTTTGTGGCCTTTCTCTCGGTTCCCAGAGACACCCGGGCTGTCACGAGCCCTGGGGCGCTCAGAGGGGCCCCGCCAAGGGTGCGTGTAAGCAGGGCGCGGGGGCCAGCGTCCTGGGCCAGGGGGCCGAGGGTGGGAGCGGGAGTGCTGGCGCCGAGGGTTGGAGGGGGGCGCTTGGGGAAGGTCGTCCCGCCCCCTCGAGCCCCGCCAGCGTGCGCGTAGCGAGGCTAGGTCCCGGAGCCCCCAGACCCTCAGGCGCTCCGCAAGCAAGTGTGCGAGCTCGGGAGCCCGCCTTGGGGCCTTCGAGCGTTGGGGCAGAAAGCCGCCACTGGGGTCCTCCAGCCCAGCCGCCAGCTCTCCGAGGCCTTTGGCTCCAGCCTGGCCTCCGCTGCCAAGTCGGGCGACTTTGAAGAAAGACGAACTTCTCGATTTTCACTACCCCCGCCCCCTCCCTTGCAGCGGGGCTGCTGCAGAGCCCCCGACGCCCGGATCTCAGCCCCGGGAACACTATTCTCTGGCGCGGCTCCCGGTGGGGAAGGTTGGCCCCTAAACTCGCTCGTCCAGCCCGACCGCCCCGGCGGCTTCTCCCTGCCCTCGGGGCCGTCCTGAGCGGCCCGAAGAGGCGTCGAGCGCAGCCCCAGTTCCCACATCCTCGCCCGTCCTGGCACTGGAAGGGAGTTTTGGGCCCATGCGGACCCGGGGTGCCCCCGCGGCCTAGGACAGGCAGCTCGGGGGGCCTGACCTACCCTGCAGCCCCCAGAAGGCCGCGGGGACAGGGCAGAGCGCGCGCCCTTGGATGAGGTCCCGCAGCGACGCCCCGGCCCGCCCCGCTGCTCCTCCTCCTGCCTGGCCAAGCTGCCTCCCATTTGGGGAGTTTTGTGGGTTTTCTTTCTCCTCCTCCAACCTCCGAGGAGGCCACGATTCAGGCGCCGCAGCCGGGGGCCGCCTCCATGGTGCGGGTCAGCCGCTGCTGAAGTCAGCGAAACCGAGCCTGGCCTGGAGCTGGCCGCGAGGAAGGCCAAGGCCATGGCCATAGCCACGTCGGTGAGTCCAACCAGAGAGAGGAGGCTGACAGGCAGAAACCGCCACGGTCTGTCCTGCACTCCTGTCACTTTTATTTCTGCCTTCTCTTTGTTTCGCTCCTTCGGCCCTTGCTTCTTCAGGAGACTGTGTCCCCCTTCTGGCACATTGGTTTCCCTTACCTCCTCTGGCCTCTCATCCCTAACTCCTACTGGGTCTGGCCTCCCCTTCTCTCCTCCCCTTTCCATTCTCCTCTCTTTCTTTCTGGAGGCTGTCCTGGAAGGAGGGGACGGGGCAAGCTTGAGTCCTATCTCCTCTTCTATGGGCCGGAACCGATGGCCACTGGAGGTTGGCAGGGGTTTGTGATTGGGAGGGCAGTAAAAGGTTGGAATGGAGCTGAAAGAACGGAGGTGGCTCCAGGAAAACCGGAGGGCAAAAGGCCCAAGGAAGCCCTGCTCTAGAGGAGGGATGGAGGAAAGGAGGGGAAATAGAGTAAAAGATGGAGATCAGGCAGGGAGCAAGGGAAAATAGAGAGAGTAGGGGAGGTGATGTCAGCCAGCCTCTGGCCACTTTCCTGGGACTGGGGACAAAGGGAGGAGACAGCTGGCATGACGGGACAGTGGGAGGAGGCCTCCCAGAGAAAGTGTGGCTCACTGCCACCTCTCTTTAAGGCAGCCACTCCCTCAAAAGTCAGCTGGGCCCCTGAGGAGGGAGTAGAGCTGGGTGGCCACACCCATCATCAATCAGTCTATCCGCGACTCTAGCCGGATTCCCGCAATTGCTCGGCGCGGCGCGGAGGTTTGATCCCATTGGACAGAATTGAAATTGAACACAAGGAGGAGCTCTTCACAGCCCCGCCCCTGCTTTCTGTCGCGTGCTCCTGTAGCCTGAATCCCAGCAACTGTATCCCGTTTCTACCCTTCCCTAGACCCTAGGATGCCCAGGGAAATCGAGGCTGCCACCTGCTTTCCGGACCCCTCTGAATGGGCATTCTGGGAAGGAGGATTGTGACCCTGGGAGGAGAAACATGGCTGCTCACCTCCTCCCACACCCCTCGAGGATGAGTTAAGAGTTTCACTCCTTCTCAGACCAAACTCCTCTTAGCTTCTCAATCTATATGATGGTGAGAAGACTCTAGTTCAGAGCCAGAAAAGAGGAGGTGGGGTACTCCGACATAAAGATGCTGCCTCAGGAGGCGGCTAATCATCTTTGTAGTCCCAGGAGGTAGATCTTCCTTTTTGCTTGGAAGGGGAAAGTGTTGGTATTTATGCTCGTGAAACACACAGGACCCTGATAACAGCTAATCTTCTTCCGCTCTAAACTTTGTCTTGGTATGTCCTGGTTCTTTGATGCATTGGCTCATCCAGTACTCACAACAACTCTGAAGCTAGTGCTGTTATTATCTGAAAGTGGATATTCAGCTATGGATATGGAATTCTACAAAGGAGGAACCTGAGGCTTGGCGAGGTTAAACAGACTGCCCAAAGTCACCCAGCTTGAAAGAAAGCAGCAGAGCCACGACTCAAAACTCAGGTCTGTCTGCCTTAGAAACAGTGCTCTTAACTGCCTGCCTAGATCCAAAACACCGATTTCTAATTTACAGTTAGAAAGAAAAGTGCCAAGTTAACCAGGAATTTGTGTCATCTGGCTAGCATGTTTGCTTTTTGTGACACAATTACTTTTAGAAGCCAAAATATAATCAGAAAAGAGTTTGATGAATTTGGAATCAGGCAAGAAGTCAGTTTGTTGTTAATATCATGCAGCCATAAAAGGCTGGACAACCTCTTCACCCGAGGGAAATATCAGTCAAGAGAAACATGTACTCTCCCTGGCTGAGCAGGCCATCCTTCCCTAGTGTCTGTTGGCCAAATGCCCAATGCCTACCCAATATCTTGAGCTTGAGAAGTTTCACCATATTAGTCAATCCACATGGATTACCTGCTCAGTACTAACTACTCAATGCCTAACTACCTGTTTTCTACCATCACTGTATAAGTCACTAGCAAACATATCGAAAGTGGAATATATTTTGATAGTGTGAGTGGCTTAAGCCTGATTCTACCAAAGGACTTGGTGGAACCAGAGTCCAGTGATGAGTGACTAGCAAAGGGAACTTGGACGTCGTGAAAATTTCCTATGAACTTAAATCATGTTTGAGCTATGGATCCTCTTTTTTTTTTTTTTTTGGAAGTGTAGTTGATTTACAGTGATGTGTTAGTTACTGCTCTACAGCAAAGTGATTCAGTTATACATATACACATTCCTTTTTAGTATTCTTTTCCACTATGGTTTATCATACAATATTCAATATAGTTCTCTGTGCTCTACCCTAGGACCTTGTTGTTTATCCGTTCTATATATAAAAACTTACATCTGCTAACCCCAACCTCCTATTCCAGCCCTCTTCCAACCCCTCCCCCTTGGCACCAGCAGTATATTCTTTACATCTGTGATTCCGTTTCTGCTGCACAGATAGGTTCACTTGTGTCATATTTTAGATTCCATGTATAAGTGATGTCGTATGATATTTGTCTTTCTCTTTCTGACTTCAGTAGGTATGATAATCTCTAGTTGCATCCATGTTGCTGCAAATGGCATTTATTCATTCTTTTTATGGCTGAGTAATATTCCATTGTGTGTGTGTAGTTTACGGCTGAATAGTATTCCGTTTCATGGCTGAGTTGTATTCCATTGTAGTAGAATTCCATAATATTCCATTCCATTCCAATACTGAGTAGTATTCCATGTGGATATATACACCACATCTTTATCCATTCACCTGTTAATGGACATTTAGGCTGTTTCCATGTCTTGACTATTGTAAATAGTGCTGCTATGAAAATAGAGGTGCATGTATCTTTTTGAATTATAATTTTGTCCAGATACATGTCATAGGCCCTCTTGACTTTACTATTGTTACTATACAAGAAGAAAAAAGTAGATCCTTTCTTTTTGGCCATGCCACACAGCTCGCAGGATCTTGGTTCCCCAACCAGGGATTGAATGTGGGCCACGGCAGTGAAAGTCCAGCATCCTAACCACTAGGCTACCAGGGAGCTCCCAAAAAGTAGATCCTTATGCTTGGGGTTGTGAAAAAGAGTGAGAGGGCAGCCTCTGGAGTCACACAGCCTGGAGTTCAAATCATGCTGCACCAGCTGTATGTCAGTGGACAACGTGCCAAACTCTCTGTTCCAATTTCCTTTCCAAACAGGGATAATGATGGCTCCTCCCTTATCAGGTTGAGGATTAAATGAGACGAGATGATTAGTGCAAACACTTGTTCAGTGTCTGGATATATAATTGGCACTTGGTGTCTGTGACTTACCTGAGCCTATAGTGTCCGGGTGACACAAGTGGTAAAGAACCTACCTGCTGATGCAGGGGACACAAGAGACACAGTTTTGATCCCTAGGTTGGGAAGATCCCTGGAGGAGGAAATGGCAACCCACTCCAGTATTCTTGCCTGGAGAATCCCATGGACAGAGGAGCCTGACGGGATACAATCCATCGGGTCACAAAGACTCGGACATAACTGAAGCGACTTAGCAGGCATAGCTCTCAAGGGCTTCCCAGGTGGCACTAGTGCTAAAGAACCTGCCTGCCAATGCAGGAGACGTAAGAGATGCAGGTTTGACCCCTGGGTCAGGAAGATCCCCTAGAGGAGGGCATGGCAACCCATTCCAGTATTCTTGCCTGGAAAATCCCATGGAAAGAAGAGACTGGCAGGCTATGGTCCACAAGGTAGCAAAGACTTGGACACGACTCAAGTGACTTAGCACACACGCATATAGCTCTCAAAGGAAAAAGCTTAGATATACCCACCAGGACAACTGGAAACAGGCTGATAAATCTTTGCTCTTAGTTGGTCCACCAGCACCCCCCTACACAAACACACACACACGCATGAGGGTGTATACTTTTCTCTGTGGTAGCTTCAGCCTCTGCTAGTATAACCTTACTTGCTAAGACCGAGAACAAAACAATTGCTTTGGTTTCTGTTTTCTTCCCTATTATGCCGAGGCTCTGTCTGGGCTGGACTTCTCCCAGTCTCTCTCAGAATGAGATATCTCTGCAGCTGCTTAATCTAACCTGCTTGTAGGGGATACTGACTAGGAAACAGGGAGGGTGAAGGTGATTCTATGGGAGACCTTTGCAAGATTTCCCTGTGTAATTCATTCAGCATACGTTCATGGACGACTGACTCCAGGTCAAGCCTATTGCAGGGGCTAGGAATATAACAGTCCCTTTTCTCACAGGGCTAACAGTACAAGGGAAGAAATCTATTTTAAAAGTAAGTAGACAAACAGTATGGGCTTCCCTTGTGGCCTCGCTGGTAAAGAATCCACCTGCAATGCAGGAGACATGGGTTGGATCCCTGGATTGGGAAGATCCCCTGGAGAAGGGAAAGGCCACCCACTCCAGTATTCTGGCCTGGAGAATTCCATGGAGTGTGTTGTCCATGGGGTCGCAAAGAGTCAAATATGACTGAGTGACTTTCACTTCACTTCACTTCAGACAAACAGTATAAACTATTGTGAAGGAAGTAATAGGTGGAGACAGGCACAGAAGGAGGTGGGGAGAAGAGTGAGAAGGAGACATTATTTAATTTTTGGCCATGCCCTGCAGAATCTTAGTTCCCTAACCAGGGATTGAACCTGCATTACCTGTAATATAACAGATAATAATCATCTGTATCTATTACCTGAGCACAGAATCTTAACCACTGAACCACCAGGGAAGTCCCAGAAGAAGGAGACATTTAAGAACTGAAGGGCTTCCCTGGTGGCTTAGTGGTAAAGAATCTGCCTGCCAAGGCAGGAGACTTAAGCTCAATCCCTGGTCTGGGAGATCCCACACACCTCAGAGCAACTGTTGAGCCTGTGCCCTTGAGCCTGGGAACCTCAACTACTGAGACCATGTGCTGCAACTACTGAAGCGCATTCACAGAGAGCCTGTGCTCTGCAATGAGAGAAGCCGCTGCAGTGTGAGCCCCATGCACCACAACTAGAGAGGAGCCCCTGCTCTCGCAACTAGAGAAAAAAGCCTGGGCAACATGAAGACCCAGCGCAGTAAAAAAGAAAGAAAATTAAAAAGAAAGAAGAACTGTAGGATGAAAAGGTCTAATCAACTGAAGAGTCAGGGAAGGGCGAAGGCCCTGAGGTGGGAAAGAGCTTGTCTAGATCAAAGAATAGAGAGGGAGAATGCAGGGAATGGCACTGAAGACAGGCCGGGCCCATCAAGAAGAGCTGAGTCAGGAGGTCAGAGGTTTAGCTTGAGGAAACTGGGGAGCTCTGTGTTTTGAGC
This sequence comes from Antilocapra americana, assembly GCA_007570785.1. Classification (NCBI taxonomy): domain Eukaryota; kingdom Metazoa; phylum Chordata; class Mammalia; order Artiodactyla; family Antilocapridae; genus Antilocapra; species Antilocapra americana. Next base: position 1,368,935 of record ML661891.1, on the reverse strand, counting down.
AGGAGTAACATGACCTGATAATGTGTGAAGACCCCCTCTCCCTGCTCCCACCACACCCACCAGGCCCAGCTGGCCCGGGCACTGTACGACAACACAGCCGAGTCCCCGCAGGAGCTGTCCTTCCGCCGAGGGGACGTTCTACGGGTACTGCAGAGGGAAGGCGCTGGTGGGCTGGATGGCTGGTGCCTCTGCTCCCTGCATGGCCAGCAGGGCATCGTGCCTGCCAACAGAGTGAAGCTCCTTCCCGCTGGCCCAGCACCCAAGCCTGGCCTCTCCCAGGTGCCCCCAACCCAGCCAGGCTCACCACATCCAGCCCCAGAGCACGGCAATGAGGATCAGGAGGTGAGCACTGGAGCCCCCCCAACCCCAATCCTGGACTGCTGGTGCAGGGGGGACAGGAAGAGCCCTGAGACCCCAACTCTGCACTGACTCTGCCGTACAAATCCTGTCTGCCAAGTCTTCCTGGGCTCTTTCTCCACTCGTACAGGGAGGGGGTTGGAAGGTGACTAAGCTGCTCCCAGGTGCACACTATCTGATTCCCTGCTCCCCACTCCACCTGACCCGCCTGCCTGTCCATCCCCCAGTTGTACGTGGTACCACCCCCAGCTCGACCCTGTCCTACCTCGAGACCTCCACCTGGACCCTGCCCACCCTCCCCTGACCCCATCTACAAGGTCCCCAGAGGCGGTGGGACTCAACTGGCTGCCCCTGGAGCTGCCTTGGAGGTGAGGGCTAGGGCTTCATATATCTGTTGGACAGGGGACAGATGGCTCTCAGAGATGGGTTAGGGGTGTGGGGGGCCCACTGCTGACCCTGAGAATAACTAACTTCTTCCTCTGCAGGTCTACGACGTACCCCCCACTGCCCTCCGAGTTCCCTCCAATGACCCCTATGACTCCCCGGCCTCCTTTGCCCGCCCTCTGGCTCAGGTTGCCTCCCAATCCCTTGGAGAGGATGAAGCTCCCTATGACGTGCCTCTGGCCCCAAAGTCACCATCAGACCTGGATCCAGATCTGGAGTGGGAGGGGGGCCGGGAGCCAGGGCCCCCCCTCTATGCTGCCCCCTCCAACCTGAAACGAGCATCAGCCCTGCTGAATCTGTATGAAGCACCAGAGGAACTGCTGGCAGACGGGGAAGGCGGGGGCCCTGACGAGGGCATCTACGACGTCCCCCTGCTGGGGCCGGAGACACCCCCTTCTCCAGAGCCTCTGGGAGCTTCGGCCTCCAGTGACCTGGACACCCTGGCCCTCCTTCTGGCCAGAAGCCCCCCACCCCCACACAGGCCCCGGCTGCCCTCAGCCGAGAGTCTGTCCCGTCGCCCGTTACCTGCCTTACCTGTGTCGGAGGCCCCCAGCCCTTCCCCAGCTCCTTCTCCTGCTCCAGGCCGGAAAGGCAGCATCCAGGACAGGCCCCTGCCCCCACCCCCACCGCGCCTGCCTGGCTACGGGGGCCCCAAGGTGGAGGGGGATCCGGAGGGCAGGGAGGTGGAGGACCACCTGGCAGGACACCACAATGAGTACGAGGGCATCCCAGTGGCCGAGGAGTACGACTACGTCCACCTGAAGGTGAGCTTGCCTCAGTCAGCCCCCCAGAATGCCTCCAGGAGAACGGGGGTCAAGACCTGAGGTCCCAGAGGCAGACCCTGGCTTCCTCCATTCCCTTTTTCCCCTCCGCTGACCCTGCACCCTGTGGCCTGTGACCCCCGTACTGGGCCACATCATTTGTATCAGTGCCACTGATACTTGGGTCCCCAAGCTCTCTGACCTGCCACTAGGGCTCTCTGAGACCCAGAGTCAGGAGGCTGCGGATCTGATGGGAGGAGAGACCTTCAGGAGGAAGTAGGAGTCGGAAGGATCAGGAAGACCACGGGGGCTACCTTGCCCTGCTCCCCTACCCCTGCACTGAGGCCCTTATCCCCTACTGCAGGGCATGGATAAAGTTCAGGAAGCCAGACCTCCAGATAAGGCCTCCCCAGGGGATCCTGAACAGCTGGAGAGGGGGCCGCCAGAGCAGCAGGTAACCCGGTGTGGTTGGTGCTAGAGAAGGGGACGGGGAGGAGGAGCAGGAACTTGGAAGAAGGGGTATTCTTAACTGAAGCATCAAGGGAAATCTATTCAGGAGAGGGGTAAGAGTTCAATGAAACAGGACAGTTGGGGTAGAGAGGAGTTAGAATCCAGAAAGGAGCTGGAACTTAGAAAAGGATATCAGGAATTCAGAAAGAGAGGAAAGAATGTGTTGGAGAGGAGTCAGAAAACCGAGCAGTCAGGGGAAAAGAGTTGCTGGGCCGGGTGACTTCTGAGGCCCCTTCCAACTGTGAATTCCTGGGTTCCTAAGAGACCCGGCTCCTAATTCCAGCTCCACCACTAAGAAGCCAGGGCCTCTGAAGCCGCCGGTTAATCTCTCTGGGTCTCAAGGAAATGAGACCGTCTCCTCGACTCACAGTCTAGCGTGGTCCTACTCACCATGGCTACCATCTGTCAAGTTTGTACCAAGCACCAGACCCTGTGCTCAGTACTTGCACCTGTCAGCACTGATCATAGCCATGGTTAGCACTCATACGGTGCTTACGGAGAAGGCAATGGCACCCCACTCCAGTACTCTTCCTGGAAAATCCCATGGATGGAGGAGGCTGGTAGGCTGCAGTCCATGGGGTCACTAGGAGTCAGACACGACTGAGCGACTTCACTTTCCCTATTCACTTTCATGCACTGGAGAAGGAAATGGCAACTCACTCCAGTGTTCTAGCCTGGAGAATCCCACGGACAGGGGACCCTGGTGGGCTGCCATCTATGGGGTCGCACAGAGTCAGACACGACTGAAGCGACTTAGCAGCAGCAGCAGCAGCATACAATGCTTACAGTTTGCAATGCTGTGTTCTCAGCTCTTTCTATGTAGCATATCAACAAATATTCACTGCAGCCTTAGGAGGCAGAAACAAGAACTGCATTATCCAGTAAGGTAGCCACAAGCCACATGCAGCTACTGATCCCCAAGTGTGACTAGTCCGAACTGAAATGCACTGTACATATAAAATGCACACCAGATTTTGCAGACTTCTATGAAAAATAATTTCAATAATTTTTATACTGATTACAGTGTTGAAACTACACCATTTTTAATATATGGAATTAGAAAATATGTACCGATTTCTTTGTAACTTTTCTAATGTGGCTACTTGGAAATTTGAAATAGCATGTGTGGTTTGGCATTATGTTTACGTTGGACAGTGTAGTACTAGGTTCCCCATGGATAAAGGAGATAAAGGAATGATGAAGTTCAGAGAATTGTTTTTGAGGTTGTTTGAATCCAGATTTATCAGACATCAATTCTGGGCATTTTCCCATCACTCACTAAGAGAAGCTAAATTGTCTGATAGGCAGAGATACAATCTAAAGGGGTTGAGCTCAGGGAGAAAGGAAGGCATGAGGAACAAAGGGACGGAAGGAGAAAGGAAATAACAGAAGTGGCACTGGGCAAGCAGTCCTGCTGAACACTCTTCTCACCCTTAGGAGGCCCTGTCCCCCGGGGAGCCACTGGTTCTGCCCACTGGAGATCTACAGCTCCTGCACTTCTACGCCGGGCAGTGCCAGGGCCACTACTCAACGCTGCAGGCAGCTGTGGCGGCCCTGATGTCCAGCACCCAGGCAAACCAGCCCCCGCGCCTCTTTGTGCCCCACGGCAAGCGGGTGCTGGTGGCTGCTCACCGCCTGGTGTTCGTTGGGGATACCCTGGGCCGCCTGGCAGCCTCTGCCCCTCTGCGAGCACAGGTTGGGGCAGTGGGCACAGCGCTGGGCCAGGCATTGCGGGCCACTGTGCTGGCCATCAAGGGGGCCGCCCTGGGCTACCCATCCAGCCCTGCAGCCCAAGAGATGGCGCAGTGCGTGGCGGACCTGGCAGGGCGGGCCCTGCAATTCACCACTCTGCTCACCAGCCTGGCCCCCTGAGGCCCTTGTCTCTGCTCTGCCCTCACCTGCCTCCCAGAGCCACCTCCAGTCCTCAGGTGGCTGGAGGGCTCTGTTTTTGGGACTAGGAGACACTGAGACATCTTTCCCCTTACTGCCCTTTCCAGGCATCTTAGCCTCTCACTGAGGCCCCTCCTCCCCTACCCTACAGCTTTTTATACGAGCCATTTTGTATAAATTATTTATATTTAATATTATTCCCTGCTTTGCCAGGGGCAGGCACCAGGCCCTCCAGGGACCTTCCTCCTCCCTCAGCCTGGGGTGGAAGTTCTTGGGCACTGCAAGGCCAACCCCCTCTGGAATCTTAATCCCACAGAGAGCCAAGTAGCTGAAACCTAGAGCCACCAGGAGTCCCTTTTTTGTCCTGTTTCTTGGCTCTGGAACATCAGCGCCTCCCTGTTAGAGCGAGGGCAGAACGTTGGCAGCCCAGAGTGGGAAGGTCTAGGAGAGGCCAGAGGACTCCTCCACGCAGAAGCAGGAGAGCTGGGCCTCTGACATGGTACACCTCAATAAACCAGGCTTTCTGGTTCCCCGACTGCTGCCTAGGGGGCAGGCCTGGCACCCTTGGCCAAACTGTTGGGACACACACCGTGCACAGTCTGCCTTTAGGGTTTGTGGGGAAATTCTGCTGTTTCTCCAACTATTCATCTAGCAGGTTCTCAGCTCCCATGATGTGCCAGGCACAGTTCTGAAGGTCCATTGTGGGGGTGGGATGGATATAAACAAGTCAGCTGACACAAGTAAATAAAAAAAAAAAAGGAACCTGCCACAGAGTTGATAGTTGCTGGTAATGGAAATGAGCAGGGTGATGTGTGACTGAGTAGGTGGGGAGAGGCCACTGGAGGCTTTAGACAGGATTGCCCGGGAGGTGGTGTCTGCGCTGAGACCCCGAGGACGAGAGAACCAAGAGTCATCTGCGATGTAGCTCTCTGGGGAGGCAGGCCCTGATTCCTGACCAAGGCCTCTCCAAGACCGAAGTCAGGCGGTGTCACTGGAGAGGTGCACACATGGGGAGGGAAGCCGTGAGAGAGCCTTGATGGTGCCCTGCTGGGGAGGGCACCCCAGCTGTCCTCAGCTCTGTGCCATGGGACAGCTCTGACCCACTGCAGAGTACTGCTGGCCTGGGCCCTCTCCCTCAGGTTAACCCAAGAGGGTCTAGTCCCTTAAATTCCTCTTCCCAGACTTCCTGCTGACTTTCCTTCCAGACACACCACTTTTTACAGGAGCTGAGGGGCCAATGAATTCAATGTGTTGGAAGTCCACAGTCCACAGAGCTTTGGTGAAATTGATGGGCCATGGCCTAGACGGGATCACTGAAGCCGTTCACCACAAGGGAAGAAGTCCAAGCCACAGATCCATTGCTTAAGCTCTGCTTTCCCAACATTCTACCCTGGCACAGTGACTGGACTGGAGGTACCCCAAAATTCAATCACAGTCACTCCCTTGGCCCCTCTCCCCATGCATTTGCCTCCTCCATTTGAGGTTCTTTGTTCTCATTTCACTCTCAAAAGAAACTTATTTCCAGAGGCTGGGACCACCAAAATTCACCCCTAGGTGTTGGCGTTAAAGACATAACAGAGGCCATTCTCCATCACCTTCCAGAAAGAATTTCAAGAGATCAGCCTGGAATTATAGTCAGAGGTCTCAATGAAAGTTTATGTGTATCTGTGTCTGCAGGTAAATCCTGTCAGATCCTCAGAGTCCTAGTTTCATCTCTAACATGAGAAGGAACATAATGATCTCACAGGGTTGTTGTGAGGCCCTAACAAGATCATGCATGTGAACAGCTCAGCAACACAGAAAGTTACATGGATTATAATTCCAAGACAAACACGAGGAGACTAACAGATAAATCCCCAAGGAATGTTGCCTGTGACAGCACCAAAGTAAATCCTGAAGAGATGCTGAAATGGGTTGGGGGGTGTAGGGGAGGCTGCTTATTGCATTAGAAGACTTTCCCATATCTGGAAAATTTCTGAACAGAGTGGACAAATTAGAAGTGTGGTTCAGTGGAGACAAGATGGAATGGATTTCCTGGCTGAGATTGACAGGACATCCTTTCAACACTTACCTGGGATTAGAGAATAAAGAACCTATTAGAAATCAAATCTAAAAAAAAGAAAAGGAAATCAAATCTCTTTGAGAAGTGCATTTCTAACTTTCATGTACATATACCTGGGGATCTGGTTAAAATGCAAATTATCCGAAAACAGCCTTCAATTCTACATTTCCAGCAAGTTCCCAGGTGATATGGATGTTCCTGGTCATATACTTTGAGTAGCAATTCAAGGAGTTAGGGGATACTTCTCTGAGGCAAATATGCTTGAGCTGAGAACTGAAGGAGAACTTGACTTAAGTAGAGGAGACTTCTAGGCATAAGGACCAGCTTATGCAGGGGCCCTGTAGCACTGGAAAAACTGAAAGAATGTCAGTGTAACTGGTGTGCAGAATTTGGAGAGAGAGAGAGCTGCAGAGAGTATGGGATCACTGTGAGGTCTAGAATATTTACCTTGACGGTGAAAAGACTGTTGATGGTTGTTAAATAGGAAAGAAACAAACATCTCCATTTTGAAAAGATCAGTCCATCTGCATTATGAACAGCCGGTGGGGTGGGGGTGGGGGAAGGATTGGAAACAAAGCAGATACAGAGCACCAGTTAAGAACTGGGAGGCTAAAGCAGTCTGCACAACAGATAGCTTGACTAGTGGTGCCAGAGATAGATGGAAAGAAGCAGCATATCTGAGAACTACACAGAAACTCAAACGGATAGGACTTTGTAGAGAATTTGACATGGAGTGGAGAGCAGGGGTAAAGAAGAGGGCACTCTAAGGGCTGTCACCTGAGCATCTGGCCACAATTGGGTGGTGAAAGTGCCATTTACTGAGGAAAGAAGAGCTAGAAGTCAACCAAGTTGAGGGCAGGGGAGAGACATGATCATGAGTTTGATCTTGGGCGTATTGACTTTGAGGTCCTTGTGAGTCTTCCAGGGTAAGAAACCAAATAAGAGGTGGTTTCAAGGATCTGGGGCTCAGAAGAGAGGTGGGAACTGGAGATGTAAATCTGGGAATCAGGATTATATTGGCTCATATTGTTTATACTGAGGGTAATGGAAGCTGTGGGCATAGGTGAGATTCTGAGGCAGAGAGAACAGTATGAGATGAAAGGAGGACCTAGAATCAAGTCTCTGAAGATCACAGGTGCTGACTGATGGTGAGGAGAATGAGTCTGTGGTAGAGAAAAGAGTAGCAAGAGAAAGAAAATCAGGAGAGTATGGGACTTGGCAGCCAGGGAAGAAAGAGTTCAGAGGAAGGGGTAACCAACAATACCAAATGCTGTTGAGAAATGATGGAGACTCAGCCAGGGTAGGGGTTGTGAAACCAGAGAAGTAGTCTTGTAGAGGACTAAAGCCAAGGCCGAGTACAGTACCCAATGCAGTCCACCATATGCATGCCCTGTAGCATCCTTTCCAGTATACCTGTCTGTCTCCTCCGTAAGCCACTCCGAGGCCGGTCTTGTCCATCTTGTTACCCCCCAAAGCCCAGCACAAGGCCAGAATATAGCAGACACTTGATAAATTGTACTGATGAGTGAGTGGATGGATGGATGGATAGATGGATGAGGAAGAAGAATTAGAAGCAAAAGAGGAATCGCTGGCGCCTGCCTGGGATGTACTACCCTTCAGTTAGTCCCTTTATACCGCAATGGCCCGCAGACCCAGGGAACAGAGACAGAGCCCCATCTTCTCCCTCCCCTGGGTCCTGGCCCCCCTTCCTCTCTCTGACGAAGAGTCTGGACCGAAGGTTCTGCTGACGTTGGAAGGGGAGGAGAGTCTGGAGGAAGGGGAGGGGAAAGCGGCGCAGAGATCGCAGAGACGGAGGAGGCGCCCGCGGCTGCGGAGCTGCAGAGCGGGGTCTCTTGGCTTCTGTGTCCGGGTAACGGGCGCGCCACTGGGCCAGAGGACAGCGCATCCTTTCCGTGCGGGCCGCCTGGGCCCCTGCGGTCGGCAAACTGGCTCCCCGGGTGGCCACGGGGACCCCCGAGCCCAATGGCGGGGGTGGCAGCAAGATCGACAGCACTGTAGAGATCACCCCCAGCCCCAACGGAGTAAGTGTCCGAGCCCTGGGGGCTACGCCATCATTTCCCCGCGCCCCGCGACAAGCGCCTGGCGTTTTCCTCCCGCGCAGCCCCCGCGGCAGACCGCCTTCCTCCTGCTCGCGCCCGCCCTCTTCCCTTACCCTGCGGTTTTCTCCGCTTCACCCTTCTGTCGACCCTCACCCTCACCCCCAGCAGGTCGGGACCCTTGGAGATGCAGTGCCCACGGAGCAGCTGCAGGGTGAGCGGGAGCGCGAACGCGAGCGGGAGGGGGAGGGCCACGCGAGCGGCGACGGGATGGGCAGCAGCCTGTCGCTGGCCGTGCCCCCCGGCCCCCTCAGCTTCGAGGCGCTGCTCGCCCAGGTGGGGGCGCTGGGCGGCGGCCAGCAGTTGCAGCTCGGCCTCTGCTGCCTGCCCGTGCTCTTCGTGGCGCTGGGCCTGGCCTCCGACCCCATCTTCACGCTGGCACCTCCGCTGCATTGCCACTACGGGGCCTTCCCCCCCCAACGCCTCGGGCTGGGAGCAGCCCCCCAACGCTAGCGGCGTCAGCGTCGCCAGCGCGGCCCTAGCCGCCAGCGCCGCCAGCCGCCTTGCCTCCAGTACGGACCCCTCGTGCAGCGGCTTCGCTCCGCCAGACTTCAACCACTGTCTCAAGGACTGGGATTATAACGGCCTCCCGGTGCTCACCACCAACGCCATCGGCCAGGTGAGGCGGCCCGGTGGACCGCGGGACTGGGGGCGGGCCAAGAGCCACCAGCGAGGAGTCTCACACTGGCTCCTCTCTCACACATCCCCAGTGGGATCTGGTGTGTGACCTGGGCTGGCAGGTGATCCTGGAGCAGATCCTCTTCATCTTGGGCTTCGCCTCCGGCTACCTGTTCCTGGGCTACCCAGCAGACAGGTGAGGGCTCAGCAAGTAGAGAGGAGGGCTTGCTAGGGTGGCTGGCCCATGCAGCTAGCCTTCGCAAGAGGCTGAAGAGGCTTTGTTCAACTCTGCAGTGTCCTCTGGATTTCTTCTGTTCATTGACAGGCGGCCCCACCACTGTCTCAATTTCACTCCCCACCAAGAAATACTCTTACTATACCTCTTCCACACAGAGAATAACTCCCCCACCCCCCCCCGCCGCCAGTCCCACATTCATGTATCAGTGGCCCCATCCCAACTGACCAAAACCCTAGGTCCACAGAAGTCCTAGCTCCTCCTCTGTTGTCCTATTACCACCAAGCTCCTCCCTCGCTATCTTCATAGATTAATCCCTGTTAATAATACTGTCTACCTGGACTGTTAGCTCTGTCTCAATGGCCTCATTCCTAAAGATCACTGTTAATTTCTAATATCAACAGCCACATTCACACTGACCAGTAGTTCAACTCTTCAATCAAATGACTACCCTCTTGGGGGGGGGGTCCATAGTTTAACCCCCATGGATCAATGACCACAATAGCACCCCTCACCCCAGGCTGATAGTCCCATCCTCATGGATCATTAGTGCTCTCAGATCCTTTCAGATCAAAAGCCTCATTTCCAGGAATCAGTGGCTTCATCTCAAAGACCTACAAACCCATCCCCACAAACCAGCAGCTCTTCCCAGGGGTCAAAACTCCATCTCTGATCCTTGACACCACCACCACTGACCAGGTGCTCCATCCCTGGGGATTATGAGACATCTCCACTGGTCTATAGTCCCATCCAAATGGCTTTATAGTTCAACTTCCGTGGCGCAAAGGCAACCCACCATTCAATAATCCAGTTCCCTAAAAACAATACCTATCCTCACTGCCAACAGTCATACATCCCTGTGGGCAAATGATCCTAAACCCATAGGTCAATAGCCCATCCTCATGCATCAGTGGCCTCATAACCACAGACCAGTAGCATCATTCCTCTGGAATAATAGCCTCATACCCAAAGACCTAATTTCAGTCCCCTAAATTCAGTAGCCTTAGCCAATAAGCTCAACCCCATGGAAAATGGCCTCACCCTCTTGGGTCAGTAGTCTCACTTCAGGTATCAGTGTCCCCTTCCCAGTGACCAGTGACCCCAGTCTACATCCACATCACACCAGTGCTCATGTCCCTAAAAATCAGTAGCCTAACCTCCAAGGACCAATAATCCTGTCCCCACTGACTCACAGGCTGTGACCCTCACCACTGACCAATAGTCTCTCATTTCCTCTTCTCTGTGACCCCATGCTTACTGATTATCCACATGGATTAATAGATTCATCCCTACTGGCCAATAGTCCCATCCATCTTGACTGAAATCCCTACCCCAGGAATTAATAGCTACATCCCCAAAGATCAACTGTCCAATCTTCAGAGGTTAGTGATCAGCCCCACTGATTAATAGTCCTATCTCATGGATTAAGAGCTCCACTCTCATGATCAATGGCTCCATCTTCTGGTCAATGACCCCATCCCACACTATGAATTAGTAGGCCCATGCCCCAATCCCATGGAAAAACGGCTTCATCCCCCAAAATCAATTATTCAGTTCCTGAAGATCAAGAACTCCATTTTCACTGACCAATACTATCCCCATGGACAAGTGGCTAATGGCCTACCTCCTTAGATCAGTAGTTCCAACCCTGTATGTCAATGAGCCCATCTCCTCTGACCAGTCTGAACAAGACAAGCTCCATCCCCACTGACCAATATCTCTGTTCCCAAGGTCTCATGGATCCAATTCCCCTAAGCAATATCCCATCCCCACTGATGGCCGGTCTCACTTCCATGAAGAAATTCCTTCATCTCTGACCAATAGCCCTGAGAGTCAGTGGTCCCATCCCCCCAGAACAATAGCCACGCCCCAGTGCTCAGTAGCCAGGATCCCCATCCTTCCCCATCTCCTGTAGCCTTAGTCCAACCCTTGTTCCCTGGGCCTCATCCTTGTATCTCCATCTCTAAAGTGGGCAGCTGGATCCCACCCAGCCACTCCTCCCAGAGGGAGTCTGGGTGACCAGAGGCTCTCCCTGCTTTCCAGGTTTGGCCGACGTGGGATTGTGCTGCTGACTTTGGGACTGGTGGGCCCCTGTGGAGTGGGAGGTGCTGCTGCAGGTTCCTCCACAGGTGTCATGGCCCTCCGATTCCTCCTGGGCTTCCTGCTTGCTGGCGTTGACCTTGGTGTCTACCTGATGCGTAAGTGGCACCCTTCCAGAGCTCCTTCCCTAGGGGCTCCTGCCAGCCTTCTTTATCCCCAGGTCATTACCACTGCTTCCTAGGACCCCCTCAGTCCCTTCTTCAGCTGTCTGGAATCTCGGCTCTCTTTCTGGCCAGGCCTTTAAAGGATCCAGAGGTCTTGCTTCTCACACGCCCCTCTCCTTCCATGATCTTTAAAGCTTTCCCGGCTCTGGACTTACTGCTGTCAGGGAATGAGCCTTATTTTAAAAATGAAATCTTGATTAGCTGTACGACCTTGAACAAGGGTTAATGTGAAGGTCAAATAAGAGGTCTGATGTGAAAGGGCCCATAAACTGGGAATGCTGAGCCCCCAGCAGGGACCCTGAGCCTCAAGCCCTCCTAAGTTTGAGCAGGAGAGAGGAGAGGACTGAACAGCCTCTCCACTCTGCCTTAGATGTTAGTCTGTGGGAGGCAGTGGCTGCAGCCCCCACTCAGGGTCTGACCTTGCTTTCTGTCCTCCTCCCTCCCTCTCCCCTCTTCCCTTCCACGCCTCCTTCCTCCCCTGCCTCTCCTCCCTGTCCCTGCTGTATCTCCAGGGCTGGAGCTGTGCGACCCAACCCAGAGGCTTCGGGTGGCCCTGGCGGGGGAATTGGTGGGGGTAGGGGGGCACTTCCTGTTCCTGGGCCTGGCCCTTGTCTCTAAGGACTGGCGATTTCTGCAGCGAATGATCACCGCTCCCTGCATCCTCTTCCTGTTTTATGGGTCAGTATCACCCTCCACCTGTTGTCTGGCCATTCCCATTTCTACCTCCTACCTGTAGCTCTAGCCTGCAGACCCCTCCTCTTCTCCACTGCCCCTCGTCCAGGCCTGCTCCAGCCTCAGTCCCTCAGAGGTGGGAGTTTTCCATCCTGGGTCAGGAGACGGGAAGCCTCACAGTGCAGCCCCCCCCCCCCCCCCAGCTGGCCCGGTCTGTTTCTGGAGTCTGCCCGGTGGCTGATAGTGAAGCGACAGATTGAGGAGGCCCAGTCTGTGCTGAGGATCCTGGCTGAGCGGAACCGGCCCCATGGGCAGATGCTGGGAGAGGAGGCCCAGGAGGCCCTGCAGGGTAAGAGTCGGGTCCCACCCATGTAGGAGGACCCTGGGTGCTCAGCTATTCCTTCTAACAGCTCCTCTCTCTCTCCCAAGACCTGGAGAACACCTGCCCTCTCCCTGCAACATCCTCCTTTTCCTTCGCTTCCCTCCTCAACTACCGCAACATCTGGAAAAATCTGCTTATCCTGGGCTTCACCAAGTGAGCCTGGGTGTCGGGGCCAAGGGCCAGGCTGGTAGCTAGGATGGGGCTGGCTGGGTGGGGAAGGCCTGAGGACCCCTGCAGAGGGCAGCCAGGGTGGTGAAAGGCTGCAGGTGGCAATGCAGACGCCACAGACGCTGTCCTCTGCCTCCCCTCCCTGTCTCACAGCTTTATTGCCCACGCCATTTGCCACTGCTACCAGCCTGTGGGAGGAGGAGGGAGCCCATCGGACTTCTACCTGTGCTCCCTGCTGGCCAGCGGCACAGCGGCCCTGGCCTGCGTCTTCCTGGGGGTCACTGTGGACCGATTCGGCCGCCGGGGCATCCTGCTTCTCTCGATGACGCTCACTGGCATTGCATCCCTGGCCCTGCTGGGCCTGTGGGATTGTAAGCACCCTCCCTTCCCCGCAGTGTGGGCTCAGCCAAGGAACCCTGGCAGAGGTGCCCCACATGGACTCTGCCACTGCTTCTGGCTCAGGCTTCCCAGGACCAGACCAGATCCTGCCCAGATCTTTCACAGCCCTCCCCCTGGCCGCACACTCATCTGTTCTCCCAGCTAATCAGTGAATGCCCAGACACACCCGGCTAGGGATCAGAAGGGTGATGGCAGAGACTAGGCCAAGCGTGATCTGCCCCTCCACTCACTCGCGCCATCCTGGGCTTCCAGATCTGAATGAGGCTGCCATCACCACCTTCTCTGTCCTCGGGCTCTTCTCCTCCCAAGCTGCCAGCATCCTTAGCACCCTCCTTGCTGCCGAAGTCATCCCTACCACGGTCCGGTGAGAGCAGGCGTGCTGCCAGGGTGGCCTCCAGGCCTCTGTCTGAGGACAGGGCCTGAGGGATGCAGGAGGAGCAGCTGCTGGGGAAGGGTGGGGATGAGGCCCCCAGCCGCAGGCTCAGGGCCTTGTTGTCTCTCCCAGGGGCCGAGGCCTGGGCCTCATCATGGCGCTGGGGGCGCTCGGCGGGCTGAGTGGCCCAGCCCAGCGCCTGCACATGGGCCATGGGGCCTTCCTGCAGCACGTGGTCCTGGCGGCCTGTGCCCTCCTCTGCATCCTCAGCATCATGCTTCTGCCGGAGACCAAGCGCAAGCTTCTGCCGGAGGTGCTCCGGGATGGGGAGCTGTGCCGCAGGCCTTCCCTGCTGCGGCAGCCCCCCCCCCAACCGCTGTGACCACGTCCCGCTGCTTGCCACCCCCAACCCCGCCCTCTGAGCAACCTCTGAGCACCCTGGCAGGAGGCTGGCCCATACTGAAAAGTGGCACAAGGCCCTGGCAAGGAGAGTGGGAGGACCGAGTGAGCTAGGCCGGGCTGCCCGCGAGGCTCAGAGGCACCTCGGGCCAGACATGAAGGAGCGCTCAGAGGGCTGCCCTCACCCCATCTCCTCCCCACTGCTGCCTGGTGTTTACTTCCTTGGCTAGAGTCAGGGGGCAGGGAGACAGCTCCATACTGTACCACCGGGTCTCAGCTCCATCCTGTGCCCAACCACATCCTCCCAGACCTCATTCTTTCTTGCTCTATCATTCTGTTTCAATAAAGACATTTTGAATAAATGAGCATACCATAGCCTGGACTTCCCTCCCTTCTGTTGTCCTTCTGACCGTCTCTTGGGGGAAGGTTTCTCTCAGTGGAATCTAAACCATTAACCATCTCCCTCTCCTTCCCTGTGCCCTGCCCCCTCTTCCCACCCTGCTCCCACCTCCATGTTAACTTACAATTACCACCCCTTACTGATTGCTTGTTCTGCTGCTAGGACTGGGCTAAGCACTTCACAAACTTCATTTAATCATTTAATCCTCGCAACCTTGCAAGGTAGGTGTCTGGATCTATTAAAGCTTTTTTTGTTGTCCTTGTTTTTGCAAGCAGTAATAACTGACTGACTCTAATGAACTTAGAGCAACAAAGGGAATGTATCAGAGGGATTTGGTGGGGCAGGCTGTGGTTCTACCCTATGGGGAAGCTTATGGGGTAGAAGGAAAAGCAGAACTAGACATAACAGGCCAAGAATCAGAAAGGGCAAGAGAGTCAGTGACTGGCTAGCTTGCCCATCACAACCATCCCCACCTCACCCCCACCCCCATTACTGACAACTGCAGAAGGGAAAGCAGCACCTGAGTGCTGCTAGCAGAAGACTGGATGTTGTACAGGTAAAAACAGTGGATGCTCACCACAATATTCTTCTTTTACAGATGACAAAACTGAGACTCAGAGACTCAGTAACTTGCCCAACATTACAAAGTTAAGGAGTGATAGCTGGGGTATAATTGGATCCTGGAGCTGGTGCTCTCTAGTGATGCGCACTGTGGCCACCTTCCCGATCCTTACAGTCTGTACACTACCCTTGGAATCGAGGAGTGAGTCTCTAGCCCCTCCCCAACCCCGGGAGGGGCCACGAGGAGACTGGTCTTCCACCTCAGTGCTAGGGCCTGCCTCTGACAAACGCTGGCCTGGCTTTGGGCCAATCTCTCAACCTCCAGCCTCCTTCAAGGGCTGCTATGAGGATTAAACAAGATAATATATTGTATGTGCCTCAAATTATCCCACTAGATGGTAAGTTCCTTGAGGACAGGAACTTCGTCTTACTCAACTTTGAAACACCAAAGCCTGACCCATGATGGGTGTTCAAAAAGTTGTATTTGTTCATTCTTTTGGTGAATCTTTCCTGTGCCAGATTTACAGACCAGTACTATCCTGGATATTAGGATTTCAAGGAGCTTGAAATCCAACAAACACTGGGAAAATTAATGAGCAGGAAGACAGCAGTGGTTGGAGCATCGAAGGCTACCTCTTGAAGGAAGTGGGACCCAGAGAGGCAGGAAGACCTCAGGCAAAGACCCAGGAGACAGGTACATTGTTCTCAATTCAAAGGCCATAAAGCAGGGGGCTTCCCTGGTGGCTCGGTGGGAAAGAGCCCGCCTGCCAATGCAGGAGACGTGGGTTCAATCCCTGGGTCAGAAAGATCCCCTGGAGAAGGCAATGGCAACCCATTCCAGTATTTTTGCCTGGGAAATCCCATGAACAGAGGAGCCTGGTGGGCTACTGTCCTTGGGGTCACAAAAGAGTCAGACACAACTGAGTGACTAAACAAAAACAAGGAGAGCAGAGGCCTGGAGGGAGGAAAGGGTGAGGTGGTCCTAGAGGAGGAATTCTGAGGAAAAGCAAGTCTTGAGGCCATCCTCTTCCACATAAGGGAGGCCCATTACCCACAGATTCCTGCAGTTCCTATCTCCTTCCCCTCTGCCAGTCCATGTCCCAGGCCCAGAGCTCTGGAACTAAGCCACGTTTCTGAGTTCTCAGTCAGGGAGAACTCATGGGAATTCTTCTCATTTAATCTTCACAGTCCCCTGAAATAGGTATTAGTAGGTTTATCCTATTTAGCTACTGAGGAAATGGAAATGAGAGAAATGGAAGGAACTGCTGTGAAAGGCAGAGTCAGGACTTAAACCCAGGCCTTCTGACCTTTCTTTCTACTACCATAGTTCCCACAAAGCTAGACATTCTGCATCATACATTCTGCCCACCAGTGTCTGCACCATCTGAACTGACTCCAACGTTGACTTTTTTTTTTTTTTTTTGGCTGTACCGCGTGGCATACAGGGTCTTCATTCCCTGACTGAGGATATTAAACCCACACCCCCTGCAATGGAAGTGCAGAGTCTCAGCCACTGGACTGCCAGGGAAGTCCCAATGTTGACTTTCTAGCTCTGAGTGGTCAATGATAACACAGGAGAGCATACTCATTGCTGCCTCCAGAGATTCCACCAGAACACCTGGACCTCAGTCACTTTTGCAGTGATGGGTAATTAGAGTAGCCAGCTCTTGAGAAATGAGAGCCTGCAATCTTCTTACTGCATACTTTACTTCTTACTGCATAGTAAATAAATCTAAACACCATGAAAGAAAGTATTACTTATCCTGTAATACTAAGTTGACCTAGAGATCATTTTCAGACAAACAAGGAAACAACTACTTTCCCTGAAGAGGTTGTACTGATGAAATATGATCCGTTCTTAGAAATGTTTTAGTTGGATTCACAACTAACAGCCACAATGGATTATTGAGGGAGAAATTAAAAGGATATACAGGTTTACATTTCTAACCTTAATAAGTTACATAAAGTGATATGAAAGCCACTTCCATTCTTCATTCAGTCAACCTAGCCTGGCTACCTTGCAACTGATTTTTACTGATTATCCACTACTGTCTGGTGCTGCCTCAGGTCTGGGGAGCATGATCCTGGCTGCAAGAGCCCAGAACACTGGGAAATAATTACTATCCTATACAGAAAATGCAGAGAAATGGAAGAAGAGCTGTAGCATCTCAAGGAGGATTGGATATATTCTACTGGAGGCAGTCAAGGAAAGTTTCTCAGATATTTGGATTGGACCCTACAGGTAAAGTCTTGAGCTTGCCAAGGACAGAAAGAAAGAAGAAACAGTGCAAAGACTAGAAACATGACAGAACATGGTATACATGGAGAACATGGAATGGAGAACATGGTATACACAGAGAACCATGGAATAAAGGGCAGCTATGAAAACCCACAGCTAACACTGTATTCATCAGTGAAAGTCTGAAAGCTTTGCCCCCAAGATCGGGAACAAGACAAGAATGTCTGCTCTCACCATTTCTGTTCAACATTGTTCTGGAGGTTCTAGCCGGAGAAATGAGGCAAGACAATGAAATACAGGCATACCTCAAAGATACTGTGGGCTTGATTCCAGACCACTGCAATAAAGCAAGTTACACAAATTATTTGGTTTCCCAGTGCATATAAAAGTTATGTTTATACTGTATTGTAGTCTATGAAGTGTGCAATAGCATCCTATCTATAAAAGACAATGTACATACCTTAATTAAAAAATACTTCATTGCTACAAAATGCTAACCATCACCTGAGGCTTTAGTGAGTCATAATCTTTCCATTTGTGGATGGTGTGAAATATTGTGAGAACTGCCAGAATTGCCAAAATGTTAGACAGAGACATGAATTAAGCAAATGCTGTCTGAAACTGGTGCCAACAGTCTCGTTTAATGCAGGATTGCAACAGACCTTCATTTAAAAAAAAAAAAAAAGTAATTATCTTCAAAGTGCAATAAAGAAAAACCCAATAAAATGAGATATGCCTAGAAAAAGCACCAAGAAAGGAAAGACAATGTAAAACTATGTTTGCAGGTAACACGATCTTATATATAGAGAATCCTAAAGAATCCACATCAAAAAAAAAAACAAAGAAACAACCAAAAACCTTTAAGAACTAAATAGATAAGTTCAGCAAGGTTACTAAACTTGAGATTGAACTTGGAGGACACAAGATCGATATACAAAATGAATTGGGGTGTTTTGGGTTTTGTGGGGATTTGGGGTTTTTTTTTTGGCCACACCATGCAGTTTGTAGGATCTTAGTTCCCCAACCAGGGATTGAACCTGAGCCCCCTGCAGTGAAACCTCGAAGTTCTAACCACTGGACCACCAAGGAATTCCCAAGATCAATTGTATCTTTGTTTTTTTTTAGTTGTATTTTTATAATAACTGCAATGAACTGACTGAAAGTGAAATTAAGAAAAGAATTCCATTTAAAGCAGCTAAACCCCAAATACTAGGGAATAAATTTCATAAAAGAAGTGCAAGACTTGTACACTGTGTTCATAGATTGGAAGACTTAATATTGTTAAGATGTAACCGTCTACAAATTGATCTATAGATTCTACAGAAATGCATTTCCCTGCATTTTCTGTATAGGACTGTAATTATCTCCCAGTGTTCTGAACTCTTGCAGGCCAGGACCATGCCCCCCCAGATCTGAGGCGTCACCAGACAGTAGTGGATTATCAGAAAAAATCAGCTGCAATCCCTGTTAAAATCTTAGCTATCATTTTTGCAGAAACTGACCAGCTGATTCTAAAATCCACATGAAAATGTAAATGACCTAGAATTGTTCAACAACCTTGAAAAAGAGCAAAACTGGAGAGCTCACACTTTTCACTTTCAAAACTTATTACAAGGGGTCTTCCCTGGTGGCTTAGTGGTAAAGCATCTACCTGGCAAGGTAGGATACACGGTGTAGATCCCAAAGCCGTGGAGCAGCTAAGCCTCTGCGCCACAACTACTGAACCTGTGCTCTAGAGGCTGAAAACCGCAGCTACTCAGCCCATGTGCCACCACAAGAGAGGCCCATGCACTGCAACAAAGCATGGCCTCCATCCACTGCAACTAAAGAAGAGCCCTTGCAGCAACAGACTCAGTACAGCCAAAAATTAAAAAAAAAAGAAAAAAACTCCACCGAGAAGTGTGCTATCGGCATAGTCACAGACATATAGATATGTGGAACAAAACAGACTCCAGAAGTAAACCTGCACACTTACAGTCAACTGATTTTCAACAAGGGTGTTAAGATCATTCAATGGGGAAAGAATAGCCTTTTTAAAAAAGCTATTATCATTTGTGTTTATTATTTTTGGCTGCACTGAGTCTTCGTTGCTGCACTCGGGCTTCCTCTAGTTGTGGCGATGGGGGGCTACTCTGTAGCAGTGCAGGGGCAGAGCAAGGGCTCTAGGTGTGTGGGCTTCAGCAGTTGCAGCACATGGACTCAGAAATTGTGGTGCAGGGGCTTAGATGCCAGGGCATATGGGATCGTCCCAGACCAGGGATCAAATCAGTGTCCCCTGTATTGGCAGGCGGATTCTTAACCACTAGAGCACCACGAAAGTCCAGAATAGCCTTTTTAACAAATGATGGAACAAACCCATCATTTGCATGCAAAAGAATGAAGTTGGCCCTCTACTCATACCATACACAAAATTAATTCAAATGGATCAAAGGCTTTATATAAGAGCTGAAACTATAAAACCCTTAGAAAAAAACATAAGCATAAATCTTAGTGACTTTTGTGCTTCAAAAGACACTATCAAGAAAGTGAAAAAATAACCCACAAAATAGGAGAAAATATATTTGTAAATCATTTATCTGATAAAAGTCTAGTATTCAGAATATATCAAGAATTCTTACAACTCAACAATAAAGACAAATAACCCATTTAAAAAGTAGGCAAAGATTCTGACCAGGTATTTCTTCATAGAAGATATACAAAAGGTCAGTAAGCACATGAAAAGATACACCCAAGAGAAATAAAAACATATGGTCACACAAAAACATAAACAGATGTTGGGAGCACACATTCCTAATGGTCAAAAAGTGGGAATATCTCAAATATCCACCAACTGATGAATGGATAAAAAGGTGATGTATCTCTATAGTTGATCCTTGAATTTGGGGGGTTAGGAATGTAGACCTCCATGTAGTTCAAAATTTGCAAAATTCTTAGAGCCTACCATCCATGTTATAGGTAGCTTTGCATCTATGGGTTCAACCAACCATCGACCATGTACTCTAGTATGTATTTACTGAAAAAACCCACATTTAAGTGAGCCCATGCAGTTCATGATCAACTGTATAACGAAATATTCAGCCATAAGGAGGAATGAAGTATTGGTAAACACTACATGGATGAATTTTGAAAACATTATGCTAAATAAAAGCAGCCAGGCAGAAATGGCCATATAGTATATGAGCCCATTTATATGAAATATCCAGAAGTCATATCTGTAGATACAGAAAGTATATTAGTGGTTGCTTGAGACTCAGAGGGGAAAATTGGCAATGCTTGCTAACAGGTAGAGGGTTTGTTTGCTATGATGAAAATGCTCTAATTAGGTAATGCACCATTAGGTAATCGTGATGATTACTATACATGTATGTACATATATATGTATAATGTAGTTACTATAAATACATTTACTAAATATCCCTGAAATTTAAGTATACTTCAAAGGCAAATTTTATGGTATAAGAATTATATCTCAAAAAAAAAAAAATCCATAGAGCCTTCCAGTGGGATGAAAGTCAGAAGTCAAAAATATTGCAAGCTTTCTTCAGCAAATAATACAATTTCCTTTACTTAAAAATTTTTTTTTTACATCTTTTTTAGAATTTTTATTTGGCTATGTCAGGTCTTAGTTGCAGCACTCAGGAGCTTTAGTTGTAGCATAAGGGATCCAGTTTCCTGACTAGGTATCAAATCTGGGCCCCCTGCATTGGGAATGTGGGGTCTTAGACACTTAGACCACCAGGCAAGTCCCTAGTTTCTTTAGTGTTCTTTAGTATCTCCTTTTTCTGTGACAAATTTGAGCACCTAGAACAGTGCCCAGTACTTGATTTAAATATTCAAATGTCTATTGAATGAATGTTACCATAAAGCTCTTGCATTATGGAAAAAACCCAGCCACTGCTTTTTTCTATTGCTAGTGACAAGTTGGGCAAATTCTGAGAAAGCACTGGGCTGTCCTCATTCATTTTGTATCACATATTCCCTCTGATTCAGACTCACTCCAGAGAAATCTTAGACCTGCTTCCCTAATCTCTCCTCCTCAAGGACACTTCCTGCCTACAGAATCCAAACGATATTGGACTCATTCCTGCCCCTTGGTTAAGAGCGTTTACTAGGAATGATTGACAGAAAACCAACCAATCTTTTTCAAGGAAAGCAACTTGCTTCCCAAGCTACTTCCTCTAAAATCACTGAGGATGATACATGATGAAGAGACCAGGTAGAACAGGAAATTTAATTCTTGTAAGGATAGGAATCAGCAGGTCCAGGATAAAGGGACCATCCAAGGTGAATTAACACTTTCTGAGCACCTAAGTGGCAGGTGCTATGAGGCCATACAAAGGTACAATCCATGCCCTTGAATTTTTAGTCTAGTGGGGAAACAGGGATGTAATCATTTAAATTATGAAACCATTAAGCTCCAGAGAGGAGCAATTTGCCCTGAGTACAGATGTGATTCTTTCTACCCAGGAAATCGAGTTAGTTTCCTGGCTGTGGTATTTGGCTTACACACCTTGGCTTCTATCTTAGGATTGACACAGTAGATGTGATATGCATAGCAGGCTAAACAGCAAGGAGCAACACATGAAAATAAAGTAGAAACTCAACAGGAGTGCACAGTGTATCAGATGTACAGCAGGATGTGGCAGGAAAAATCAATCAGGACCAAATTGGGAGAAGCCTTAGTTCCACACCTAACAGCATTTGGGCCTTTCCGGGAACAAGAATTGGAGCCACCAATCTGCCATACCACTACAATTAGGGTAACAGTTATTCAACTAAAGTAGAAGGTATATAGGATAGTGAGAACTTAACTGAACACAGAAAATTATAAAAACTAAGGTTCAAAAAATCAACTCACTCTCCCAAGATCAAACAAGTTTACAGAATTTATATAGCCACTTACTGCCCCCTGGTGGATAGACATTACCTCCCCAGTATTAGCAACATCAAGTGTTAGGATGTTGCTCATTTTCCTAATAGTTCCTTATCCAATCTCTTGCTAATCAGCCTCTGAAATTTCCATACTCAGCTTACAAGACACTGTTCTAGTTCAGCCTAGATATAGAAGACTCCCCAGTACCTAACAAAGGACATAACAGCAGGTAGTACAAATGATCTGGAAACTGCAATGGCACCCCACTCCAATACTCTTGCCTGAAAAGTCCCATGGACGGGGGAGCCTGGTGGGCTGCAGTCCATGGGGTCGCTAAGAGTCAGACACCACTGAGTGACTTCACTTTCATGCAGTGGAGAAGGAAACGGCAACCCACCCCAGTATTCTTGCCTGGAGAATCCCAGGGACAGGGGAGCCTGGTGGGCTGCCATCTATCTATGGGGTCGCAGAGTTGGACACGACTGAAGCAACTCAGCAGCAGAAGCAGTACAAATGATTAAATGCTCAGTTACTGGATGGTCAATACTGACCTGAAATTTCAAGCCACTTGAGAGGCAGATGAAGGCTCCATGAATATGGAAAGCCATATTTCTTTAACCTAAAATATCAAAAAGAGCATCTACGTCAAAGTAGATAACAAAGTATGTCAAATCATGAACAAAACATCCTAGGAACAGAAGAGAATGGTTCAATAAGAGGTTTGAATATTTAGAAACCCTGTAAGTAATGCAGCCTACGAAGGGCTGCAGGGTGTGATGCAGTACCCAAGGACTTTTACTTAGAATATAAAATGGAGACATCAGGTTATTAATGACCAAGCAGCTAAACTAAATGATATTCATTCATGACTAGTTGTCCTAATGGAACCACCCAAAGTTAGCTGAACATATTAAGTGGCCACAGATTGCTAGAGAAAGTAAGATTTGCAGTTATCATTAATCATTACTTTTCAGTTTCTGAGGGTACCTTGGGGTGCAGAAACCAAGAATGGCTACCCAGACCCCAATGTTAAGAATCTAATGCTGGTATGGGTAATTCATTTGTACATAAATCTTATTAGCCATTATTTTACATTCCCAGGCTCAGTTAATTTACCTCTCAAATGCCAATCAAGACTGCATGATTTTCAGAAAACTCAAACTAAACACATTATGTTCCTGCTAGTTGTAATTTTAACTCCTGCTCCATAATTTAGGTCGCAATTTCCCCTCCACAACACCAGCATTTCCAGAAATGAGAATTAGCCATCTGGGATTTAAGAAAGGACAGGTAGATAAATAATCCATACACCCAAAAGGCCAAACATTTTTTTTATTTTCAAAACAACTTTATTCATGACACATATTAAAAAAAAAATTCCCACCCCCTGGAAATGAGCTAAAAAAATAAACAAAATCCACCTCCCACCTCCCTGTTCCCACTTCCTCCCATTCCCTCCAAATAAAAGGGAAAAAAAAAGGCAAAGAAAAACAAAACAAAAAACTGAAAAACAAAAAACACCCCAAACCCCCCCAAAACAAGGTAGTGCATTTCCCCAGGGGGAAGGGGAATTTACACTGGAGCCGCTGGGAGCGGATCGGAGATCTTCCGGCTACAGAAACCTGCAAAGAAAGACACTCAAAACAGAAAAAGAAACACAAAAGGAAACAAAATAGATCACCAGGCAATCTGGAGGGGCAAGGAGCCAGAAAAGAGGGGTGGGGTGGGTGGTAGACCTGGCAGGACAGGAGCAGGCAGGAGGGGACTGTGAAAGTTAGGGAGAAGATGGAGGGAAGGTAACAAGCAGAACAGTTTGGTGTCCTTCCAGAGCCCTGGGTAAAAAAACCCCTCCTACCACCGATGCCCACCTACCCTTGAGCAGCCCCCAAGGGGGCAAAGGGGAACAGGGAAACAGGGAGCAGCTTGCGCGATTGAGACGTGTCCATGGCGAATCCCCAGAGTGAATGAGCAGCCCCCTGCACCACTCCCTGGGCCTTCCCCTACTCCCCAAAGCAGGTCCCTCCTCAGCAGTTAGTTATGGGATTCTCCCCCCTTCCACAGTATATCTTTTTTTTTTTAAAAATATTTTTTTTTTCCATCAAGGTCATCTTCTGTTTTTCTTTTTTTTTTTTTTTTTTAATTCTTTTTTTTTTCCTTCTTTCCTCTTTTTTTCCTCTCTCTCCTCCTAATACACACTTTTTTTTAGTAAGGGGAATACCATGATGTCGCTCTAGCCCGGCCCCTGGAAGAAAGAAGGAGAGTTAGGTGTTAACATGATCACTAAATAGTTCAGCACAAGCCCCTCCCCCGTGGGCCCTCACCCCAGTTACTGTGAGGGGAAAGAAGTTGCCAAGTCCTAAAACTGATCCCCACAATCCCAGAAACAGTGACACACCTGGCAAGTGGGAGGGGAAATTAACTCTTATTACTTCACCAAACAGTGGCAATAAAAAAATACATCTGAGACACAGGGGCAAGAAAAAGGACTCCTTGTTTATCCAGTTTTCAGTTCTCCACAGCTCTTAAATGCAAGGCTCTCACCAACAGATCTTCCCTAATTCCTCCAGGGAGCAGAGAGGCAAATCTTGTGAAAAGCCAAGACCTATATGCCTAATCCCTCTATTTAAATGTACAAAGATGGAAGTACAGAAACAACATGGATGCCACACCAGGCCCAGCATGCACATTAACCTTGCAAAAGCCTGGCTAGTTGTTAGAGTAGTAAATATCTTGATCCTCCCACATGGCATTCCAGGAGGATCAACTAGCCTCTGGTTTCCTTCGACCCTTCCCTATCTCTGGGAAAAGAAGCAAATGTCCAAGCAGTACTTTCACTGCTCTGAGGCCCTGTTCTTCCCGGGCCTCCTATGTAAACATTTTCACTGCCATCAACTCTCATGGAAAAAAAAAAGGCTGGGAGAAGCAGCATCTCTCAGACAGAGTGGAGAGATCCAGCCCTTATCACCAATTCCGGCTCCAGAAAAAAAGATGAGACTGGCCACCTGGCCTGGCCTGCAACTACCTTCCTCACCCTGCACAGGCAGGAGACCAAGTCCCTGGAACCAAGGGGGAGGGTAAAGGAGGGTGGTTCCTCAGGTGAGGAGAAAAGGAAGGGTTCATGGGAGGCCGGGGAGAGGAGCAGCCCATCTATCCTGACCTGTAGACGCGACCCCGGGGCCTGCTGTTAAAACCACTGTAGAATCGAGAGCGGGAACTGTTGTAGTTGGTGGTTCGGGCACGGTATCGGGCTCGTGGGAAACCTCGGTCTGTTGTGCTGATGCCTGGTCTGTTGGTTCGTTTAGGGATCACCTGAGAGTGACAAGCGCAACAGAAAGCCTTAGGAGTCAACCCGGAGAGTTTACCGAGAACCAGAACAATGGGATGGGCTTACCTTGATCTGTCTTCCTCTAAATAAGGATTCATCTAAGGCCAGGGAAGTCCTCACTGACTCTTTGTCTGAGAACTCTATATACGCAAACCTGAAAAGAGTAACTGTCATTTTATCTGAGGTCGAAAACCGTAGCTCATAGGTAAAATCCAATTTGCAGGCATGCTTTAGTATAATACGTTCATATTCTTCACTACTTGTCCAAAACAATTCTTAATGGAAGATTTTAATCAAAATTTGCACCTACTCTTGGAAAATTATACAATAGGATACAGAGGGCCCTGGATTTCCAGAGGGCAGAACAAGGTGAAGCCAAGCAGAAGTCACCCCTCCATTCTAGTTCATGATTCCAAACACACCCAGCCCTCATCTTTGTTACTTCCTGGGCCTCTGAAAGCAATTTTAAGTATAATCTCTGATACATGCCATTAATGCCGTATCTTAAAAATATGAAGACTACTTACTTTAACATCCAGTTAACTTACTGTTCAATATAAAGCATGATTTATCTATTTTTTAACTGTGATTAAAATGACCTTGACTTCCCCACACTTACCCTTTGGGATGGCCACTAAATTTGTCACAGAGTATAGTAACGCGGTTGACTGAACCACAGCCATGAAAGTGTGCTTCCAGCTCTTCTGCTGTTGCACCATAGTCCACCTGTTGGGGGTACATTTCACAGGCAATAGACAAACTCCCATCTCAACAGATACCCTGCCAAGCCTTTGGGCTGAGCCATCTTTGTGACCCCATGGACTGTAGCTCGCCAGACTCCTCTGTCCCTAAGAATCTCTAGCTAAGAATTCTGGAGTGGGTTGCCATTTCCTTCTCCAGGGGATTTTCCCAACCCAGGGATAGAACCCACATCTTTTGAGGTGGCAGGAGGACTCTCTATCACTAGTGCCACCTGGGTAGCCCCCCATATACACCAAAGCACATCAAATCTAGTTCTCTAAGGAACTCTTCTCCTTCCAACCCCAGAGCCTCTGCTAATCACCATTAACTTTCACCTCCTTCTAACCTTCCCTCCACTCCTTAAATCCACCACCTATCCTGGAAAGTTTCCAACAAGACTCCTATTAAATAATCTCCCAAACTAAGAGCTCCCCCAACCCCAATTAAGGCTCTCATACATACATTGCCAACATAGATGGAACGGGCATCAGCCTCCATCTTCTCCTCAATGGACATGATCACTGGGCCAGCTTTGAAGAAAAAATAATCAGAAAGTAACCCTTGTTTTCTACTCGGCCAATATATGCACCATTACCACCACCATCACCACCATTAGTAAAGGTAAAGATTTTGGTCTGTTCAGTTCCCTGCTGTACCCATTACCTAGAAAAGTCTAGCACATGGTAGGTGCTTATTAAATATTTGACAAGTTATGGAACAGATGAATACATTCTTAAAAATCAAAGAAAACAGTACATGAATCCCCTCCTGCTCCCAAATCAAGTCCCTATTAATGTACCCTTGGTTGAAAAGATCTGAAAAATGAACAAAATTAAGTGGGCCGAGACTGGACATTTCGAGATTAGAGAAGCCCCCTGCAGCTGGGCATTTTCTCCTACAACTCCTAACGAAAGGGTCTCCAACTGAACGAAGAACTATTAGACTTGAAGGTCAAACACCAGCTGGCAACCTCCACACAGAGTAGAGGAAGACTAAGAACAAAGAGCAACACATCTGTAACAAGGACAAAGGGAGGCACAAAACTACCATCACGAAAACACAGGCCTTGTCTCACAAAGGTCAGAGAAACGCACAATGGACTATGACCATGGCAACTGCCCAGTAATTGCTCAGACAAGCAGTTCCAAGGTTCCGAGTATCTAATTCCGTATAAACCGTACTCTTATAACCCTTCCAATCCGAGGACCTGGGCTCCGCGTGCAACCGCCAGTTACTCACCATTGCCCGGAGGTGGACTCATATTCATCTGCTTCTCTACCTCGTTCTGTAGCTCCTTTAGCTTCTCAGCTTCTTCCTCCATCTCCCTAACTCGAGCTTTGATCGCTTCCAGCTCCTACAATGAGTGGGGAGGGTATGGAGAAGAGCTTAAGAGGAACCAACGCAGGGGCTCTGCCCTGCTCTCGATTCGCACGCGGCCCCAGCCATACTCGGCCATTTCCTTCGCCCCACGCGAGGGTCGTGAAGAAAAAAAAAAAGCAAGCTACCTTCTCTAGTACAACACTAGGCACCCATGACGCCGGAGTCACCCCGGCGGGGCCCCTTCTGGCGGTCGAGGCTGCGTCCCCGGCCCGGCCCCAGCCACGTTATTCCCCGCCCACCCCCACCCCCTCCCGCCTCCCGCTCGCCCGAGCTCTGGGCCTCTCGTGACCCGGCCGGTGGCCGGCCTCCTCGCTCGCCCTCTTCCCCTCACCGGGTCCTCAATGGCGCCGTCCCCCGGGTCACCCTCGACCAGTCCCGGCTCCTCCTCCTCCTCCTGGTTGCCGGGGGCTCCCGAGCCAGGCCCAGGGCCCGGAGCTCCCGGGGGGGGCGCGGGGCCGGGGCGGCTCCTCTTCGGGCTCGGGCTCCGGCTCGGGCTCCAGCAGCAGCTCCTCAGGCTCCAGTTCCTCAGACTCCAAGCCGTTCCCGTAGTCCCCTGCGCCCCCCGGGGCCCCCTCCCCGGCCTCCCCACCGGCCCCGGGCACAAGATGGCGCCGCCGCCCCGGCCCGGAGCCCCGACCGCCCGCAGCCCCCGCTGCTGCTGCCGCCGCCGCCGCCGCCGCCATCGCCGCTCAGACTGGGGCCCGCCGCCCAGCGATTGGAGAGCTGCGCCGGCTTCGTCGAGGATTCATTAGTCAAGCAGCCTGCCCGTCACCACGAGCTAGGGCTCCATTGGGGAATATTACTTGGCAATCAAATAAGACCCCACCCCTAAGGCGGGGAATTACGCCAAATCATCAAATCCCGGTAGGGGAAATCGGTCTGTCAATCAACACACGTCCCACCTCCTCTCAAGTCCTTAGGTAATAATAACGCCAAGCTGTGACGACGTTACCGCCTCCCCCCGCGCCTAAGGGCGGGTCTGCGAAGTATAACGCTCAGTGATTGGCCGCTGGCAAGGCGACGGGAAAGGAAGTCTTCCGATCGCCTCGCTGAAGTGGCCCAGTCTCAGATGTTAATTGGCTGGCGAGATTCGAGGAGCTGACACCCATTTCGCGACAGGTGAACCTTGCCCCCGAACGGACTGCCGGGCTCCCATCGAGGGAAACCCGAGGTCACATGACTAGCCTTTAGGAGTCCGCCATCTTGATGCTGCTGGTCGCCAACTAGGGAGCTCTTGAAAGGTAGAGGCCGGAAACAACTGCGGCGGTTTCTGGAAACCGGTCTTCTATCAGGAATGCACCAATAGATGGGATATTGCAGCAAACAGAGTGTTCTGAATGGCGCTGTCCAGAAGGGAGTTTACCTTTCCTACTCAGGTTATCACTATCTATCCACCATCCATCAGGTCTCCCCAGACCAGAAAGCAAGGAGTAATCCTCACTCCATTACCAGTCATGAATCCTCTATGTGCTGTCTTTCTGCACAGGCATACTTTCCAAGCATTCTGTTCATGCCCCAGTTTCAGCCTGTTTCTTCTCTTGCTTGACTTATTTGCAGCCCCTTCATGGATCAGCTTCCAATGGGTCACGACCCCAGTTCACACCAGATAAACTCTCAAAACTCCTAGGCTAGACCTTAGAGAACTCCAGACCAGGCTACTTCGTGAATGTTATTTCCACGCTTCTCATTCCAGTGGGTGTATCTGTACCCAGGTCTGTGCCTCTGCATATGCAGTCAGCCAGACCACAGCAAACTCCATCATCACCTCCCCTGCGAAGCCTTTCACTAGCCTCCTCTCCTCTCCCATAACAGGCGGGCCTCCCACCTCCTAACAGTTAATCATTTTGTGCATCCTTCCCTAACTAGTGCTTGTGAGAGCTTGGAGATGAAAGGCTGGTGTCTCTAATTATATTTGCACCTCTACCATAGGGCAATATGCCTAGCACATAGGAAGTATCCAGATAAATGTTGACCAGAAGATGTATTGACTGGGGATCTGGGTGCCACCCTCCGTTTACAATGCTTTCCGAGACTTCAGAGCCTAGAGGAATTCCACCACACCATTGCATTCTGAGATACCAGTGAAATCTAGCCCTGCAAGACAGGGTTGCCATAGTTTAGCGGTGCTCCTACACATTTATTAAAAATGAAGAAATGGCAGTGCTAAGTTTGGGAGAGGAATAGTTAGCCAGACCAAGCTACAGTTTGAGAGCCAGATTCACCGGAGCCTAACCAAGTAGTTACTGAAACAACCTGGAGAGGATATGCATGGCTTGGTAGGGGGGTTTGGATAAGAGGAGATTTTGATTAGCAAACCAAAAACTCAGAGCTTCACAGTATACCCCACTCTTCCCCTCACCCTCAATTCCACCCCCCCCCCAGATCCTTACCTCAGGAACAGGAGAAACTTGGAGCAGAGTCACAGTTGCTTAAAATTTCACCGAAAAATACTTCATGAACCATCTCAGCTTCAATGGTCTGGGAGAACTAAGTTTAGCACCAAAGACAAGCTCTAAAAACCTGAGTTGGCTGGAAGAAAAATCTTTTCTGTTGATTTTAACTAAGTCAAGATTTGGATGTTCATTGGTTCTTAGTTTAAGAAAGCCAATTAAGGGAAATGGGATTTTTAAAATAATGCCTTTAAATCTAATTTTGTTAAGCACTTGATTTTGTAACAGGCACCATCCTAGACTCCTTGTTATGTTATCTCATTGGAGTCTCAAAACAACATTATGAAGAAAGGAGTCACAAAACCATGACCTTTTTAAGGGATAAGAAAAGAATGAAGTAATTTGTCCAAGTCATGGAACTAATTAGAAGTGAGCAGGGAATTCAAAACCAGATTTAAAAGCTCAGATCAAAATTACTATAAGATCTCTTTTAATATACAAAAAGAACATTATATACGATGCTGAAGTTGGAAAAAGACTAAATTCCAACAATAGACAAATGTTTAGGCAACCTATAATTACATCACAAGATTATGCACTTGTTTTTTAAAAAAAGGTTTACACTGTGATAACTTGCAAAAACTTTTGTTAGGCCAAAAAGTACAATGTAAAATTGTATATAAAATGTGATTAAAGCTATGTATACCTGGTTTTAAAAAAAACCAACTTGGGCATTGGGGGGAAAATGAATAAGAACCAAGACAATCTTTTCTATGGCAATATGCAACATATGTTTTAAATATTGGAATTTTTAACCCAGTAATTGTGTTCTAAAGAAATAATCTAAAACCTAGATAAAAATTTGAGAATGATGTTCATCAAAGTGGAAAAAAATGTAAACAACTTGATTGTCCAAGTGGGCATTTTTCAGGAAAATTATTATACAAGCATATATTGTAATTTTATATAGTCATTATGTCTTAAAAACGTGTAATGACAAGGAAAATGCTTGCAATATAATGGTAAGCAGAACTGCAGTATACAAAATTATGTATACAGTATGATCATAAAAATATAAGCACAGACAACAGAAAAGAAATATACCAAAATGTTAACAGTGACCCTCTCTGGATAGTAGGATTATGATTGATATTTATAATTTCCTATGTTCTATGATTTTTCCACAATATCAATTATTTTTATTTAAAATTTAAAAAACACTCCAACTTCCCAACTTACTCAATAAACATGATTACTTTTACAAACACATTTTAAAAGATATTTGAATGGTAATTTGTAAGATACTTTCCTATTAGGCTGTAAACTGTAAAAGGGAGGGGCACCTTCTTAATTATCTTTGCATTGCCATTGGCTATCACAGTGCTCAATAGGTGCTAACTGAATGGATGATCTGTAATAATCTTTTTAATTTATATTTAATTGGAGGATAATTGCTTTACATGTAATAATCTTATATTGATGCATAAAGAACATCAGAGATGTCTTCCTCTGTGAATGAATTTTTTAAAAATTGATATGTAATGATACAAGGTTCACCCATTTCATTTCAGTGGAAGTGAAAGTGTTAGTTGCTCAGTGCTGTCCTACTCTTTGCGGCCACATGGTCTGTCCATGGAATTCTCTAGGCAAGAATATTGGAGTGGGTTGCCATTCCCTTCTCCAGAGGATCTTCCTGACCCAGGGGTCAAACTGGGGTCTCCTGCATTGCAGGCGGATTCTTTACCTGCTGAGCTACTAGAGAAGCCCCCTTTCCTTCAGTAATAACCTATTAATAGAAAGCCATGGAGTTTCAGAAAAACTGTAACTCAGTGATGTTGAGTCCTAGAAGGAGGACAAATGTGTTAAGGAAAGTGAATGGTTGAGAAAAGGAGAATTAAATCCATAAAAATGGATTAGGGCATGTCCAGTTCTGTCCAGAAGGGAAAAGTTTTCTCACTAAACATGTAAATAGGGTTCCTAATACAGTTTCATCCCTATTTTTAACTCCTGCTTTGAAAATTTTACCTTGACTGCTGCAATAATTCCTTCTAATCTGTAAGTGTATTGTTTCATATGGTAGCCACCAGTCACACATGGTTACTCTGAGCACTTAAAATGTGAAATGGTCTGAATTAAGATGAACTGCAACTGTCAGATATACACTGAACTTCAAAGACTCAGGATGAAAAAGTGACTAAAATGACTTAATTGTTCAATATTAATTACAGATTGAAATTATAGTAGTCTTTATATACTGGGTGTAAAAAATACTATTAAAATTAGTTTTACCTGTTTCTTTTAGGTTTTTTTAATGAGGCTACTAAAAAAATGTGAAATACTTATGTGGCTTGCATTCTGTTTCTGTTGGACAGTGTGGACATAGAAACCTTGATCATTTACTTACCTCTGTTTTGAATCCATTCCAGCTATTTCCTAATGCAGAGTCTGCCGTGGCCTATGTTAACTCCCTAGGTCCAACCTTGAGGGGAAGTGGGGTTGCCATTAGTGAGGAGCCTCTGTTGGGCTGCTTAATCTCCGTTCTGCTTGGTTAACTTTTAGAAAACTTTTGCCCTGAAAACCTTGTTTTAATATCCTGTACCTCATGAAATGTGTTCCTTATCAAAACTTCCAAAAATACTGATAGCAAAAAAAATAAAATTACCCATAAAATCCACCATCCAGAGATAATCACTAGTGATACTTTGGCATATGCCCTTCCTCAAACTTTCAATACACAAATACATATAGAGGTATATATATGTATGTGTGTGTATACATATATTTTTTAGCAAAATGGGATCATACTGTATATATTGTTTTCTACCCTGTTTTCTTTTTTACCTAATAAGATACAGAAACATTCTTCCATGTCAATAAAAATATTTTTCCAGTTTCATTTTTCATGACTTTATTCAGAAGTTACCTTAGAAATGAGGACTTTTCTGATCACTCTATTTATCATTGAAACCTATACATACACCTTCCCAATCCTACCCCAATGAATTATTTTATTTTTCTCCATAGCATTGCCCCTAACATGAAATGTTATGCTAATTAATGCTGTGAAATTTATTTATTTATGTAGGTAAACAGTAATTTAGCTTTATTTGTTTCCATTACTAGAATACAAGTAACATGAAGGCAGAAATCTGTGCCTATTTGTTCACTTCTCTAGCTCAGTGCCTAAAATTGTCCTCAGCACACAGAGGATGCTTGAATGTTTGCTGAAATTAATAAAAAACTATATCATATTCCATTATATTATCTTTTCTGGTTGATTTCTTAAATATTTCATTTATATCTCACCTGTATTCACATTTAAGACAGCTTTAAAGTTTGCAAGGATCTGCTCTCAACTAAAACCAGAGTATCTATAATCCATCCACTTGCTAGATAGTATAACTAAATGTTGCCCAATTTTCATCAGAAATGTCATTTGGAGAAATAACATTTACAGAGAACTGTGTGAAGAATAAACAATCCATCTGTCCATTTAGATAGTCTGAAATTTAGCCCTATTTTAAACTATGGCATCAGAGCATATTTGGGCTAAATTGTGATGCTTCTGCTAAAACAAGCTGAGGACCTACTGAATCCTCCTTGGCCGTTTCAATGTAAAACTCAGCATCACGTTGCTGTTGTGTGTTACAGACGGTGACGTCACTAAAGGCCCTCAGTGTCTTCTCAGAAGAGCCACAAAATGCTCTGCCACCTTAGGGAACTGAAAAGTTTTATAAATTCCAAAAGGAATGTGAATCTCATTGTCCACCAATTTTCTTTAGCTGCCAAGAAGCTCAGAGTTGAATTCATAGCTTACCTTTAGTATCTGGCAATTCTGCTTATAGAATGCTCTTCTGTGTTAATTTTCCTTTTGCTGTCATTTTATTGTAATATTTCAATTTTCCCTTTATCCTTACTTTAAAAATCTATATTTTCCTATTGTTTTGTCTTTTGTATTATAGTAAGATATTACAAATGCTTCTTGGAATTAGGCAAATTATAAGCCAATCAAACCACAGTAGGAATAAATTCACTAGCTAATATAGCCTGGTGATAGGAACTGTTAAGACCATCTAATTCCCTTTTCCCAAAAGCCATGCTCACTAAGCCACTCTCTGATTTCAATGGCTTGTCCTGTAGATTTTTCTATATAGAGAGAATAGAAATGCAATAGTACATTCCTCTAAGCAGTGTATTTCTCACTGCAATTTAACACATAAACCAAATACCATGTTATTGCACTGGATTATAGAAAGACTAGAAACTCCCACTTGTAATTTCAAATTAAGATACTATTCCCATCACACATGACTTTGATATGGTCCTAGGCTAGAAGCACAGAGGGATGGGCTAAACAATTCTATAGATTCCGTCCAGTTTAGCAGTTCACATTAAAATGGCTGAAACCAAATGTCTCAAGAGACCAGGAAAGTAAACAAGGGCTCTATTTTTGCCAGACTTAAGTCTGAAGTAGGTAGCAGGATATTGAGAAATGTTCATCATCACACACTTCTGATCAGAGGCTAAACCACAACTGGGGACTTGGTTCCATCATAAAGATTTTTGATAGGTTTTCTTTGTTTCGTTTTGGGTTTTGTTGTGGCTATCCCAAAGCACCATATACACGTACCCTCTCAAGGCTTGGGTTGGCACAGATGCAGTTCTTGGCTTTGGCATCTGGCTGAGATAGGGGGGTGGAGGAACAACTCTGATTTTTTTTTGGCCCAGCTTTCAGGATCTGAGTTTCCTGTCCTGGGATCAAATTCAGGCACTTAGGCAGTGAAAGTGTGGAGTACTAACCACTGGACTGCCAGGGAATTTCTTTTTTTTTTAATTTTTTATCTCAATATTTTCCCAAATCCCAATTAATCTAATTATTGGCCTTAACAAGGTCATGATGAAATGATTAGATCAAGAAATGTCCTGACCGCAGGCTATACAGTATAGAAGTCACAAACCCTGCTCAGTCCTTCTCATTAAACTTCTGGGCTTTATTTATTTATTTTTTTAATACGACCATTACATATTACACAAAAATAAAAGTCAAATGAACTTGGTATTTATAAATTATTAAATAAAAATACAGGAATATATATTTATATTTATAGAGTTTTTCTTCTCTTCTAAACTAACCAAATATGTTCTCCCGCCGCTTTATGATTTTAAAAAAGTAAAATAGTGTATGCCCCAGGATAAGTGGGGAGTGGGGTTAATAAGTGCAGGACCTAGTTGCCCTACTTCTGCTCCTTCCTTGGCCTAAGCAAAGTCCATATTTGTCCCTTTGGGCTCTGGAGAGCAAGAAACACCCTCTCCACCTATTTAATCTCTGAAAAATGGCAATAAGATTTATTTCCCTTATTTTTTAAAAAATGAAATGGATTTAAAAATTGGGAGCCATACTCAGCCATCTTGGCCAAGAGCTAATCCCAAGGAACTATATGGCTCTAAAAGAGAGTCTCTAGTTTTCCCTGACAGAAGAGTCTCTGGGGTTTCCATTCCCTCTCAGGCTAAGAAGGGCAGGACATGCCAAAACTGCCCTCCGTGGTCCCATCCAAGCTATATCTCTGGAATTCCAGCCCACGCCCTTTTCCCCTTCAGAAAACAGCCTCTCCTTCCACCCAGGTGTGAAGGCCTCCGAGCAGGGCTTTTTAGTAACTGACCATGGTCCCTGCCTCCCCTGTTGGCTACAGGCTCCTGGAAAACTAGGGCTAGACGTTCTGTGGTAGAGGGGCGGGGGAAGAGTCTGCCCCAAACCTGGGGGAGCACAGGCTCCAATTTGGAGCTGATGGTCTAGTCAGTGGTTTTCCAACTTTCTTTTTTCAGCAGCAAACCCCTTAATGCAAATAAAATCTTACCCTGAACCCCGATATGTAAGACAGCTACAGGGGAGCTGTTCTGTTTGAGGGCAAGTCGCCTAGCCTGCTCAGCACCCTCACTTCGTCTCCCCTAAGGACTCCTGAGGCAACCCCTAGGAAACTTCAGGGTCCTGCCAAGCAGGTGGAAAACCAATGGCCTAGTTTGTCCTGAGCAAGTCAGAGACCCCCCCCCCCCACATCCCAAAACTGCCTGCCACAGACCAGCTGAGTGCCTGGTTCCAGCAAACTCACAACAGACCAAGTGGCCCATGCAGTCCACCACCTCCCCCATAAACATCATTAAAAAGTGCAGCCCTCCTCAAAAGCAAAAGTCTGAGCTAAACACCTGAGGCCAATTTTGGTCCCACGTTCTCATGAGCACAACTATGTCACCACATTCTAGGACCAGTGAAAATCTCCAAGAGTCAACCAAGGTCTAGCTAAGCGGGTCAGTGCTCAGGATCAAGGGCAGGGTTCTAGAGCACTGTGTCAGAAGTCAGCGTTGGAAAGCAGCAATTTTAGCACCTTGGAAAGTGCAGCAGTGAGGTCTGGCTCAGGACATGCATCTGGAGTGAAATCAATCATGTCTTTCTCAAAGAAAAAGCTGTCATCTGAATCTGTTCTAGAGGACTGTGTGCTCTAAAGTTAACATCCTCAGACTCTAAGGTACAGACAAGTAACACTCATGCAAAACGGTGTGGCTTCCAAGAAAATAGCAATGCTTCTAGGTCATGGGAGATACTCTGGAACCCAGACACCTGGCCTTTAATGAAGCAGCACCAATGCCCACCACATGGACCAGGCCAGCCACAGAGTTTACACGTTACCCTCACACGCATGGGGTTCAGAGCTGGAATGTTTCTCTCAAGGCATCCACAGTCTTTCCGAGACACAGTGTAGGACCAAACTGTATTCCAGGTCTGCATTTACATCCGCACACTCAAAAGAAAAATTAGTAAGAGCCCCAATTTAGAGTTTAAGTTTGGACAAAGAAGGTCCCAGAGATAGGGAACGCTTTAGGCACCAAGGCGCCCCAGTGGGAGAGGAGGGCAGGGACAGCTCCAGCTCCCAAAGCCCCCACCCACCGCAGGCTCCAGAGCCCAGGAGGCAGCAGCAACTGTGTGATGCACAAGGAAGGGGGATGATGAAGGAACAAGGCCAGCTATAGAACTGCTCTTCTCTCCAAAGCCCTGCTGACAACTTTCTGAAAAAAAAGTGCCCACAG
This sequence comes from Antilocapra americana, assembly GCA_007570785.1. Taxonomy (NCBI): domain Eukaryota; kingdom Metazoa; phylum Chordata; class Mammalia; order Artiodactyla; family Antilocapridae; genus Antilocapra; species Antilocapra americana. Next base: position 1,332,295 of record ML661891.1, on the reverse strand, counting down.
CCCTCAGCCTGGATACAGTGTTTCTCCCTCAGCCTTGAGGCAGGAAGACAAGGGGGAGAGGGAGGGGAAGGTTGGGAGGAGGGACAGAGAGCTGCCCTTGTTCTCACCACTGCAAGAGGGAGTGAATGTTTTCTCTTCAAGGAATCTCACCACCACCAGATTAGACAAGCAGCCCAGCATGCACACGAGCACTCGTGCTCATGCACACTCGTGTCTCAGCAGCCCTCAGCCACAGCACCTCTTCCCAGCCCCTGAGAACCCCGAGCTCCCGTTCCAAAGGGATGTGCCTTCTGTATTTGCCCCAAATCCCACTCATTGAATGGAGATGCCAACCCCCTCTGCAAGTTCACCTCCCTCAGGGCAGCAAATCAAGCTCCAGGCAGAGTTTCGTGTGCCTATACTTATAAGCATAATCCTTCCCACCTCCCCCCAACCCTGGAATGACTCCATCTCCTGACTTTCCAAATACATTCCACAATGTCTTCAGCTCACTCTTTCAACTGCCTGCTTGGCACACTCAGCTCCCTCACACGCCACCTTTCCCCTTCCAATTCCCGTCCCATGCCCATCCTTTCCCCCACTTCTTCCAAGGGCATTTCTCCACTCTGCCCCTGCTCTCCTGCCCCTCAGCCACACCTCACCCCACCTGGCCCTGGACTTTCTCACTTGCTAGCGAAAAAGGCCCCTACGGTTACCAGGGCCCCCAGTGCCACGGCCCCCGTCAGCACTGTCCTCACTGAGGCCCAGTTCCCCTCCCGCAGACGCCGCGCCTCCTCCAGGGCCCCGTCCCCGTATAGAGCTGTGAACTCCGCCTGTGGGAGAGAAGGGAAGCAGGAGAGAAAGAAGGAGAAAGGGAGATCAGGAGAGGAAAGAGTGGAGAAAAGAGGAGAGGAGGAGCTCCAGTTCCATCCACTGCAAGCACTACCCCACCCCTCGCCCCTCAGATCCCCCATGAGCACCTGGCTCATTTGCCCTTCTCTACCTCAGGTGAATCCCATCTGAAATTTCCCTGGCCAAAACTTCTGCTCAGAACTGGCATCCTTTGTCAAGGCTTGTCTGGCCACCACCCATCCCTGATCCCTGACCCCACCCACGCCATGTACTCAGGTGTAAAAAATTCGTGATGGTTGGATGCCATTTCTGTGCAGGCACTACCTGGCCACTGTGTGTTCTATCCTCTGCTCTGGACCATGAGCCCACGGAATGATGACTGCATGGCAGCCCTGGAGTGCAGAGTTCAGAGATGCCCATAGTGAGGGCACCTGATTCCACCCAAACAGGCAGACTCAGCCCCCACACATCATTCCCAGCACAGCGGCCCCCTAGCTCCAGCCAGAGCCCCCCATCTTCACCCTGGAGACCAGCTTTTCAGAGGGATGTGCAGAGCAGCAATCGAGAAGCTTCTTACCCAGCCCCCGCTGCTGTGGATCCAGTCAGCCAGCCGCGTCTCCAGGTAGGCCACCATCCACTCCTGCACTTGTCCCACAAGTGGCTCCATCTCCTTGTTGACACTCTCAGCACACAACGCAGCTCCAAAGACAAAGAAGGCCACAAGGCGGCCCCAGTTGGGGCCCCCTTGGAAGAGTTCATCAGAGACCTGGGTGAAGCGCTGCTGGGCCGAGCCCGGGGTCACATGCAGCTGAGCTGCCAGATCGGAGAAGGTGCGCCGGAAGCGGGTCTCGAACTCATCTCCAGCTGCCCGCATGGCTTGGTGCAGCGGGTCAGCTGCTGGGCCCTCCCCGGGGCCAGCTCCACAAACATACCCCTTCTGCCTCAGCTTATAGCCCACAAAGTCTGCCACTAGAGCCCGTGTGTCTGGGGCCGAGGCTGGGGTCGCCATCCGGGCGGCTGTTGGAGTCAAACATAAAAGACTGGCATGAGGTCCAGAAGGAGGTATTTCAGGTTTGGCCAGCCCATGAGACAGGCAGGGAGGTGAGGGGAAATCTCAGAGACCTCTGGGCCGGGAGGGGTAAGAGCAAGAAAATTAGGCCATGGCGAGAGGCCACACGGCTAGAGGGGCTGGCCCTTAAATTCGTAATATGCCAAATTCAATATAAAACAAGTACGTTTCATCTAAAATACTTTAGATTCTTTACATAACAAGACAACAACAGCTCTATGACACCCCTACAACCCCTCCCCCTCCAGTATACACCTTTTTGGCTAGAGGAAGGGGCTTGGGGCCTCCCCAGGGGCTAGATGCAAAGATGCTGGCAGAGGCGCAAGATGGGGGAGGAGACAGGGGCCAAAGGGAAAGCGGGAGAAGCAAAGGATTGCCCGGGACAGAGAAGGAAGGGGGCACTCACCCAGCCTGGATGGCAGCTCTTAGGACCCAGCACTGGTGGCAAGGAGCCCCCAGCTGGGGCCTTTCATCCTCCTGCCCAGCCTGGAGCCCTGGGAAGGGGAGGGGAGATCAGAGCTAGGTGGGGAAGACTAGGAATCAGGGTCTGGGCTGAGAAGGGCTGGGGTTGCAGCTCCCGGGACCAGGCCCCTGCCCCCAACGCTCTACCAGCTGTGTGGCCGAATCCATGTTTAATGACTGTCCTCCCGGGAAACCCAGGGCCAAGGGCTTCCTGCCGACACCATCTCTGCTCCCGGCTCCCCTCAGTGCAGCCCAGAGGCCCAGCTCCTCCCTCACCCCCACCCTCAGCCGGGCTCCAACCCCGCCTGCCTGCCAGGTTAGGGATCTCACGGGTCAGGCCGCTGCCGGGATCCGGCCGTTTCCTGGTGCAGGAGCTGGGAGGGAGGGAGAGAGGGAGGAAGGGAGGGAAGGAAGGAGGGAGGAGAAAGGGGGGGCGGGAGGGAGGGCCCGGCGCCGGGTGATGATGGGGCCCAGAGATGCGTCCAGAGAGAGGGGCGGGGCTGGGACGCAAGCTTGGGAAGAGCCACAACTCGGGAAGGGAGAGGGCCGCTGGAGGCCAGGAAGAACAGGGCCAGAAGGGCATCGAGGGCCACGCAGGGCTTCTGACCCTGGAGGCTGTGAAGAGAAGCTGGCTGGGCCTCATGAAACCTTGGAGCAAATTCAGCATTTCCAGAAGGTCTCTGATGTTCCATGCACTTGTTGAACTCTTCCAGCCCTGGAGTGGGTGCCCAAAAAAGAGGAACAGTTCCCATACTGGTGGGAACTGCCTGCCAGGTGCCTTACCCTGAGGGACTGGCAGACGTGACGCAGACAGCAGACACTTCCTCTTCTCTCCAGGACCTTTAACCCAGTGGCCTCTGTGTGAGCTGGGGCTTTAGCCAAGCATTGGGGAGCCAAGACTCAAGATGTGCAAGCACTTTCTGCAGGTAACTTTTCTTCATTTTCTTTCTTCCTTTTTAAATAATCAGATTGGTTTTCTTTTTAATTCCTTCTACCCAGTGCATGAGCTTACTCTCATTATGAAAAAGTCAAGTAATATAGAAGTGTAGAGAAAAAAACACCAGTCCTCAGTTCCTCTGCCGCTCCCAAAATCCCACTTCCCTTCCTGCAAGTTGCCAATGTCAAGGTTGATGTTTATCCTTTCAGATTACATATATGTACACACATACATGAATGTCTATTATTTACACCAGACAGTATGTTCACACAGGGTGTGAAGCTGCCTGATCACAGCCGATCCACATGAGGGCACTCTCAGGTATTCTGGCTGGGGCCCACCAGCTCTTGCAGCTGGCACTTCCTATGGCTCCATTTGGAGGACTCTCCAACCAGACCAAAAGAGGTAACCCAATTCTCTTTCCCTGCTGGTTCCTTTGCTTCTACCTCCAGTCCAAGCCTTGGTATTCCCATCTGCCCTAAACTAAAGAAGAAAGGTCTTTTCTGTAACAATGGTAACAACGAACACATTTTGAAGACTTATTAGGTATTAAATGCTTTCTTTACATGCTTAATATTTTATCCTCACACCAGTCCTTATGTTGTGTTATTCTCAATCTATTGATGAGCAAAGTGAGGCTTGGAGATGTTAAGCAATTTTCCCAAAGCCATATACTGAGAAGATAGGCGTCAACCTAATTGTGATTTGAAGGTTTGTCTTAACATCGCACTGCTTCAAGGTCTCTCTTTGCTTCTGGTAATCAGTGTTGTTATCATGCCATTTACGAGGCCAAGCCAAATACACACCATTTACAAACCCAAGCTCAATTCTCCCCAATATTCTGAACCTAACATCTATTTCACTCCTTTATAACTGTATCCTTTCAACCATCTGCATTTCTTCTTTGCTCTTGGAATAGTCATTCCAGATGCCATCAGCAAGTTTGCCTCCTTTTTTAGAGAATAATCTAGTCCTTCATTTGCAGTCTTGATTTCTTCTAAGATGTTTACTTGAAATAAAAACACTTTCAAGTCTCAGGATCCAAATAGATTTCTCTCTGCCTGCCCAGCCTGCCCATTCATTTATAAGCTCGGTGATAGCAGACACCGAATCATACTCACTTTTATGTCCTCATGGCCTAATAGACCTTCAGTAAATGTTGACTGAAGAAATCACTCAATGCCTCTGGCCAGTTATTGAGCAGGCCCAGTCAGATATTTGAAGATCACTGCAGTGGCTACTTAAGAAACAAAGACTATCAGCCCAACACAAATTACACCAGGTCCAAGGCTGTGTGCCTCAAGGATCTTCTCAGACCAACACCACAGAGCCAAGCAATGGCAGCTCAGACAGCAGAGCTCTTCCCAGAAAACCCTGGACCATGTAGGCTGACACTGAACCTTACCTGTTCCATCAATGACATATGGTACCAGAGCAAGGAAGACAGTTTTAAACTGCTTGACTATAACACAAATTACTGTAGCATTATTTCATACCCTAAAATATGAAAAAAAATGTGTGGATTACATATGGATGTGTAAAATAAGAAAATAAAAGTCAGTATCACTTTAAAACTGAGTCCTGGCTAAAGAGCATTGCTATGCTTAATACTGGAGTTGAAATGCCAATAGGAATACATTGTATAATAAATCAGTATATGTCTCAGTATTTATTTCCAACGTAGTCACTTGTGATTTTACAGTTAAACTCCCTTGTTGCTTTAGAGATTCCATTTTTACTCTAACATTCCATATTTCAGTACTCGGAGAAGGTTAATTATCACCATGAAATGTTTTAATCCACTTAATATAATTAAGTGTATAAAATAGTAGACTCTAGAAGGGAACTGCTAAGATTCTAATTCCAGCTCCCCAAATATTAATTTATGTGACCTTGGGCAAGAGACCTACCCCCTCTTTCAATTTTCTCATCCATAAGTTAGGCATAATACTCCCTCTCCTATGATGAATGTACTATATGAGTTAGTGTTTGTAAAACAATGGTACGTAGCACATTATAAGTGCTACATAATATCAGTAGGGAGTTAGAAAAAAAATAAACAAAACTTCACTTTTCTCCACAAATACAGAAGAAGAAAAAAAAAATGGAGTAGAAAGCAGCTCTGTGCTCTTCTTGGAGCTCTCACTGGAACTACAACTCCACAGTCCCAATTCCAAGAAAGATATGTGATGATTCATTCAATAATTTGAGGGCCTACATGTGCTGAAATTCACCATGAATCAGACACAGCCTCTGTTGGTCAAAGAGCTTACAGTAAGGTTAGAGATCAGAATTTTAATTCACTTTTTCTTACAGATGAGAAAACTGAGGTACAGAGAAGTTGTGCCTTGCTCAACGTCACACAGCTAAATAGCACCAGAGGTGAGACCAGAAACTAGGTCTTTCCACAACTCTCAGCTCAGAACTCTTTCCAAAGGGCCACCCACCTATTTGAGCACCACATCTCAATTTCTATTTGAGGCTCTACCTAGCTTTTAGGACTTTCCCATATTTGCACCCACCACTACCATCCTCCCAAACCTGGAGCCTAGGGTTTAGGAAAGAAAACATTGAGCCCAGAAGAGAAAGTTACAGGCTGGGCGGTTTGAACCTTCCTCTTTAAAAAAAAGGTTGCTCTCTATTCCTTGCGTTAACTCTTCCGGTGCCGGAAAGGCTGGGGCCGTTAAAAAGAAAAAAAGGAAGAGTGGTCCCACTCTGGACCGACAGAGTGGAGAGCCCGCCTCCTGGTGCGGCAGCATCAATGATGGATGGGGAATCACTTGTCAGAGGGCTGTGGGCGGGGGCCAGGCCCCGCGAGGGCCGAGGGACCGGAGGGTGAGCGCGGGTGAGCTCGGCTAAGCGCAGGCTCAGAGCAGACAGCCCGCAGGAGGTGATGGTCAAAGACCCTGGGAGAAGACGGCCAGTGGGAGGAAAGGTAGTCACTTGGAGACGAGGCAGAGCTGCAGAATTCTGGAGGTGACAGCAAGGAGAGCACACAACTGCGAGGGGTGGCGGAAGCTTCTGTGCGAACACCTGCCGGGTGCGAGCTAGGAAAGGAGGGCAGCGCGCCGGCGCCGCCGGAGGGTCCGCCGGGGCTGGGGGGTGCCATGTCTCGCGAGCTGCACCCCCGCACCGACATCCCCCGCAACCTGAGCTTCATCGCCTCGCTGACAGAGCGCGCCTACTACCTCAGCCAGCAGCCAAGCCTCGTGGAGGAGCCAGAGGAGGAACCAGGCGAGGGAGGGACGCGTCTCGGGGCCCGATCCCGAGCTCCAGGAGCGAGTCGGGGGCGCCGGGCCCGTTCTGCGCCCGCTGGAGGCGGCGAGACCCGGGCGCTCCGCAACCACAGCCCCAATACCCGTAAGAGAGTGCGTTTCGCTGACGCGCTGGGGCTGGAGCTGGCAGCCGTGCGCCGCTTCCGCCCGGGAGAGCTGCCCCGGGTGCCCCGCCACGTGCAGGTCCAGCTGCAGAGGGACGCCCTCCGCCACTTCGCACCGTGCCAGCCGGGCGCCCGAGGCCTCCAGGTAGGCGGCAGAAGCACTCCGCTTCCCCAGGACTTCCTCAGTTTGGCCTCGGCGGACGTGTGGAGGTGGATTTACCTAAAAGCACCCATCTGCATCCCCAACCCTGGGCTTGCTCTCGCTCACCCCCTCTGGGGTTCCCTTTGGCGAGTTTCCTAGGCCACTCTCCCCGCTGCCCCGCGACTGCCCGGACGCCAGGGTCGGCCTCCGATTGGTTCGGTGCCTCGCCCTGACCCCGCCCCCGCTCTCCCCCCGCCCCTCTCCTTCCCACGGCTCCCTCTTCTCCGCTCCTCCTTTCCCTACAGGAGGCCCGCGCCGCCCTGGAGCCGGCCGGCGAACCCGGCTTCGCCGCCCGCTTGCAAGCTCAGCGCATCTGCCTGGCACGCGTCGAGGCGGGCCCGCTGGGCGTGGCCGGGAGCGCGCGCGTGCTGGACTTGGCCTACGAGAAGCGCGTGAGCGTGCGCTGGAGTGCAGACGGCTGGCGGAGCCAACGAGAGGCGCCCGCCGCCTACGCCGGCCCGGCCCCGCCCCCGCCGCGCGCCGACCGCTTCTCCTTCCGCCTGCCGGCGCCACCCATTGGAGGCGCCCTGCTTTGCGCCCTGCTTTTCGCCCTGCGATACCGCGTGACAGGCCGCGAGTTCTGGGACAACAACGGCGGCCGTGACTATGCTTTGCGTGGGCCGGAGCACCCGGGCAGTGGCGGAAACCCGGAGCCCCAAGGCTGGATCCACTTCATCTGAGACGCAGGCGGCCGACGGCGGAAAAAAAATCAAAGGCACCGCGAGGGCTGGGAGATCCCAAACATTGCCTGGGAGGAATGGGAGAAACCGAGATTGGCGGGGCGCTGTCCTAAGGAGTCAAGTCAGGGAGGGCGAGCAGAGTGGGAGAAACCAAAGCGGTGTGGGGAGTGCGTGGACTTAAAGCCGAGGAGACTGGGGTGGATGTGAGTGGGTGAACCCACGTCATAGAAAAGGGAGACGGAAGGGGTGCTGGAATATTCGAAAAGAAGCAAAAGGACGATGGTGACGTTCTCTTCCGTGAGTGGTTACTGGGAGAAAGTGAGTAGGTGGGTCAGGCCTAGGTAGTCAAAGGTGGAGGACACCTCTTTGGTACTCAGGAGGTAATTTATGTGAACTAGAAACACACCGAAGTTGAAATTAGTTAGATTGCTGGTTCACTCCCTCTTACTTGTCTTTGCCACCCCAGGTCCCACAGCCCTGCTGTCATAGCTTTAATTCAGCTATAATTACCTTGCTTAAGTCCCAGGAATCTGGCCATTGCTCCTCAGCCCCCCGCATTATGACAGGATTCCCTTGTCACTCCTGCTAATCCCTGGTTTCAGTCTCTGCTGACTGGCTGAGGAGTGATGGCAGGTAACAGTCAGAGCTCCTTCCTCCTGGCAGCCCTGGGGATGAAAATGAAAGCAAAACCAATTCCAGGCCTTGTAGCTCGATAATGTGGTGCCTAAGGGGTGAGTGCAATCAGGGGCTTCCAGAAAAATGCCAGCCTTACCTTTCTGGGTGCCTTCTAATGACCTCTAAGCACTTTATGGACTGTATTTGTCAAAGGACAAGCGAAACATGGGATTCTTTCTGCCTCAGAAGAAAAGGAAATCATTGACTAGCTGGATAACTTTGGACAAGTTACTCTGGGCCCCCGTTTCCTCCTTGAGAAACTGCATGTGGTTTCGTTGATCTCTTAGGCCCCTTCTTGGTCTGATATTGTATGATCTGTGAGGGGCAGAGTGTGGATTAGAAGCCACATTCTCCAGCCTGCAGTTGGAGTGCTTACAGTTCAGAACACACAGCACCCCAAGCGTCTGGTTGGCCAGAGAATCATCCTCCAGTTTTTGACACATGTTCCAGAGCCTAGGAAACATCCCATAACCACCCTGCAGTCTCAGGGTATCCCAGGGCCTTTTTCAAACCACAGCTCATCCTCTGCCCCCTTGCTTTTTGCTCTTGCCCCACAGGCTTCCAGCGTGGGTGCTATGAGACAGCTTGGAGGAGGTGCCTCTCTTGGGGAAAATGATGCTTGGGAGCCCCTAAGATGAAACAGTGTTGGGGGCTCTCTTGAGGTTAAAGGATTATTGGTATAAGAAATGGAAAACATTTCAAATAAACAGAGCAGCTTGAAAATTAAATGGTGTCAGAAGATAGCAGTCTGTTCCATACCCTGAGCAAGTGAATGGGAAAGCTGGACTCTCCTACCCATTCACATTCATGCCTTGTCTCTTGGTTAACCTCTGCTGGGTGTTTATTTTTCCTCTCCTTTCACCCTGTTTCTAAGCTCTTCTCTTTCCTTCTGCCCCTCTTACCATTTTCATTTTCTTTTAGCCTGTAGGGTATTTACCTTCATTTCCTCTAGTTCCATCTGCCTCCCTCTGCATCTGCCAGGGTCCAGCCTCGGTGGGGTCCGCGGGTCTTGAGGGATGAGTGGCGTCGGCGGAAGAACTGAGCTGAGTCGGTGTGTGGTGATGAAGCAGTCCCTCTCTAATCAAGCTTATTTTCTTTGCAAAAGGTCGGATTTCTGCATAATTAGACTTAACAATAGTATGTTTACCATTTGAATGTCTCTAGCATACCTATTATTTAGCATAGTGTGGGCATATATACACTGTCTTACAAGATAGCCTTTTCAGCAAAGATAAAAAATCTTGCAACTTATCCAGGAAACATAGGACTAGAATCTATCTCAAAGGGAGGGGGTTGTAAAAACTCACTTTCCATATCCGAGAGGGAAGAAGACTGTAAATGGTTACTTTACTTTAAGAATGTATGCATTTCTTTTGTCCCCAGAAGAGGTGTGCCTCTCCACTCATCTCTGAATATTCAGGTATTGATAAGGGACATAAAAAAACAGCACACAGGACGCCTCCTGCCAAGCGTTCCCTGACAAGGTGCAAGTATGTAGAAGCTAGAAAGAGGGGCTTAAGCTTGAAACTGTTTTATTCTATTAACCTATTTTGGTTTTTACAAGGAAAGAGAAAAGAAGACAAAGAGACAGTTTAGCAGCACTGCTTTAATAATGAAACCCTATTAACCTTACAACTACTAAAAGGAATTCCTGTGTCTACACTACCCTAAAGCAATCAGTGTCTCCAACTATGCTGGCCACAGTTATGAGCACTCCTAAGTCCCATTCCAGTCTGGTTTTTTCAAGGAAGGGAGCCTCTTCCGTGGAGTGGTTGGGGGAGTGGGATGTGGAAAGGTGACCCAAGTACGAGCCCTTCTGGACCCCAGAGAACTCTTGGTAAACTCCCCAGTAACTAGTAGGAGGTATAGTAATCTATTTAAATGTTCCTTAGTCCTCGGGAAAGGGAATCTGCCTTCCCGGATCCTCTGAGGGAAATAAGGTCTGAGGGAATTATCTCAGAATGAATTTTTTCTAACTGGGACTGACCTGAGATGAGCTAAAACATAAACAGATGAGCATAAACAGAACTTCCCAAGAAAAATACCAGGAGGGGCCTTGCCTTAGGATGCCCCGAAGGAAAATCCACTTTGCAGTTTCCTTCTCAGTCTGTGACTTTGTCATCCGAGTGAGGGAGCATCCTGACGGCTCCCGGTATTCATCCTTATTGATCTCTGCTATTCCTTCTCCCTCCAGGAGTGGAGAACCTGCTTTCTTTTCTCCAAGACCATGGTTGGTCCACTTTCCTCTCTCAGGCTCCTTCTTGATAGTCTTCTAGAAGGGAGAAGAAGCAGTTCCTGATGCTGCAGATGAACATGGACCTCCCAGATAACCAGCTCCCCAAACCCATTTCTTTGTTACTGATTTCTCATAAATTTTTGGATTCCCCTTTTACCACTCAGTGAGAGAAGGTAGATGCACATGTGCCCGTACCTGCATTCAGAATAGAGTATGGGGCTTGTTTATCATGCCCCTCCTCTCCAAAACCCTAATTATTTATAGAAAAAAAAAAAGGTTAAAAGAGAAACCCCAAGTCACTCAAATGCCCATTTAAATGTCATCCTTATCTGATAAAGAAAACAAAGAATTTCATGTATCTTGTGGATCACCTTCAGGTCAGAGTTCCAGCAGAGTGAAGAGATAAAGTGTACTGGAAGCCACCAAGCAATGTACTTTTTAGTCACCAATGAAGAGCCTAAGGGAAGATAATGGAGCCGGAGATGGGTCAAGGCTCAGTGTGTAATTTCTTGCTTAATGTGTATGCATGACTGTCACCTTGTATTAACAATCTCCAGAGCCCACATTTACTTATTTATCCACTAAAATCTGGTGCCTTGCAAGCATTATAATCCTCAAAACAACCCTGTGAATTGAGTAATGTTATTCTTGTTTTAGAAAGAAAACAGTTCAAAAAAGCTCAGTAATTTATTCAATATCACACAACTAGTAAATGGCAGAGCTAGGGTTGTGAATGCAGATCTCCTGAGCCTCTGCATAAGCATGATGTCATAGTATTTTCCTTTAAAAAGATTAAAACCTTGCCATTAAAAAAAAAAAAAACCCTTGCCACATATCTCGTACTAGGAAAAGACCAGTTTCTAATTGTGCTCTGCCTTCCCAGTCTCCCTAACTGGCTTGGGAAAGGCAAAGCACTGAGGGTCCCAAGCTTCATCTGCTCCTTCCAGGAGCTTGCTGCGCTTTCTATGACCCTGTCCCAGCTCCGTAGGATCAGCAAGGAACCACTTTGCCTGCCTGCGGAGAATTTAGAAACCCATGTGAAATCCAGCCTTCTCCTACACTAGGATTCTCTTCTGGCCCTAGGTAGTCTTCCACACCCGTTGGTGGGCTGCACACCTTCCTACCCTGCCCCCTGCCCCCCCCACTAGCCTTGAACCGCCCAGTTCCCTAAAATTTGCACTAGAAGGATTCATGAATAGGCTGATTGCTGGATGGCCTGCTGGGTGGTCGGTCTCCTGGAGCCCGAGTAATACTAAGGGGATAAATGCAAATAGATTTGGGGGCAGGGAACCAAGGAGAATTCATTGTTCTTGGGCTTTAAGAATGACCATTGCTCACCCATTCCTCTATTCTCAGCTTTACAGAGCCAAGACATGAGCTTTGTGGTTCTTCCATACAGAGTTGCCCCAGGGTAGTGGTGGGAAGGTGGTAAACTGCTAGTCAAACCTGACGTGAGAAACACTAGGAATTTGGCAGAATCTTTAGAGGGGCGTCATGTGTTAAGCACAGGACTTTGCTGTAAAGCCTGATGACTACGAACAGGAACAGTTCAGGGTATAATCTGTCAGCCATGGACTGGGAAGTGCCACATGAGAAACCAGCACCATGGTCACAGACTGGGTCCTTGAAGCAACACAGCAGGAACACTCTTGCTCTTTCCTCTCATCTGGACCTCAGATGTCCTTCCTACATACTCTCTGTTCCTTTGTTTTCCTTTATGAATGTAGCTCATCATTTCTCGTCTTAATAAGCCCTAACACAGCTTTCCAATCTCCACATTCCCTTTCTTCTAACTCCTGTGTTTCTCTGGAGCTCCTCTGGATCTTGGCAATCCACAGATCACAGAATTCAGAGACCTGAAAAGGCTTGTCTTCAGAGATCATTGGGTCTAGATTGCTCTAGAGATGAGGACACAGGTCCAGAGACGAAAAGGGAGCCCAGCAGGGTCAGAGAATTTGTTAGTACAACTTAATCTCAAGCCTCCTGACTACATTCTATTCCCAGGCTACCAAACAGTCCTCTCTCCACAGGAACAGATCCATGATTCTTCTTGGCAAGGGATACATCAGAAGTGTTTCATTTTCTGCTTCTAGTTTCCATTTCCTGCTGCATTCAGGCAGAAAGAGAAACAGAAGGGACTAGTATGTCCTTAGCTTTGGCACTTGTTTCACTGATATTGCTGAAGAACAGTGAAGCTGCTAAAACAAAGAAACAACTGGATAATCTACCCATTGAATAGCTAACCTAGAGAGGAAATAAAAGTGTGTTCTGTGAATCCCCCCAAACCCATGTTCTCATCAGACCCTCCCTGAACCTCCCCACTCCCTTCACAATGCAGCTTGCTTCCTCATGCAACTGCCCTCCCTTTTGGATAAAAGACCTTATATTTGAAATAAAGTTGAAATATGAAAAGAAAGTATAAGATGTTGAGAAGTATTATTTGGGAGGGGGGGGCTAAGGGTGGTAAGAGACCCAGAAGCAAGATTTCTTCCTCCCTGTCACCCTTCATTTCTTGGCCATCTCATTTCTTGAGATGGGAAGAAGATAATGGAGGAGTTGGGTGGCCCTGTTACGAGACACCCCTAGAGTATGACACTACCATTTTGGGCAGTGGTAGGGAAAGTTACCAGGCCTGGTGCTTAGCTCCCCTGTACCCTGCACCCAGAACCAGTTGCTGCTGCAATTAAAGGGAACAGCTCAGGTAAAAGGTTTCCCCTCTGGTGGGCTGCTCTTCTTAAGGGATCATCTAAATTACATTCTGCTCCTTAGGCAGTGGAGGGAAGATCAAAGCCCCTTTGTCAAGGGCAACCCTAAAAGAACAAGAAGCATGATGAAGAGGAAAAGCAAGGACCTTTGTCTAATACAAATTGATGTGACAAATAGATACTAAAGGGAAGTAACCTTGAAAAAGACTCCAGTTCTAAAATAGTATTGACTTCCACATCATCTGAATGATGAAAGAGTCCAATTACCCTCAAAGTAATCAAAGGACATTCTTTATAGGGAAGCCCTAGCCCTAGAATAATCGGATGCCATGTCATTACATCATAATGGCCAAGTTGTGATGTCACTGCAGAGTACCCACTCTTTGGTACACATCGTAACAAACCAGATATGCTGAAGAGTAGAATCGGCATGAGGAGCAGACACCCAAGGAGAGGTAATTGAGGGCTTTTCAGGGGTTCCCTCCATGGCTTATTGCCTAGGGTTGCTCCATGGCCCTATGAGCAACCTAGTTGCTCCAGACTTGTTCACATCTTAGTTTGGTAATAGGTTTGTCTGAAATCTTTCTTCTGCAAACTCCTTTATGCAGCTTTTGCTATCCTAAGTCCTCCATACTTGGCAGCTGTGATTGGTCAGCCCTCCCCTCCACTGTTTCTCAGGACAGAGCATAGAATACTAGAGCAGGGTTTCTGTAAATGGGGCAGAAACTCACCATATCCATTTCATTCCCAGGGATAGATCCAAGTTTTTGGTTGTCTGAAGCACACAACTCATGGACCCTTTTTTCAAGAAAAATAAATACATAAGGCACCAGAGTGAATATATTTCAGGATGAGAAAAAATATAAAAATCATAATTTTGAAAAAGCTGATAAAGTCCACAAAATCAAGAAAAATAAAATTTAGAAGTTACCTATGTGGCAAATCTAAATATTTTTTCCTACAATTTTGTTTTTGGCTGCACACTCTTTGACATCAGTCTTTTAATATGATTACATATAATTTTTCCATAAAGAGGTAATTCTATCACCATGATCACTTAAAATTTTTTTGATAATTTAAAAAAATTTCACCTTCACACTTTGTAAGTCATAATGTTCACATAATTTGGTGGGGGGGTGGATTTTTGTCAAACTTGGGAAAACCCTACCAAATTTCTTTAGTATATGTGGTGTAAGATTTTGGAGTATTTTCAAATTTTGTAATAATGAATAACATAACTGAATTGTTGACATTAGCAGTGTTCCTGGAAGCTGTATATTAGTTTGTTAGAGTTGCCATAACAAAATACTTAGACTGGGTGGCTTATAATATGGAAATTTTCACGGTTTTGAGGCTAAAAGCCTGAGATCCAGACGTTAACAGGGTTGATTTCATTCTGAGGTTCCTCCGTCTTGGCTTGTGGATAGCCATCTTCTCCCTCTGTCTTCATATGGTCTGTCCTACCTGCATGTCTACATCCAAATTCCCTCTTACTATAAGGACAGCAGTTATACTGAATTGACTTACCCTAAAGACCTTATTTTAATTACCTCTGAATAGACCTATTTCCAAATATGGTTACATCCTGAGGTACTGGGAGTTAGGACTTTAACAGGAATTTTAGGGGGACACAGTTCAGCCCATAACATTATAAATACTATTAACTGTTCAAAGAAGTAACTGCAAACCACAGATGTGTAACTCCTAAACCCAAACTAAATGTATTCCCAGCTCAACTTCATTAGTCAATCCCAAAATGCCCATGGCCTCTTCATTGCCACTGGACAAAAAGAGAAGAGTGATAGAGGGGAAGTCAGAAAGAGACATCGATCTTGATGAACTGCAGTTTGAGTTTTTTTTTTTAATTCTACAAAAACCTATTAACACATTGCTGAGACTCTTACAGTACTTTGGAAGAGATCTGTACAAAAGAGGACTCTTAACTTCCTCCAGCTTCCTTAGCTATTGGGTAATTGTGTATCTGGTCAGCCCTGCTAATGTTACTGAGCCATGCAAAGGGGGAGGGAGTTTTCACTAAAGATTGAGGATGAGGTGGTAGGTCCACATTCTTCAGCACTAGCCCCTGGAAGAGCTGGGATGATCACTGACTTGCTAACTTCCTTCTCTGATAATGTCAAGTCTGGACCTCTTCCTCTCTTCCACTCCCCTACTCCAGTCCACTCCATCATCTTCATAAATGTAAGGGTGAAACCCACATAACAGAGGGAGTCTTCAGCCTGCTTTCCAGAACCAGGGCACAGGAATTTCTTTCCTTGGATTCTTCTTCTCTTAAATGTTGAGTCTTTGATTCTTCTCCATACTCCTAACTTGGGAGTGTGAATCCTTCTGAGACAAATGTGACTGAATTGTCTACATTTCATAATTTCCAGCCCATGATCTCTGATGCCCAGAAGGACTGACTTAAGCCCCCAGGAGCAGCCATTAAATTTTCACAGTTCCTGGGACTTCCCTGGTGGTCCAGTGGCTAAGACTCTGAGCTCCCAATGCAGGGGAGCCAGGTTTGATCCCTGGTCAGGGAGCTACACCCCACATGCCCCAACTAAGACCCAACACAGCCAAATAAATAAAAAAAAATTTTTTCACAGTTCCTGCCTGGCTTTCTAGCCAAACAAACTGAGTTCTTCCCAGTCAATATCCAGCTTCATTGTTTGGATTAAAAGAATGAACTGACATGGCATTGACAGCTGAGGGTTGTCACTGCCTTTTCCCTTTCTTCCTTACATACAAACCATTGGGGTTATTATAAGTCTTGAGTTAGGGTGGTCTGTATATAGCATGGGCCTTGGTTTAAATCCTAAGTGATCAAAAGTTTCTAACTCTAAAGCTGAGAAGATTATTTCTGTTGCTTATTCCTATCATGTTTTTAAGGGATACTAGTTTGAAGGGCATGGCTCTTAGGAGTTGGGATTGTTACCGAATGTATTGAGAGAAGGGAGGAAGGGGCAAATGCAGAGTCAACAGAAAAAGCTGAATTAGAGATACATTTTTCATGCTTGGCAACCTTTAAAGAGCTCTAGACCTTAGTGTGGAGCAATGAAGAATCAGAAGTATCAGTTATGATGGTTGACTTTTTAGGGGGTATATGGGGAGTGGCGAGATCTGTGGAATACACGGCACCAGTCTAAAACTGTTTTATAAGTTATTAAGTATATAAGCTATTGTGACCTAAATAAAGAGAACACTATCATGAGAACAGAAGAGTCACTTGAGAAAGTATCATTCCCAAGTTTTGTTCAGAAGACTGAGAATCCTAACTATACAAACTTTTGGCCCAGAATTTTGGAGTGTGTGGAATTCTGAGTCGGTGGAAAGCCCATTTTATTTTAATCCCTTTCTTGACAGCAAAACCAAGGTCCCCCAACATGAGGCACAGCTCCAGGTAGTCTTTACTAGGGCAGAGGAAAGGCCTGGGGGGTCTGGCAAGACCTAATGAGGTGACCCCCTCTAGAACTTCATCTTTGAGAACACCTGTCTGGTGACAACTGGACCCGGGCAGCGGCGGAAGGTGCCAGGCTGCTAGGATCCTCATTTCTCTGGGTGGCCAAGACACTTGATCCATCTCGAGAACAAGTTAACGGTTGCTCTAGGCGCTTCGTTTACAGTTGAGGCTGCTGACGGCGGTTTGGCCCTAGGCTGGGAACGCTGTCTCCTCTAGGAGGCTGGCAAAGGGATACTGAAAACGTCTTCCTTCCGGAGGAAACAAATGGGGAGTAGTTGTAGGAGGTTTGGACAGCTCAGTAAACTGCTTTGAATTTCTTGGGGAATTCCAGGAGGAACACTGCCCAGCATACCCCCGAAGATCGGGCGCCTACAAGGCGAGGGTGAGAGAGGGTACCGTTCAAGGCATCCTACCCCGGGGGGACATCTTCCCTACCCCATGTAACCAATAGGCATCCCAGCTGAGGCCCACGCAGCCAATAGCCGACTTCAACAGAGACCCACTCAGCCAATGGCCGGCCCAGCCTGTTCCCCGAGGGCCCGCCTGCCTGCGCCCACCAATCAGAACTCGGCCACCTTGGCACCACCCCTGGAGCCCACCCCACCCATCCGCCCCGCCTCCAACTCGCTGGAGCAGGGCTGGGCTAGACGGGCGCGCTCTCGGGGGCGGGGGGGGAGGGCAGTCCCGGTCCTGGCCTTCCGCGCGGGTGGGCTCGGAGCAGGCCGCGCCGGGCAGCAACCCCACTCTCACCCCGGAGGCCCCCTGCCCTTTCTCCCCCTTTCCCCCCCCGGCCCATGGTGCGAGGCTGGGAGCCGCCGCCCGGGCTGGACTGCGGTGAGTGATCCCCAGCCCTTTCGACTTCCCCCTCCAGTCCCTGTACGATCTCCTACCTCCGGAGCCCCATCTCCGCGCTGGGGGGAGGAGAATTCTAGGTTCGAAGTGGCCCGGTTCTCTCTTTCTCCTCAGGACTTTTCGGTTCCCTGTTTTAACTGGGGGAGGGTGAGTGGGTGTGTAGGAGGGGAAGGCCGGGTTGGGACGCCCTTGGCGAGGGGAGGGTTGAGATTTGCCTGCTCCCTGGGGCTCATCGCCCCAAGTGCAGCAACTTTTTGTTCTCTGACCCAGTTCGGAGCCTTCTAGACTGCCTGCGAAATGGAGGATAGGAGAAACGTTTCCTTCCCAGGCCTCCCCTCCTCCCCTCCATGACTGCCTCCTGGCGACTTCAACACACGTACAGAAACCTGGCCTTATTCCTGGGGAGCATGGCCTTTGGGAATGAAAGGTTTGAGAGAAACTGCCCCTTCTGACCCCTACCCAGCCATACTCAGAAAACCAACCAGGAAAGTGAGAACCTGAGTCCCCAGAGGTTCCTGGTGTTGCCTCCTAATCAGACTTCTAAACTGAAAGAAGACTGAAGCTGAGACCTATTTGGTAATGTGGACCCAGATGATATATTTTATATGAACTCCCCTTCTCACCGTACATTTGAAGGGCTTTTTATGCAGTGGATAGGTAGGTGGCAGTAATTGAAAAGTATCCAATTAAAGTTGGGAATTTTTAAAATGATGCATACATATGCTAAGCATTGTCATTAAAAGTACATTCATTTCACCAATTTCTTGGGTAAGAGTCCCAGCGTTTTCTTTGTGTTGCTGATTGGCAGTCCCAATTGTCTTTCTAATATCAACTACATAAGCAAACCTCTAATCTGGCTGCACCCTGAGAACTTTTTAAAACTATTTACATCTGCCCCAATCCAGGCTAAGTAATTCAGAACGAGGAGGTGGATGCTCTGGGTTAAGTTTCCCCGAGTAATTTTTCTAACGCGCAGTCAGACTGGAGTCACTGCATCATCATCTGTGATTTCCAGGTTTGGTTTCTTTAAAGTGGAGCCTGAATTTAAACACTTTTGAAGCAATATGAGTGCAGAATACTTCTGAGATTTTAAGTCTCCTGCCCCTCCAGTCTTTTAGTTTTCTTGCCTACTTCCAACTCAGCAATTTTTTTTTTAAATGTGCATTTCTTTGTATTATGTCTTTCCAAAGCATTTGACTTTTTTTTTTTCAGAAACAATTCTTAATGCACTAATTTTCATAGGTTTATAGGATGTTTAATTATATAGAGGAAGACAAGGGGCATAAGCAGGTTTGGAATCACACACAGCTGGCCTCAGCACATAGGGCAGCTGAAGGAAGCAGATGACTTTGCCATGCTAGAGACTAGACTACCAGCCTCTAGTGTCCAGCGCACTGTGGGTATTGATTATGTAATCCAGTGGGGGTCAGTTAAATCAAGCTCCTGGACCAATTGAACATCTTTCGCTTCTACTCTGTCCAGCTAATAGCACTAGTACCTAGTCCCTTCTAAACTAATTTACATTCTCTTTCAGCCTTCCAACCACTTGTTCCATTCATTCATAAACTGTTTTCTTAAAGCAGTTATGACCATTGCCTTTATTAAGTTGGGAGGACATAGGACAGAGTTTCTAACGGGCTTCTGGACAATCAGTGAACCCCCTGAGATTATAATTTATAATCTGTAAATTTGAATGTTTGTGGGGGGGGGTGCGAGGTAAGTCATAACTTTCTGAGAACCTTTAACTTCATATTTTCAAAGAGGTTCATGATCCAAAAAGTGAGAAGCACATGAATTGAGTATCACTAAATGTCCTTTAAGGCCCTGAGAACTATCACCAAAACACATTTTCATTCAGAAACATTCTTCAGTTCTCTGAATAACTTAGGGAATTTAGCAGGCTCATATCTGGTCTTCACTTGAACTGTCACCTGTTTTAACCATAAGCCTAGGCTCAAGATTTTTGTTTTTGGCCACACCATGCTGCATGTGGGATCTTAGTCTCCTGACTAGGGGATCACACTCATGCCCCTTGCAGTGGAAGTGTGGAGTCTTACCCACTGGACCACCAGGAAATTCCGAGCCTAGGCTCAAGTTCTGAAGATCTCTTTTTCCTAGCCTTTTGTGAACACCTACACTGGAAGTTTAAGGCAGCCATTAATTCTTTTCTGTCTTTTGTCCAGGGGTATGGAAAGCCCAAAGGGAAATAAGGGTGTTACCCTGACTCTGTACTTATTAGTGACTTTAAGTAGCAGTAGGGCATATCTGGCATGGTTACACATTTAGTAAATTCAGAATTGATAGTACCACCACCACCGACACCTCTGCCCAGAGGAGTCCTTATTTCTCCAGCTCTGATTTCTTTCTTTTTCTCCTTTCTCCAAATGAGGTACAAGGACACAAGATGCTATAGTGTCTTCACTGTGGTTTTGATTACTGTAGGATCTACCCTCCTTGTTATAGTTCTTATGAACCACTCCCTGGTTCTAGTTCCCTCTTGTATCAAAGCCAGATTCTTGCAGGGAGGTACCAACTCTACTGCTGTGTCCTAATTTTAAGGCACCATTCTGTATCAAAAAGTCTTTCACAACTTGTGTTTTGTGTTATTGAAGAAATGTGGATATATGCAGTATACCAAATATGACCTTTGCAGTATCGTTATACTGAACTACCAAGCCATGAGAATCTGAAGGATAGCAGACCACACGAATGAAAGCAAACTGCTTCCCTGTAGGCTTATAGCTGCACCTGCCTTATTCCCTGTCTAGCAGTCTTCATCCTCACGCTGGACTGCTTTATTCCTGTGCTACCTTTTCCTCACATCTAAACTGTTACTGTGACCTTAAAAGAGTAGGGCACAAATAAGGTTGAGTGGGTGTCAAGCGCTGGATCATCAAATATTCTCCAGCTTAGATGTAGTGGTGTTCAAGGTGGGCCACAACTTCCAAATGGTGGTTTTAAGTACCTGGCCATGCAGCACTTCCTCACAGCCACTAGGCTGTGTCTTGAGATGAACCTGTTGGATAGCAGCAATCAAAATTCACCTGGCAGCAATCAAAAAGGATTTATATCTAAATTATAGATTCAGTTCTAAACCAGTCATTTTGATACTTTTTTAAAAGCAGCAAAATCCCTTCTGGAATGATATCCAACTCCCCAAATATAAAAAGTACAAAATCAGATACCCTGGTTTCCCCCACTGCTCATTAGAATTAGGACTCTGCAATAACAGATTGGATACAGTAATTTAAAATATTCCATCTTTGCCTCACTTCCCCTGTTGTCTAGGAGGAGCATTACCTTATATCAGAGTCATCCCATGAGGCTGAAGCAATGATAAAAACTATTGAGCCTTTATTATAGGCATAAGGTCAGTTGCATTTTTTTAGTCATAACCTTGCAAGGTAGATGCTGTTATTACCTTTTATTCTGATGGGAAACTAAGGCTTAGCAAGCACTCTCAGGAGTGGTGAAGCTGTGATTCGTCTCAGATCTGTCTCACCCTAGACCTCTACTTCTAACAGCTCTAGGCCCTGGCTGTACGACACCTAGCTAACAGTAGGTGCTCTGTAAAAACATATGTAACTCTACATATGCTCAACATTATCTCTAGCTTTTACACATGAGGAAACAGGCTCCTGTAAGTTCAGACAGAACTGGGATTCAAACTTCCTATGTAATGCCGGCCTTAATCACATTTATACCCACTATGCCACACTGCCTCCACTCACCCTCTGAATGTTCTCAAACTGTATTGCGTTCAGGGTCTGCATGGCCTTCAGTTAAGATTTTCTTGTTAAAAGGGAATGGTAACATGCATTAGAATGCTGCCGAATTTTTCTGTTCATCATATAAAATTTCTGATAGTACACTGCTCTATCTGTAACTTTTACATAGGCATGCTGTCCTCTCCGTAATGTATTAGAAGGACTATTTGTAAACTCAGATAGGAGTCCTCAAAAAGTAAAGGGTGACAGATAATGTTAGTCTCTAATGCCCATACTGGGAGCATTTAACAGGGAGTTGAGTTAAAACTCTGTCACCAGGAAAGTCCCTGGTGGCCCAGTGGTTAGGACTCAGCACTTCCAATGCAGGCAACATGGGTTCAATCCCTGGTTGAGGAACTAAGATTCCTACAAGCCACGTGGCAAAAAAAACGTCAAACTGGGGCCCAGAATTACTCTGGGAAATAGCCTGGGCAGGTTTCCAGGAATGAAGCATAGTTAGAGGCTCTCTCTGCAGTCCCCACACCCATGTTGAGCCTGGGAGTCCTGGTGCCACTGGGCAGCTTGCAGGACCTGGTTACAGTTTATAATGAGCCTGCCCACCTGGTTCCAAGAAGAAAGCTGGACTGAAGAGATAAGAGCTGCAGGCCCCCTGCCCTGTGTCGAGGGGGCTATCAAGGTCTGAGGGAGCTCTTTAGGCTCCCTGGAGAGAGACTCGGCAGTTGGAAGAAACAAAGGCTGGGGAAGAGGGAAATAAATAACCTTTGTTCTGCCAATGTCTCGGGAAGGAAACATTCACCTCCCTCTACCCTCTCCAGACCAAAACCAAGGGGAACTCCATTCATCCCAGATCACTGACCCATCTCATCCTACTGAGACTTAGAAAAAAATAAAACTATCAGTCACCTTCTCCAATACTCCACCACCAAGAAGAAAGGGGAGCTGGGTAGAGGGACAGTGCTGTTTTACCTTCTCTACCTTCTAGATACTCATTGTATTCCTAATCTTTCCACATTCTAGAAATAATCTAGAGGTAACTCAAGAAATCTGTTAGGAGCTAAAGTGTTCTGAAATTACATACATCTCTTTGGGTCTTCTAGGTGAGTCTTCATTCTGTCACTCTTATTCATGAACTTAGAGGGTGAAGTGAATTTGAATGGGAAAGGTAAAGGCTCTAAGGATGTTTTCCTTTTTTTTAACCTCAGAAGTTAGATTATCACCTTGGTGACAACACTCTCTAGTTTTGTGACTTGGAATAATTTAACCACTCTGGACTTTGGTTTTTTCATACCAAAGGGGGAATTATAGCAGGCTCTGATGATTTATAAGGTTATGAAAATTAAATTAGAAATTATTAAGCACTTTAAAAGCAATCCAGCACAATACACATAGAGAATTGTTTTTGGAGTCCAGCATTTTGTTTGGTAGAAATTGAGCCATGGCCTGAAAGGGGAACCCCAGTGATCGAGCTGTTTCTCTTCTTATTACAGCTATCTCTGAAGGGCACAAATCAGAAAGCACCATGCCTCCTAATAAAGAGGCCAGCAGTCTTAATAGCTCCCCTTCGGGCCTCATCTGCCTCCCTCCAATCTCTGAGGAGCTACAGCTTGTGTGGACCCAAGCAGCCCAGACCAGTGAGCTGGACAGCAATGAACATTTGCTCCAAACCTTCAGCTACTTCCCCTATCCCAGTTTAGCAGACATTGCCCTTCTTTGCCTACGCTATGGGCTGCAGATGGAGAAAGTCAAGACTTGGTTCATGGCCCAGCGCCTTCGCTGTGGCATTAGCTGGTCATCTGAAGAAATAGAAGAGACTCGAGCCCGAGTAGTCTACCATCGGGACCAACTCCATTTCAAATCCCTTCTCTCTTTTACTCATCATGCAGGGCGGCCCCCAGAGGAAGTGCCTCCTTCTCCTGTGCCACCTCCGGAGCAAGTTGGTCTTGGAATAGTGCCCCTGACTCTTAGCGAGCCCACCCAGATGAAAGGATTGAAGGTAGAGCCTGAGGAGCCACTGAGTCACCAGAAAGCAAAGGAGCCCCTGATGGCACCTGGCAGTGGGGCATTCCCCCACCAATCGCAATTTTGGCAGGATCATCAATGCAGTGGCCTCTCTAAGGAGCAGGCAGGCAGAGGTCCTGACCAGTCACACAGGCTAGGTACTGCTTCCTGGAACCACTCCACAGCTGTCCACCAACCCCGTGCTCTGGATAAGCCCTCACCCATCTCATTACTTGCCAGTAGTTGTAAGAAGGAGTCAGCATCTAATGTGACTCCTACTTCCTCTACCTCTTCTTCTTCTTTCCAGGGACTGGCTAATGGAGATCCTGCCACCTCTAAGCCCCTCCAGCCACTGGGCTGTGCCCCACAACCACTGTCACCCAATGAACAGGCACTACCCCCACAGCTGGAGCCAGCCTGGCCCCAGGGCCTAAGGCATAACTCAGCATCAGGTAGGGCTGGCCCTGCAGAGTATCTTTCCCCAGACATGCAACGCCAGCGAAAGACCAAGCGCAAAACCAAAGAGCAGTTGGCTATCCTCAAATCATTTTTTCTACAGTGCCAGTGGGCACGGCGTGAGGATTACCATAAATTAGAGCAGATCACTGGTTTACCTCGGCCTGAGATTATTCAGTGGTTTGGTGACACACGCTATGCCTTGAAGCACGGGCAACTAAAATGGTTTCGGGACAATGCAGTACCTGGTGCCTCTAGCTTCCAGGATCCAGCAGTTCCCACACCACCACCTTCAATCCGCTCCTTGAATGAATGGGTTGAGACACCACCTCTGCCGAATCCCCCGCCCCCACCGGATATACGACCCTTGGAGAGGTACTGGGCAACCCACCAACAGCTCCGGGAAAGTGATATCCCTCAACTGAGTCAGGCATCAAGGCTTAGCACCCAGCAGGTACTGGATTGGTTTGACTCTCGATTACCTGAGCCAGCTGAAGTGGTGGTCTGTCTAGATGAAGAGGAGGAAGAGGAGGAGGAAGAACTGCCAGAAGATGATGAGGATGAAGAGGAGGAGGAGGAGGAGGACAATGATGATGATGACGATGATGTGATCATCCAGGACTGAGTGGGAGGCTGGGGGAGGGGAGGTCTGTTACTAAAAGACAAACCAACTTAGTAACTGTTTAAACAAAGAAACCACATTTTTTAAATTTTAACTTACCTTGTGGCAAAGAACTGAAAAGCTTTGTGTTCTTGAGGGTGGGGGACAGGGATATAGTAAGGGTAGACCAGGGAGGATGACCATGGAGTACAAAACGAGGTAGGGATCAGATGGGCAGAAATGTAGGACTCCAGTCTCAAGGAGGGGCTTGTTACGGGTCTAGGAAAAGGCTCTTGCTCTTCTCATATCCCTATTCTTTCCCCTTACTGTTCTGCAGAGAGGCTAGGCTTTGGCCCACAGCCATGGAGTTCTGGAAAGGAGGAGTAAAGTTTCTAATACATCCCCAGTCCCACCATTTTCCCTGCCTTGCACCCCACCATTTCTCTTCTGAGCACAAGTTCATGCATAATGCAGCTAAGAATCTCAGTTATGTCCCAGTCAATCACAAATACTTCCTCTCCTCATACCAGCTTGACTTTATATGTTTTCCTGCTGCTTTATTGAATCACACAGGGAGCAGAATGTTTTCATTTCTGATACTGGGACCACTATGCCTTGTACCTTTCCAAAAATCCCCATTCTGTTCACTGTTTGTCTCAGGGTAAATCTTCCCCCCGGAGCTTGTGAAAAAGTTTAATAATTGGGTGGAGAATAATTTAGACTGGATATTTATTGGAGGTGGGAATTAGGGGAGATGTCCTTTTAAGAAAGTAGAATTATAGATTACAGACGGGTAGAGGAGAGGGAATGGTGTCTGCTGTTCGGAAGGACAGTGTAGATAGACTCTAGGTTTGGTTTTACAAACCTGACACTCCCTCCTGCCTAGTTTGACAGAAACTGATTTTTTAATCTTTTTGGTGTTGGTTTAATTTGTGTCCAGAAAAGAGACTTAACCCCCTGTTTATAATATCTGTCTTGGGGACAGAAATCCTTATGTTTTAGAATGGTTTTCATCAGTTGGAATCAGATACAAAGATATCAGTGGGTTAACCATCTAGAAATAAAAGAGTGGAAGCCCCAAATTGCTAGACTAATAATAAAAAGGCCAAAAATAAAACTGTTTCTCCATGTTGCCACTTCTCTGGTTTAAAGATTAATGGGACCAAATCCATCCACTTTCTGATTTAGTAAATTTTTTATTTTCAAAGCAGCAGGATATACTGAGGTAAAGTAAATGAACAAAACTTGAAATAGATCAGTACTTATTTCTAGGCAGATTGCTTTCTGTACCTGCTACAGCATAGGCTCACTCTCAGAAGAGGGGGAGTCTAGAAATGCCTTTAAAAATAAGTTCAGTTTCAGAAAAGGTAGTGGGATCCTATTTAGCTGCAAGGTCATTCCTAAGACCTAATTTATCTCTAGCGGATGCTATCTTCAGTTTTCCAATATTTTCACTTAAGGTATACCTGCCTATGGCCCACCCATTTAATCCCTCATTTCTACCCCTTAATATACCCAAAGAAGAATAAATGTTTGATCTCAGTGGTAGTATTCTTTGCTTATCCCACCATTTGAGAGTTTATGACATCAACAGAGTTACAATAGCAATAAAAAAGCATCCTCTTTGTTTCATTATCTGTATACTTTAGTAGGACTTCAAGCCTGTGTCTCCAACTGTTACCAAACAGAAAGAAAGGAAAATCAACATATTTAACAGTATCTAGGTACAGAGGAAACAATAAGGGAATAGAAAAATTATAATAGGCCAAGGAACAGAGTTGTTGCTTGTTAACAGTGACAATGGGAGAATATATACAAAGCTAAAAAAATCCAGAAATAAAACATGGTTAATAAGTATATCACCCCACCCCACCCCCAGTGATGCCAAGAATTGTCTTTATAACCTTTGTTTCAAGTTGCAGGAAATAAGGGAGCTATCTGTATCCTGTGGGAGAGATAATAAACATCTTCCTGAAGGACTGACCTGATCACTTTCATAGGAAGTAATACAGCATGTATAGGGTAAAGATTGAGAGAAAGTACAGAATGAAACAGGGGCAGAGGCAGGGGTACATTTTCCAAGGGCATCACACCTAAGTGAGTATGAGATGCCTCTGTCCATCCTTCAGCAGTATGCATAGGTGAGACCTTGAAGGCGGTCTATCTGGGGATGTTCCATGCTTCTCTCCCTTTGGCTAATCCCATCTGCCTCTGTTGGTAGAGATTCTGCAGCACAGGACAGGAAGGCAGTTAAGGGCATTTATAACAAAAAAGGGCAAGTAAGGCCCTTTTAAGTCATTAAGGACATTAAGCAGGACAGTAAACCACTGCTGTTGCTTCCCCATAGTTTTCTCCATTACAAGAAAACTCACAAGATTTGATACATCCAGTATAACAAAGGCTATGTCGCTACTTTTGAAACTGGAATGTTTCAGTTGGTTTATGGTGATAAGGCAGAATATTTCTGAAATCAAACTGGGGAAACCTGGAACATGACTACCATACCCAGACACCATTACCACAGAGGCAGAATTATGTCTCTGGGTAAGTGGTACTTTCTTCAATAACTTATATACAAAAAACAGTAATATAATGAAATCACATGTACCCATCACTCAACTTCAACAGTTAACTTATGGCAAATTTTCTTTCATTTCTGCTCCCTCACACTGCCCTGCTCCAATAGATGAAGCTAAAGGAAAACTAGGACAATCATTTAACTTTCTATCCATAAATATTTTAGTATGCATCTCCAAAAGATAGACATTTAAAAAACAACAATAGTATCATGCCTACCAAAAAAAAAAAAAAAACATTAAAAGCTCTAATCAAATGTCTACTAAATATTCAGTTTTCCTCAACTGTCTCATAAATGGTTTTATACAGTTTACTTCAATCAAGATCCAACTGAAGAACATTTACTTGCAGATGGTTTATATGTCTCAAGTCTTTTTTTAACTTGTAGGTTAATCCCTCCATTTACAAGGATCTTAGAGGGGCTTCCCTGGTGGGTCAGCAGTAAAGAATCTGCCTGCAAGGCAGGAGCCACAGGAGATGTGGGTTTGATCCCTAGGTCAGGAAGATACCCTGGAGGAGTGCATGGCAATTCACTCCAGTATTCCTGCCTTGGGAATCTGATGGCCAGAGGAGCCTGGCAGGCTCTCAGTCTGTAGGTCATAAAGAATCCAACACAACTGAAGCTACCTAGCATGCACACACATAGAGGGATGTTATTTCCCCCGGTGTTGCCTTTTAAGGCTTAGACCCTAATTCCTTGCTGATGAAAATAAAGGGCATTTCGGAGTCTGAGAGCAAAATATTTACCTACCTTAGTAGGTCACCAGGAGCTTGGTCTAAATATTTTCAAAAGCCCAAGACTTAAACTTAAAAGAGAGCTCCTTACAAACCTTTCTTCTTGTTCCATGCCCTTTTCCTCTTGTTTTCTGGGTCAGAATCATAGTCTCATAAATTTACAAAACATTATTCTAGTTCTCTCTGGAGAAATGAAAATGGCTTTTCCTAGTTCATTCAGTACCTCTATCCAAAAGATATATTCCATTGAAAATCTTTATCTGTGAAACTTTTGGGAATGTTATTTGTATTTCATACTTATTAGGTTCACTGTGGCCAAGATCTCTCAGTTTAAAGCCTTGCAGTAAGGAATCCACCTGACAATGCTGGAGACAAAGGTTCGATCCCTGGGTCAGGAAGATCCCCTGGAGAAGGAAATGGCAATCCACTCCAGTTTTCTTACCTGGGAAATCCCATGGAGAGAGGAGCCTAGCAGGCTACAATTCATGGGGTCGCAAAGAGTTGAACATGACTCAGCGACTAAACAACAACTGTGTGACCTAATTTTTAAACCCCAAACCAGGAGGCTAACCTGACAGTAGAATAGAATCTTTAAAACTAAGACCACTCTGAAAAATTGTGTACATATGATTACCACACTTGAAATCCACCTCCTTCTGCACTGGTTCCATTTTATCACCTTAACAAGACATCAGAATGAGGGATTTAGTGTGCAGGCCTAACTGAGGTTTTCATGTGCAGACAAGTTAGACTAGCCAGGGCTCACCTGTAGGACTGGTAGCTGTAAACCAGGAAGGCTCTCCAGTGCGGTTCTGTTCTGCCTCTGACCTTACGAATGGAATGGGATGATGAAAGATAACTTCCTGGGGCATTTCCTCAGTATTGTTATTTATGGATCAAGTTAAATAAACGGTTCTTAATCTGTAGTACACTACTCAGAAGAGAAAAGGCTGTTAGCTAAGTAACTCAAGAGGTGAGTTATAAGGTCCATTATTTTCCTTTGAGGATGAGGTACTGACATGGAGGTCTGAGATTTGAATTTAACCATGAATAGAAAGATGTAAAGATAATATCAAGATTTTGGTGAGCTATGGAAGATGACAGACCCTTATCACAAGGACTGGTAGCAGAAGTATCTTGGAAAACATGAGGAGAAACAAGATGCTGGTTTATCATTTTCATTGAGCCCTGAGCTCCAAGCAGTGTTCCAACATAGGGATCTCAAAAGCAACAGACATGAAAAAAAAAAAAAAGCCAGTTTAATATTACAGGCCAATCTTATGGCTAAATATTACAGCAGACCTTGATTGCTGGGATAAGATGAGTGAAAATTAGGCACAATCCAAAGCCTGCCTTCAATATGGAGGAAATGGTCTTAAAGAAAATTAAGGGGGTACAACTTGAGACAATGCTTTTCCAGGGTCTAGAACAGCATGTAAAAAAAAAAAATCTCAACTTCTTTTCACCTTAAAATTGTCATTTTAGTATATATGTCAACAGTTGAAGCACCACTCCTTTAGGAATGTTAAATTAACTTACCTGAATTATTAGGGGTGAAGACTCTTGTGTGACCTAAATCCCCACCATTTAGAGACGGTCTGAAAGAAAAGATCCCCTGTCCCGAGGAGGCAGATGAAGCTCTAAAGAGGGGAAACAAGAGCATCAACAGAAAAAAGGAAAAGTTAAAGTAAAAAGCATGTGTAAAGGAAGAGCCTACACATTTAAGCCACAGAGGAAATAAATCCCCTGCTCACAACTGAGAATACAATTAAATAATTTAGATGTGTATTAGACAAAGTACTATTCAATCTTCTCTTTTGTTTACAAGGTAGATTAAAAATTTCAGTAGTACAGGTCAGTGGAGAAATAACTCCAGGGCTGCTGGCAGAATGTCAGTGGGAACAGATCTCAAGTGAAAGGAAACACAGTGTTACTTACCTATAAGATAGGTTGTGAGTAGAAGCTGGTGAAGGGGTTTCTGGAAAGTATAAAAACGAGTCTATGACATAATCCATGAACTGAGAAGAGACCCAGATATTCTGGGGGCCAGGGCAAAGGAACTGGGAATCAAAGATTTTCAGTATATATGTTAGGCTTTGGGGCTAAAGGCAAGTGAAAAAGCCCACAAATCACCTAGCAGTGGATCATTAAGAAATTGTCTTTTCCCTTTGATGAGTTTGTAGGCCAGGATCATGAGCACACTGCTCTGATGTGCTCTAATATATCTGTGCCTTGACTTCCTTTCTAAGTTGAAGATTACCAGAAAGAATGGCTAAACACAACCGGTCGTTAAATGGGGACATCAATAAAAATGTCAGAGTAAGGACGTCCACAGAGTATCTCCATAAAAGGAATGAGAAATCTGGCAAAAATTGTCAAGAGTCAACCTTTTTCAGAATTCTGGAAATTAACAAGGGGTTTTTAAAATGTGGGGAAAGTTTATTCCAGAAAAATAACCAAATGTGAATAAGAACAGTGAGCTTTGTGACATTTTCACTTGCCCTAGTCCCACTTTTCCCTCTCCAGCTCCACGGAAGCATTGAAATTCAACAGTCTGGCCATCATAGGGGATGGACTGGAGTTAGAACTGTTTCAAACCCTCATTCCCAGAAAACTGTCATTACTTCACCTGTCTAGAAGTTCACTGGAAGACTTCACTTGCAAGGCTGCCTTTATTCGACCTGACTTAATGCCAAACTGGCATGCTGTAGTCCAAGAGGTCGTAAAGAGTTTATGACTTAGCAACTGAACAACAACAAAGTGCCAAACTTACCAGGACTTGGAGCTTAGAGTTCAGCAAGTATGAAAAGTCTTTTCCCCAGGAGTATTTGTTGTAAGCAATTAGAGGCATTTGTTTAGGCTGCCTGAGTTGACTATCAATTGGAACAAATAACAGGCTAATCAAAAAGCATCAAAAGAAAAGCTATGGAATGAGTTGTCTTCAGGGACTTTGAAAAGGAATAACAGGTTCTTGGGAATCGAGGCATGTGCACAGGGCTATATGCATGCTCAGGAAACACCTAAAAAGACCCTAAGCTTATGTAGAGGTCACACAAGCAGAAAGAGGAGGCTATGGCACAGGTGTCAACTGCCTGAATGTTGAAGGTGCACGTCAATATAGTCCTTCAGGAAACACTAAGAGATTTATTGTTATCAGGTGTTTAAGGAAATCTCTGTCCAAGCATTAGCTAACCACTAAGTTAACTGAAAAGAGACTTCTGTGGCCACACATGACAAAATATATTTTATAGATTTAGTTTTAGAAAGTCACAAAACAATGACAAACAACAACAACAACAAGCTTTGGGAAGGGTTCAGTTCAGTCGCCCAATCGTGTCTGACTCTGCAACCCCATGAACTGCAGCATGCCAGGCTTCCCTGTCCATCACCAATTCCCGGAGTCTACCCAAACCCATGTCCATTGAGTTGGTGATGCCATCCAGCCATCTCATCCTCTGTCGTCCCCTTCTCCTCCTGCCCTCAATCTTTCCCAGCATCAGGGTCTTTTCCAATCAGTCAACTCTTTGCATCAGGTGGCAAACGTATTGGAGTTTCAGCTTCAACATCAGTCCTTCCAATTAACACCCAGGACTGGTCTCCTTTAGGATGGACTTGTTGGATCTCCTTGCAGCCCAAGGGACTCTCAAGAGTCTTCTCCAACACCACAGTTCAAAAGCATCAATTCTTCGGCACTCAGCCTTTTTCAGTGTCCAACTCTCACATCCATACATGACTACTGGAAAAACCATAGCCTTGACTAGATGGACCTTTGTTGGCAAAGTAATGTCTCTGCTTTTCAATATGCTGTCTAGGTTGGCCATAACTTTCCTTCCAAGGAGTAAGCGTCTTTTGATTCCATGGCTGAAATCACCATCTGCTGTGATTTTGGAGCCCCCAAAAATAAAGTCTGACACTGTTTCCACTGTTTCCCCATCTATTTCCCATAAAGTGATGGGACCAGATGCCATGATCTTAGCTTTCTGAATGTTGAGCCTTAAGCCAACTTTTTCACTCTCCTGTTTCACTTTCATCAAGAGGCTTTTTAGTTCCTCTTCACTTTCTGCCATAAGGGTGGTGTTATCTGCATATCTGAGGTTATTGATATTTCTCCCAGCAGTCTTGATTCCAGCTTGTGCTTCTTCCAGCCCAGCATTTCTCATGATGTACCCTGAATATAAGTTAAATAAGCAGGGTGACAACATACAGCCTTGACGTACTCCTTTTCCTATTTGGAACCAGTCTGTTGTTCCATGTCCAGTTCTAAATGTTGCTTCCTGACCTGCATACAGGTTTCTCAAGAGGCAGGTCAGGTGGTCTGGTATTCCCATCTCTTGAAGAATTTTCCACAGTTTATTGTGATCCACACAGTCAAAGACTTTGGCATAGTCAGTAAAGCAGAAGTGGATATTTTTCTGGAACTCTCTTGCTTTTTCGATGATCCAGCAGATGTTGGCAATTTGATCTCTGGTTCCTCTCCCTTTTCTAAAACCAGCTTGAACATCTGGAAGTTCACGGTTCACCTATTGCTGAAGCCTGGCTTGGAGAATTTTGAGCATTACTTTACTAGCATGTGAAATGAGTGCAATTGTGTGGTAGTTCTAGCATTTTTGGCATTGCCTTTCTTTGGGATTGGAATGAAAACTGACCTTTTCCAGTCCTGTGGCCATTGCTGAGTTTTCCAAATTTTCTTGCATATTGAGTGCAGCACTTTCACAGCATCATCTTTTAGGAGTTGAAATAGCCCTACTGGAATGCCATCACCTCCACTAGCTTTGTTTGTAGTGATGCCTTCTAAGGACCACTTGACTTCACCTTCCACGATGTCTGGCTGTAGCTGATTGTGAGTGATCACACCATCATGATTATCTGAGTCATGAAGATCTTTTATGTACAGTTCTGTGTATTCTTGACACCTCTTCTTAATATTTTCTGCTTCTGTTAGGTCCATACCATTTCTGTCCTTTATCGAGCCCATCTTAGCATGAAATGTTCCCTTGTCATCTCTAATTTTCTTGAAGAGATCTCTAGTCTTTCCCATTCTATTGTTTTCCTCTATTTCTTTGCATTGATGGCTGAGAAAGGCTGTCTTATCTCTCCTTGCTATTCTTTGGAATTCTGCATTCAAATGGGTATATCTTTCCTTTTCTCCTTTGCTTTTCACTTCTCTTCTTTTCACAGCTATTTGTAAGGCCTCCTCAGACAGCCATTTTGCTTTTTGGCATTTTTTTTCTTGGGGATGGTCTTGATCCCTGTCTCCCATACAATGTCACAAACCTCCGTCCATAGTTCATCAGGCACTCTTATCAGATCTAGTCCCTTAAATCTATTTCTCACTTCCACTGTATAATTACAAGGGATTTGCTTTAGGTCAAACCTGAATGGTCTAGTGCTTTTTCCTATTTTCTTCAATTGAAGTCTCAATATGGCAATAAGGAGTTCATGATCAGAGCCACAGTCAGCTCCTGGTCTTGTTTTTGCTGACTGTATAGAGCTTCTCCATCTTTGGCTGCAAAGAATATAATCAATCTGATTTCAGTGTTAACCATCTGGTGATGTCCATGTGTTGAGTCTTCTCTTGTGTTGTTGGAAGAGGGAGTTTGCTATGACCAGTGCATTCTCTTGGCAAAACTCTATTAGCCTTTGCCCTGCTTCATTTTGTACTCCAAGGCCAAATTTGCCTGTTACTCCAGGTGTTTCCTGACTTCCTACTTTTGCATTCCAGTCCCCTATAATGAAAAGGACATTTTTTTGGGTGTTAGTTCTAAAAGGTCTTGTAGATCTTCATAGAACCGTTCAACTTCAGCTTCTTCAGCATTACTGGTTGGGACATAGGCTTGGATTACCGTGGTATTGAATGCTTTGCCTTGGAAACAAACAGAGATCATTCTGTTGTTTCGGAGATTGCATCCAAGTACTGCATTTCGGACTCTTTTGTTGACTATGATGGCTACTCCATTTCTTCTAAGGGATTCCTGCCCACAGTAGCAGATATAATGGTCATCTGAGTTAAATTCACTCATTCCAGTCCACTGATTCCTAGAATGTCGACGTTCACTCTTGCCATCTTCTTTTTGGCCACTTCCAATTGGCCTTGATTCATGGACCTAATATTCCAGATTCCTATGCAATATTGCTCTTTACAACATCGGACCTTGGTTCGATCACCAGTCACATCCACAACTGGGCATCGATTTTGCTTTGGCTCCATCCCTTCATTCGTTCTGGAGTTATTTCTCAACTGACCTCCAGTAGCATCTTGGGCACATACCGTCCTGGGGAGTTCATCTTTTAGTTTCCTATCTTTTTGCCTTTTCATTATGTTCATGGGGTCCTCAAGGCAAGAATACTGAAGTGGTTTGCCATTCCTTTCTCCATTGGACCACATTCTGTCAGACCTCTCCACCATGACCCAGCTGTCTTGGGTGGTCCCCGCACAGCATGGGTTAGTTTCATTTAGTTAGACAAGGCCGTGGTCCATGTGATCAGATTGGCTAGTTTTCTGTGATTATGGTTCTAGTATGTTTGCCCTCTGATGCTCTTTTGCAACACATAAGTTGCAAAACCTCTTGCTTGGGTTTCTCCTACCTCTGATGTTGGGTATCTCTTCATGGCTGCTCCAGCAAAGGAAATGGCTGGAGGAAATGGCAACCCACTCCAGTATTCTTGCCTGGAGAATCCAATGGGTGGAGGAGCCTGGTGGGCTACAGTCCACGAGGTTGCAAAGAGTCGGACACAACTGAGTGACTTCACTTTTGGGAGGGGAGGAAGTATCTAATTCTTAGGGTTGCCAGGTTATATTATTTAGCTGTCTAGTTTTCAATAATTATAAGGCATGAAAGAAACAAGAAAGTAGAATCTATATAAAGTAAAGGAAAAAAGCTGTAGAAACTGTCTTTGAGGAAGCCTAGATACATTAGGAGGACATGGCAACCCACTCCAGTATTCTTGCCTGGAGAATCCCATGGACAGAGGAGCTTGGAGGGCTATAGTCCATAGGGCTGCAAAGAGTTGGACACAACTAAATCGACTTAGGATGCACATGCATGCATGCACATATACATTAGACTTTTAAGAGAAAGCCTTTAAACCAACTATTTTAAACACATTCAGATAACTAAAGAAAACCATGTCTAGAGCACTAAATGAAAGTATTACAATGGTCTCACCAAATAGAGAATACTAAGTAACTATAAATTCTGGAATTGATAAGTAAAAGTTAACTAAAATGTAAACTTCACTAGAGATATCAGCAGGCAGAAGAAAGAATCAGCAAATTTGAAGATAAATCAATGAGATTATCCAGTTTGAGGAAGAGAAATAAAAAGGAATGACAAATAATGAGCAGAGCCTCAAAGAAACTGATGGAATACCATCAAGCATACCAGCATGTAAAAAAGGAGAGTTCCAAAAGGAAAACAGAGAGAGCAAGGGGCAAAGAGAATTATCTGAAGATATAAGGGCTGACAAGTTCCCAAATTGATGAAAATATTAATTTATACATCCAAGAAGCTCAACAAATCCCAAAGATGATACATCAAAGAGATCCATACCTGGATGCATCATAAACTACTGAAAGCTAAAGACCAAAAAAAAAAAAAAAAGGAACCTTGAAAGCAGCAAGAGAGAAGCCATTCATTACATGCAAGGCATTCTCAATAAAAATGGCACTGATTTCTCCTCAGAAACCATGGAGGCCAGAACACAGGAAGATAATATATTCAAAATGCAAAATGAAACAATGTCAACCAAAAGTTTTAAATCCAGCAAAACTATCTTTCAAAAATGAAGAAATTAAGATACTCCTTAATAATGGACAAAACAACTAGACAAGATCAGCAAGAAAATAGAAGATTTAAACAACATTATAAAGACTTTGCTGGTGGTCCAGTGTTTAAAAATCTGCTCTCCAATGCAGGGGACACTAATTTGATCCCTGGTCAGAGAACTAAGATCCCACATGCTGTGGGGCAGCTAAGCCCACATGCTACAACTACAGAGCCTACACTCTGGAGCCCAAGCCACAGAGAGAAACCACAATGTAAGATCCTGCATGCTGCAACAAAGCTAAGACCTGTTGCAGCCAA
Source organism: Antilocapra americana (assembly GCA_007570785.1). NCBI lineage: Eukaryota > Metazoa > Chordata > Mammalia > Artiodactyla > Antilocapridae > Antilocapra > Antilocapra americana. The sequence goes on along the minus strand of ML661891.1, from coordinate 1,296,628 downwards.
ACAAATAAATACTTTTTAAAACACAACAACAGTATATACCAACTAAATTAACAGACATCTATAGAACACTCTACCCAACAACAACAGAATATACAATCTTTTCAAGTGTACCTGGAACATTCCCCAGGATAGACAATGCTTTAGGTCATACATTTAAAAGGATCTAAATCATAGAAAATATGGTGTCCAACAACAGTGAAATGAAATTAAAATCAAAAACAGGAGGAAATTTGAAAAATTAACAATTATATGGATAATCAACACTGTTAAATAACTAATGGGTCAAAAAAAATCACAGAAGTTAGAAAATACTTTGAGATGAATGAAAACAAAAACACAATATACTAAACCTTGAAAGATGCAGTGAAAGCAGTACTCAGAGTGAAACATAACTGTAAACATTTATATTAAAAAAACAGATCTCAAGTCAATAATGAAACATTTCACTTTAAGAAACAGGAAGAACTAAACCCAAAAGCAGAAGGAAAGAAAAAGAGCAGAAATAAATGAAATAGAGAACAGAACAATAATAGAGAAAAATAATAGAAAAATCAAGAAAACCAAAAGTTGGTTCTTTGAAATGATCAACAAAATTCACTAGTCCTGGGGGTGGGGGGTGGGTAATGGGAGGGATAAATTAGGAGGCTGGGCTGGGACTACTACACACTACTATGTATAGTTAGTTAAAAGAGATTACCAACAAGGACCTACTGTATAGCACAGGGAACTATACTCATATTATACAATAACCTAAATTGAAAAGAATCTGAAATATATATACATATATTTATATACATATATTGTTCTGCTGTAAACCTGAAGCTTACAGGATATTATAAATCAACTATAGTTCAACAACAAGTTTTTAAAACTTTCCTCTTAGAGTTGTTTAAAACACTTAACTAATCTTTAGCCAGGTTGTCCAAGAAAAAAAGATAGCCTTAAATAACTAAAATCAGGAAAAAAAGAGTATTACTACTAATTTGACAGAAATAAATTAGCTAAAACACCTACTCTTCAAAGGGGTGAGTATGAAAGAATCAGAAGGAGACTATTTGGTGAATTTCAAAAATGGCTATTTCAGGAAGAGATCTGTGAGTTTCAAAATTGCCTCTTGGGAAAGAAAGGGAAATCCTCTCTGGTAAGTATTCTCTAATGACTGATTAATGTCTTAAAAAAAACAGTAGTAAGAATAATAGTTCTAAAGGGAAACAGACAAAAAATTAAGTTGGAGTTTTGCAGAGTATTTGTTCTCTGCAATATTTTTACGTCTGATCACAGGGACCAGGGCCTTGTCTAACTAAATGAAACTAAGCCATGCTGTGTGGGGCTACCCAAGACAGCTGCGTCATGGTGGAGAGGTTTGACAGAATGTGGTCCAATGGAGAAAGGAATGGCAAACCACTTCAGTATTCTTGCCTTGAGAATGAAAAGGCAAAAAGATAGGAAACTAAAAGATGAACTCCCCAGGACGGTATGTGCCCAATATGCTACTGGAGATCAGTTGAGAAATAACTCCAGAATGAATGAAGGGATGGAGCCAAAGCAAAATCGATGCCCAGTTGTGGATGTGACTGGTGATCAAACCAAGGTCCGATGTTATAAAGAGCAATACTGCATAGGAATCTGGAATATTAGGTCCATGAATCAAGGCCAATTGGAAGTGGTCAAAAAGAAGATGGCAAGAGTGAACGTCGACATTCTAGGAATCAGTGAACTAAAATGGACTGGAATGAGTGAATTTAACTCAGATGACCATTATATCTACTACTGTGGGCAGGAATCCCTTAGAAGAAATGGAGTAGCCATCATAGTCAACAAAAGAGTCCGAAATGCAGTACTTGGTTGCAATCTCTGAAACAACAGAATGATCTCTGTTTGTTTCCAAGGTAAACCATTCAATATCATAGTAATCCAAGCCTATGTCCCAACCAGTAATGCTGAAGAAGCTGAAGTTGAATGGTTCTATGAAGACCTACAGGACCTTTTAGAACTAACACCCAAAAAAGATATCCTTTTCATTATAGGAGACTGGAATGAAAAAGTAAGGAAGTCAGGAAACACCTGGAGTAACAGGCAAATTTGGCCTTGGAGTACAGAATGAAGCAGGGCAAAGGCTAATAGAGTTTTGCCAAGAGAATGCACTGGTCATAGCAAACACCCTCTTCCAACAACACAAGAGAAGTCTCAACACATGGACATCACCAGATGGCCAACACCGAAATCAGATTGATTAAATTCTTTGCAGTCAAAGATGGAGAAGCTCTAGACAGCAAAAACATGACCGGGAGCTGATTATGGCACAGATCATGAACTCCTTATTGCCAAAATAAGACTTCAATTGAAGAAAGTAGGAAAAACCACTAGACCGTTCAGGTATGACCTAAATCAAATCCCTTATGATTATACAGTGGAAGTAAGAAATAGATTTAAGGGACTAGATCTGATAGACAGAGTGCCTGATGAACTATGGACAGAGGTTTGTGACATTGTATGGGAGACGGGGATCAAGACCATCCCCAAGAAAAAGAAATGAAAAAAAGCAAAATGGCTGTCTGAGGAGGCCTTACAAATAGCTGTGAAAAGAAGAGAAGTGAAAAGCAAAGGAGAAAAGGAAAGATATATCCATTTGAATGCAGAGTTCCAGAGTATAGCAAGGAAAGATAAGACAGCCTTTCTCAGCCATCAGTGCAAAGAAATAGAGGAAAACAATAGAATGGGAAAGATTAGAGATCACTAGTCAAGAAAACTAGTGATACAAAGGGAACATTTCATGCAAAAATAGGCTCAATAAAGGAAAGAAATGAAATGGACCTAACAGAAGCAGAAGATATCAAGAAGAGATGGCAAGAATACACAGAAGAACTGTACAAAAAAGATCAAGACCCACATAATCACGATGGTGTGGTCACTCACCTAGAGCCAGACATCCTGGAAGGTGAAGTCAAGTGGGCCTTAGGAAGCATCACTACAAATAAAGCTAGTGGAGGTGATGGAATTCCAGTAGAGCTATTTCAAATCCTAAAAAATGATGCTTTGAAAGTGCTGCACTCAATGTCACCAAATTTGGAAAACTCAGCAGTGGCCACAGGACTGGAAAAGGTCAGTTTTCATTCCAATCCCAAAGAAAGGCAATGCCAAAGAATGCTCAAACTACTGAGAGAGTCATCTCCTAGGGAGGTTGACAAAAGTCTAGGGGTCCCCAAGTAGAGAGGAGTCTGGAAGGAGGAAGAAAGGACAAACTTATTTTTCTCTTTACATTCCTTAGGATTATATAACAATAATGTATCAGGCTTGAGGACAGTCTGGAAAAACACCTTCTGGCTAATCCTGTTATCTTAAAATGTAAATTATGGGAATGGGTCTGGTGAGGTCTTTACAACCTCGGGACATTCTTTTGATTCACTGTAATAACTAATTTGAGAGTATATAATTCCAGTGCTAATGCTAGCAAGGGGGGTATTCTTTCTACCCCCTTCTGATGCCTATGTCAGAAGCTTTCTCTATCTCCTTTATACTTCAATAAAACTTTACTATACAAAAGCTCTGAGCAATCAAGCCTCGTTCCTGGCCCTGGATTGAATCTTCTCTTCCGGAGGCCAAGATTCCCAGCGTCTTTGCTGTGATTTCGTCCACAACTTTTACTACCACACAATTGCACTCATTTCACATGCTAGTAAAGTAATGCTCAAAATTCTCCAAGCCAGGCTTCAGCAATAGGTGAACCGTGAACTTCCAGATGTTCAAGCTGGTTTTAGAAAAGGCAGAGGAACCAGAGATCAAATTGCCAACATCTGCTGGATCATCGAAAAAGCAAGAGAGTTCCAGAAAAATATCCACTTCTGCTTTACTGACTATGCCAAAGTCTTTGACTGTGTGGATCACAATAAACTGTGGAAAATTCTTCAAGAGATGGGAATACCAGACCACCTGACCTGCCTCTTGAGAAACCTGTATGCAGGTCAGGAAGCAACAGTTAGAACTGGACATGGAACAACAGACTGGTTCCAAATAGGAAAAGGAGTACGTCAAGGCTGTATGTTGTCACCCTGCTTATTTAACTTATATTCAGGGTACATCATGAGAAATGCTGGGCTGGAAGAAGCACAAGCTGGAATCAAGACTGCTGGGAGAAATATCAATAACCTCAGATATGCAGATAACACCACCCTTATGGCAGAAAGTGAAGAACTAAAGAGCCTCTTTTTTTCTTTTAATATTTATTTTAATATTGAGTATGTCCCAAATAGTACATGACTTGACATGAAGTCACTCAGTCATGTCCAACTCTTTGCAACCCCATGGACTGTAGCCTACAAGGCTCCTCTCCATGGAGTTTTCTAGGCAAGACTACCGGAGTGGGTTGCCATTTCCTTCTCCACTAAAGAGCCTCTTGATGGAAGTGAAAGAGGAGAGTGAAAAAGTTGCCTTAAAGCTCAACATTCAGAAAACTAAGATCATGGCATCCGGTCCCATCACCTCATGGCAGATAGATGGGGAAACAATGGAAACAGTGTCAGACTTTATTTTGGGGGGCTACAGAATCACTGCAGATGGTGACTGCAGCCATGAGAGTAAAAGACGCTTACTCCTTGGAAGGAAAGTTATGGCCAACCTAGACAGCATATTAAAAAGCAGAGACATTACTTTGCCAACAAAGGTCCATATAGTCAAGGCTATGGTTTTTCCAGTAGTCATGTATGGATGTCATACACGGTGAAGAAAGCTGAGTGCCGAAGAACTGATGCTTTTGAACTGTGGTTGGAGATCCAACCAGTCCATTGTAAGGGAGATCAGTCCTGGGTGTTCATTGGAAAAACTGATGTTGAAGTTAAAACTCCAATACTTTGGCCACCTGATGCACAGAGCTGACTCATTTGAAAAGACCCCGATGTTGGGAAAGATTGAGGGCAGGAGGAGAAGGGTACGACAAAGGATGGGATGGTTGGATGGCATCACCGACTCAATGGGCATGAGTTTGGGTAAACTCTGGGAGTTGGTGATGGACAGGGAGGGCTGGCATGCTGAAGTTCATGGGGTCGCAAAGAGCTGGACACCACTGAGCGACTGAACTGAACTGACAAAGCAGATAACTCCTCAGGCTAAGATAATTGACATGTAGTTAATCTTCTTTTAGATCTAACTTCTACTGCCATCTTGTGGCAATTAAAAAAAAAAAACCCAAGTCAATTACTCAAAAGTTCTATCTCCTGACCAGAGGGTTTCAAAGACTTCCTATTACTTAAGTTTCAATTATCTCCTTATCAGTTTGAGAACAGAAATATTATTCAGAAGTAGTGTTTGGATAACTGGGATCACTGTTTGGAGAAGAAGGAAGTAAAATGGCGTTATATTATGCACAGAAAACCAGAAATCTACTGGTATTTTTACAGAATATGCTCGTTTCTGAAATCTTTTTCCTCCCCCTCTTACCAGTAAAAGAATCCCTGGGAGTGCTCCTTCCCTGAACACCTCTGGCTCCCTGAGGGACAAAGAACATTAGTAAATATATCCTGATTCTCTGGATCCCATATTTCATGCTATGGCTATACATCAAAGAATATGTTGTTCTCCCAGAGTGGGTACACAAGTCCAACAAAGACTCGCATTTTAATCCTTCCAAAATGAACATGATGGATACTGTTAATGTGGTCCACTATTTTCACCTCTATTCATTCCAAGCTATGAATTATGTCCGCTTCTAATATCAGGTCTGCACTGTCAAAAGAGACAATTTATGCCAAAACCAATAAAAGTTTAATATTCTTGCTTTACTCTTGGCTTTCATTTAGCATTAGAAATTTCAGTCTGGAAAGACAATGTAAACATTACTTACTTGTCCCAAGTTACTAAAGCCAGCCATTCTATAAGGGGTAGATTCTACTGAGGAGGACCGACTGTATGAAGTGAAACAAAAAGGAAAAGCAAACAAATCTGGTATTAAACTTTTATAGGTGTAAAGTCTCCTCAGTCCCTATCTCAGCCACATCTAGGCATTTCTTTCATCTTCCACCTTCTGAACAGTTTTAATGTTTCTGTATAGCTTTCTACTCACCTGACCACTTGGCTACTATGCTGAAAAGTGGGTCGTGGAGTAACTAAAAGGGAATAAAACAGAGGATGAAAAGTTGCCATTAATGGTGTGCCCTGTTTTCCCTAGCCTGTCTGTTGCAAGTTTGGCCTTTCCATATCATAATACATAAGAAAAGGAAAATCACATTATACTCTCTGAGAGGAAATCATATTCCTTATGGTTTATAGTTTATGAAAAAGGATATTTATTTATGTCACACTTATATTTGGGCAAAACATGGTCTCTACCTGACTGAGATGGAGAAGTGATACCCACTGGTCGAGGTGTGTTTAACCTGCAAGGAAGGAAAAAAACAAAAGCAGTTCTAATCTCTGTAAGCAGAACTTAGTGCCACCTTAGAGGATCAATCACATCATTATTTACAGAAATAATAGCCTCCTCTCTGAGCATAGTGGAAGCGAGGTTTCCATATGGGTCTCCTTGGCTCTCCAACTCCCTAAGTGAAATCTTCTCCACTTCTCTATTGCCAGTAATAGAAGTTCTGAAATCCTTTCATCTTTCCCTTAGTGCCTTACCAGGTACTCTCAACTTTACGTATATCTATCCACCCATTTGGAGAAGGCAATGGCAACCCAATCCAGTACTGTTGCCTGGAAAATCCCATGGACGGAGGAGCCTGGTAGGCTGTAGTCCATGGTGTCGCTAAGAGTCAGACACGACTAAAGCGACTTAGCAACAACTGCAACAAATCCACCCATTTACACATCCACCATTCCCTCACTCCCTCGATCCCCTCTTCCATCTATCCACAAGCATTTATTTAGTGCTCAGGTATCTTTGATCCTGAGGTTACAAAGATAAGTAGAATGTAGTTTCTATTTTTGAGAGGCTTAGTTTGGGAAAGACAGTAAAAAAGCAACGTTAAATGTTATAATGGGTGTATTAGAAGTACAGAGTATGCTAGAACATTAGACTTTAGCTTCTGCAAGTCAACGGCCATTTTTTTAAATCCATCAATACAGAGCTGATATTAAAAATATTTAACTATTGGTAGGGTACAGACATCTATAATTAGAAAAATCAGTGATGTACACTCAGCATCTAACACAGTACATCACAAACATAGGCAATTAATGAATATTTATTGAACAAATGAATAATAGAACATCTAATATCTAATGCCTAATAGTCTTGACAGAGGAAATGACACATGAGTTGAATTTTGAAGGATGAGTAGAATTTCATAAGATGATGGTCAAGGGCGAGCACTGCATTCAAGATTTTATGTCAGTGCTTTTCAGTGAGTAACTCTTTCATGGAGAAGTGAAAAATAAATTCATAAACCATTTCCTCCACCTCAGAGCCCACATAAAAGTTACAGCCAAGTGTCAAGAAAGGATAGAGATTTTCAAAGAGGGATGCTATGGCGCCTGATAAAACTGACCTGCTTCTTTGGTGCCAACTTGGAGATTCCTGTAGGTGAAAAAAATGGGGGTGAATGAAACTATAGCTCAAGAGTCCCCATCAATGGATCTGACTTGTCAGATAACTAAGCTGCAATGTCTTCTAGTTTTGGTTACTAAGATTTCCAATAGAAGAAAACGTAGCTGCAGTGTTTCCTTAGAAAATGATTAGCTTTGGGGGAAGAAAATTTTAGTTTCTCTTCACAAAAACACATTGGGATTCCTGAAGACTGAAATACATGGGGAAATATAGAGAATCTATGGAGAGAGAAAGGAAAATACAAGAGTAAGATCAAAAGGAACGTTATATAAACACAAAGAACAATCTTGGGAAGAGAGAAATGTCTAGGAAATAGAGTTTGATGGAGAAGAAGGGTACTGAGGTGCCTTGGGATTCTTGAAGAGAAATTTTAAGTTATAACAGATAATTCTTCTGTAAGAGAGCTTCCCCACATGCCATGTCATTATTCATTGATGTTTGAGAATGGGTTATCACTGTGCTAAATTTTGTCCTCTCATCCCTTCAATGTCTTCTGTGGCCTCGTCCATTTACTACAGTATGTTTATTTTACAAACATTATCAATTATTACCTGCCATGGAAAACTATTCTATTCAGTCAGCTAGACAGATGGGCAAAGTAGAAGAGAAAATAATAGTATGGAAAATCTATTTTATTCACCTTCATGATGGCTAGAAATTTCTTCAGTTCTCCATTTTCTTTCCTTAAGACTGACAGCTCTCTAGGCAAAAGATGGAAACAGTGAGCTCCAGCAGGTCAGTGGGATTAAAAAAATTCCTGATTTTTATTATTATCAAATCTAGTTAATGCTTCCAGAGAGATATTTGCCACTATACAAGATAATTCTGACAGAGACCTAGTGATTCAGGTCAGCAATAGCAGGGTTTTGGTGGTGAGAACCAGGTGGACAAAATAAGCATCAGTTGGTATGGTTTCAGGGGATTTTACACAGAATTGCATCTCTTCTCCACGTGCACCCCTGGCCTGAAGATGTCTGAATATTTCCGTTAGGGATTCCATCTTTTAGTTTAAGACTTCCAAAACACACCCTCCTACAGCTAACATTTTAAATACTATCTCCCATCATTATTACTGTGAAAAAGCCATGTCTGATTTCTCTGAAGAAGCAGTTTTTGTGGAAGTAAAAGAAGAAAGCTATAAACTACAGAGGGAAGAAGGAGAAAAAGAAATTGGAGACTGAGGGAACAAAATTCTGTACTGAACTTACCCAAGACAAACATAAACACCCATGGAGCAATGTTCAGGCTTTGGAACCATAAGGATATAAAGGCTCTAGCTCCTCTGGAAAGGGCTCTCGGGTGATCTGATTTTTCACTTACTTGTCCTGGTTGGTCAGTGTTTGCTGTGACTCCTGCATGGCTGCTTCTAACTTTGTAATTCTATGCTTATAAAAGGCAATGAGGAGATCTGTTTGTTTCTTCTGGAAACTCCACACCTACTAGGGAAAAACAGGCCTTTGACATACAACCCCATAACTCCTACAACCCCATAACTCCTTTCCCCTTACTTCCAGCAACAAACAGAAATTCTTCAATTCATACTCTATTACTGATTATTTTCTTCTGGAGCATCTGACCTAATTCACAATTCCCCAAAACTAGGGAAAGCCAAAGCTTTACATTTCCAGAATAAAATCTTCCCGATATCTTAATGAGAATACTGACACAGATAAGCCCTTTTAAAATAGAACCATCCATCATGAGCAAGAGGAGTGACAACCAACAACAACAAGAAAAAGTTTCCAAGTTTAGAATTGGTTTAGAATTGGTTCTGACCTTACTTGATTACAATTAGTTTGGACTCAGCTTCCACATTCCTAGATACTGCAGAGCACCGGTAACCAATTTACTTTCCCTAAGATACACAGAGATCCTTCCAGGCTGTTTACACCACTATAGTAAAGGGCAAAGAGACACAGACAGAGATGACTTTTACTGAATATTATTTCTGGGCACAGGCAAATAATTTTATCTTTTGCTTTCACTTACCATTTGATGTACTGGATGTGCCCATCATGGGATTACTGAATCAGATCAAAAGTTAATATTTAGAAAGTGTTTTAGCTTTGTCAGGCTCTACTTTTGAATACACAGCAGTATTTATGTCTCATCTGTTTCCTACCTATTCAAGCCATAAACCCTTTGTCTGAGGTCCTTCCTAGATCTGGTAGTTTTGCCATCAACTTTTCATTCTCGTCTAATTTGCAAGTTGCTTTTGCCACCTCACTAAAGCATTCTACTTCCAAAACTATACAGTCTCCAGACTCTTAATTTTCTCCTCAAAAACAAACTAAACTAATTCTATACAGACAAGAACTCACTGTAGTCTATTTTTTAAATTGTTCTTCTTTCCAATAAAAGTAAAAACATATTCATTTTAGAAAATTTGAACAATGCAGAAGCAGAAAAAAAGGCACTCACACCTGAGAGTCATCTAAAATGGCAAAGGATTAGGGAGAAATCGATATTACAGGTAGACAGAGCCAAAAGACAGCATCCCAAACATCCTAACCTACTCTCAAGATCAGTTTGTGATAAAACTGTTAGTATCAGGCTTGGGCCAGGAAAGCCCAAATCTTTCCCTAGGTGGGTTACTCCTCCCCTAATCCTGTGTGCAGAGGGAACAGACCCTCCCCTACTGCGGAATTCCAGGGAACAAGACTAGACTTCTGGGGGAACCTTTTGCCTAGGGCTAAGTAGGCCTGCTTCACCTTCTTACTCCAAAACTAACACCCAACCCTTAGATCTGACCATTCCAAGAGGAAGAAAGATCAATCAGTAAACAACTATCAGCAAAAAGAAGAATTAGAGGAGAAAAACAAGTGATTTTTCCCAAAGCTAGAGTACAAATGATCTACTAAAGGAGATTCTAAACTCAGGAATGATCTCAGTATTTTACAAATCTCAAATGTGAACAAATTCATTATTCTGTCTCATTCAAATCCTTCAGCCTCATAAAAAGGTTATAGCTTCTTTAGGACAAGTTTTGCCTACTTGTTTTTAGTTGGGATTATTTTATTCATATGATAACAGAGCAGAGTAACAAAAGTAGTTCTGTTGATAACACTAAACATTGTATAATGCCAAGTGTTAAATATTGCTTATTTCATTGGAACAATGCATGGAACTACCTACTTTAGACTCCCTTCCTGTATCTTCATATTAGGACCAGGTAAAGGCATCATGGTCTTCATGCTCTGGATTCCCACTCCTTTTAGAATTGATAATTTACTGTAGAGTATTTTTAAAATTTCAGTTCTGAATTAGATCCAGTTAATGCCAAGAGGCTGGACTGACTGGATCTGTAAGGAAGAAACCACTGAAAGATACTGAGAGAGTCACCATACAGAAGTAAAAGGGAGGAAGTGCAATGGTTTCTTAAGATAAGACATATGATCCAGTGTGGGTGTACATATTATATTATTGCCTTAATTGAAAAGGGGGTTTTGTCTCATAAAATATATTTTGGAAATGAATATTAGCTTGACCAGCTTTTTGTGTGTGTGCGCACTAAAGAATGGCTTTCCTAATTTTTACTTTTAAATGTTATTTTTTTTAGTTGAAGATTTATATTCCCATGCAATTTTAATGCTTTGAATATTTGTAGAAGAGTTGCTAAGTTTTAAAAATTTACTTTAAAAGCATTGGTAGGGACTTCCCTGCTGGTCTAGTGGCTAAGACTTCACGTTTCCAATGCAAGGGGCCCAGGTTCAATCCCCGGTGAGGGAACTAGATTTCACATGCCACAACTAAGAGTTTGCATGCCACAACAAAGATCAAAGATTCAGAGAGCCACAACTAAGACTGGGCGCAGCCAAATAAATAAATTTAGTTCAGCTGGTAAAGACTCTATCCGCAACGTGGGAAACCCTGGTTCGATTCCTGCATTGGGAAGATCTGCTGGCGAAGGGATAGGCTACCCACTCCAGTATTTTGGGGCTCCCCTGGTGACTCAACTGGTAAGGAATCTGCCCCCAGTGCAGGAGACCCGGGTTCGAATGCTGGGTTGGGAAGATCCCCTAGAGGAGGGAGTGGCTATCCACTCCAGTATTCTGGCAAGGAGAATTCCATGGAGTGTGTAGTCCATGGGGTTGCAAAGAACTGAACACGACTGAGCGACTTTCACTTTCATATTAAAAAAAAATTGGTAAATTCACTATCTCTTTTAGGTACTCAAAATTTATTAGTTTCCCTTACCTATCTTTGGTGAAACTGACTCCCTTGTTCCTTAATATCTACAGGTCTTAGCTGGTTTTTTTTTTTTTTGGCCATGCCATGTGGCATGTTAGACTTTAGTTCCCTCTGCAGTATGAGCTCAGAATCTTAACCAACAGACCACCAGGGAATTCCCATAATTTTGAATTATATCTCAAGGTATTCATATAGTTGAGAAATGTAAGTTTCTCCTTTCCAAGTATTCAGCTTAAAAAAAAATGAGAAGAAAAGGCAGAATTAAAATATCGGCATCTTGTAACTCAGTGAACTAATAGATCAATGTAAAGTTCATCAATTTCTACCATCACACAAAATGAGAGACAGAAAATCATTACATACCTCTTGGTAGAACACAGCATTGCTGTAAGTAGTCTTGTCTCATCCCCTCCCCTCAACTTAAATGATTCTGATTAAGCCTAAATAACTATTAACTTAGAGAAAATATAGAGCACAGACAAGCATATTAAATGACTCCAGGCAGATACAATGAGCAAAATCCATGCTGTGAACAGCCTTATAGCACAAAATACCATTTTCTTCAACAATAGTAAAAAAGAAATGAGAGGAAACATACAGTTTAAAACAACCTTAAGAGACAAAATAATCAACTCAGCTATATAGATTTTATTGAAACCAATTAAAAGTTTTAAAATAATTATGAGACACTGAGGAAATTGAACATTAACTGATTAATGGATAATATTAGGGAATAATTTTATCATGACGTGGTTATATTTAAGAAAAGAGTACCTGTTTTTTAGAGACAGACTCTGAAATATCTACAAATTGAAATGACATGATATCTTATTTTGGCTTCAAAATAATCTAGATGGGATGGCAGGAGGTAAAGTCGTCCAGATAAAGGAAGTTTGGCCATGAGCTAAGAATTGGTGAAGCAGCGTGATGGATACAAGGAATAGGAAGTACTAAGAGGAATAGTATGAACTCTTGTACTTTTGTAGCTCATCACCATATTGTACAAGAGACATTTAGAAGTATGAATCAATAACTAAAACAAAAGGTGATATGCAAGACAGAAGAAGTATGTATAAAGTATAGAAATAATAATTAAAAGGTAACTTTAGTGTGGAAGTCAAGTGTTCCAGGCACAGAAATAAAAAACTGTTATACACTACATGGTGTATAAAGGAACTGCAAAGAACTAAAACTACCCTATAGGTTAGGTAATAAGTAACCTACATAAGAACTTATGTAGTACATAAAATGTGAAGTGGTAGCTGTGGATGACATTGGAGAGAAGATCTGGAGGAACCAGATTTTAAGGGAACTAGGTGTCACTCTGAAAAGTCGGAAACAGGTGATAGGAAACCATCAAAGGGTTTTGAAAAGGCAGTTACACATTCAGATTTTTAACTGCAAGAGTAATTATGATGCTCAAAGAGATTTCTGCAAAAAAAAATTTTTTCTAACTGCTTCCTTATCAAAAGCAGGGGACTTCCCTGGTGGTCAAGTGATTAAGATTCCATACTTCCACTTCAAGGGGCATGAGTTCCATCTCTGGTTGGTGAACTAAGATTCCACATGCTATGTAGCATGGCCAGAAAGTTAAGTTTTGGGTTGAACAGTTTGTAATCAAAGCAATATTATCTTACATTGGGGCCTAAGTTCCTCAACCTGTTCAGTAGCGACAAAGAACTCAACTATACTGTTTCAGAAGTCTTATATAGTGACAGATAAACTCTTTCTTTTCAGGTAAAGTAATCTTCGACTAAACAAAACCTTTCTTCAAAGGCATCATTGATTATCTCAGTTGTTCAATGTTTAAATTCAAGTGAGGGATGGAAAACTGGTCTGGTCTATTGATGAGATCTGGTCTTGACTTGATTTTATTCAAATGACTTGTATGGTAGTTATTTATGTATGTTAGCAAAACATATGACTTCAAAGTCAGGCAACTATCGATCAGATCTTTTTTGTACGGTTCTTCTGTGTATTGTTGCCACCTCTTCTTAACATCTGCTTCTGTTAGGTCCATACCATTTTTGTCCTTTATTGTATCCATCTTTGCATGAAATGTTCCCTTGGTATCTCTAGTTTTTTTGAAGAGATCTCTAGACTTTCCCATTCTATTGTTTTTTTTCTCTATTTCTTTGCATTGATCATTGAGGAAGGCTTTCTTATCTTTCCTTGCTTTTCTTTGGAACTCTGCATTCAAATGGGTATACCTTTCCTTTTCTCCTTTGCCTTTTGCTAGAATATGGTCCTGCCCATTTGTTTACAGACTGCCTATGGCTGCTTCTATGTTATAACAGCAGAGTAGCTGCAACAGAGACTTCATGGCCTGCAAAGGCTAAATATTTACTGACCTTTCAAGAAATATTTGTCTATCCCAACACTAAACTAATAAAAGTCTTCTTCTGTATTTTCACTTATGCCTTTTGCTATGAATTTGTCTTTCTTTGTGAATTTACATCTTTCCCTCTTCTTCTCTTAATATCTTCTATTTCCTATTTTACTGATACTCCATCTTATCTGTTCTTCCTATCTGAATTTACTTAATGAACATTTATTTCTTTTTTTAAAAATAATTTTTATTTATTTTTGACTGTGCTGAATCTCTCTTGCTGCACAGGCCTTTCTCTAGTTGCAGCCAGCAGTGGCTACTCTGTAGTTGCAAACATCAGGCTTCAGTAGTTGCATCTCAGTAGCTGTGGTTCCCAGGCTCTAGAGCAAAGGTTCGATGGTTGTGGCACACGGGCTTAGCTGCACCTTGGCATGTGGGATCTTCTTGGACCAGGGGTTGAACCCAAGTCATTGGCAGGTGATTCTTTACCACTGAGCCACCAGGGAAGCACTAGTTTATTTCTTAATTTTAAAGTGGAAAGGGCCCAACAAAATGGAAGAAAATGTTTGCAAATCATGTATCTGGATACAGACTTGTATCTAGAATATATAAAGAACTCTTACAACTAATAATAAAAAGACAGTCTTTTAAAAAAATGGGCAAAGTATCTGAATAGACATTACTTTAAAGATGACAAACAAATAGGCAATAAGTACATGAGAAGATGCTCAACATCATTAATCATCAGAGAAATGCAAATCAAAACCACACCAAGATACAAGTTCATACCTCTAGGATGATTATAATAAAAAAAGACAGACAAAACAAATGTTGATTAGAATATGGAGAAATCAAAATCCTTACACACTGCTGGTAAAAATGTAAAATAGGCAAGTACTTGGGAAAAGAGTCTGGCAGTTTCAAAAGTTAAACACAGAACTACCATTTGACCCAGTGATTTAATTCCTATGTATATATCCGAGATATGAATATATATGTTCACACAAAAACCTGTACATGTATGTTCATAGTGGCATTATTCATAATAATCAAAAGGTGGAAACAACTTAAATGTCCCTCAACTGATGAATGAATACATGAAATATATATCCATATATATTATTACTTGGTCATGGAAAGGAATGAAATACTAAATAAGTTCTAATATTTTTACATGGATGAACCTTGAACACATTATGCTATGAGAAAGCAGAGCAGAATTCAGACAATAACAAATATATTATAAAATGTCAGAGATAAGATTTCAGTGAAAAATAAAGCAGGATAAATACACTTAGGGCTGCTTTTTGAGATGAGTCAGTGAAAGTCTGACTGAGGAAAGAAAATGTGCGCAAAAGACAATCTAGACATTACTTGGATCAGTTATTCAACTTCACAGATTAGGAAAACACATTTTCAGACATTGCTGACTTTACCAAACTGGTACTTCACTAAAGTGATGATTAACTGACCTTTTCCATGTATTTTATCTTGATTACTTGACCATGTGTAATTGGTCCCATGATTAGGTAGGTTAGAATTCAGACTACATATAATTTTTCTACTGATCATTAACTAATCCTTGGTTTAGTTATTAACCAAAGCTCTGCTCTTTCTCTTGTTCATGTGACCTTGTTTATATTTCTCCTTGAGTCTCAGCTGGATTTTATCTCCTCAAAATGTTAAATAGTATCTCAAATATGATGGTTCACCCAAGCAGCTAAAAGCAGGATGCTGTGAAAGCCCTCATTTCCCTTCCTCCATCTCCAGAGTCAGGACTGAGGACATCAAAAGGGAGACATTGAAGAAAAACGAAATCTATTCTCTTCAGCCAAACATGACAAAGGACCATAATAAAAGAATAACTCTCAAAATAATTAGAAGAAAAACAGCAATAAAAATCCCAAGAAACATGCCCAGATAAGAATCCCATGAGGCCATGAAATGATCTTGGTGGAGAACTAAAGAGTGAAAGTGAAAAACCAAAATTTTTACAACTTGGGAACTCTCTCAAATCTGTCCTGTCTCTTCACCTCCTTCTACAACTCCATTGCTCCTGACCAATAGCATGACAACATACCATGCATCAGGAAAAGAAAAATATCTTCTAAAGTTCAGACAACTAATTATAAATCCTAAATGAAGAATTAAATATATAAGCATTACTAAAAAAGGTTATTGAAAAATAAGAATAGAGAAAAAGAAATCCCTTCTTGAACTTAGGTCTATAAGCAAAACTTTGAAAGCCAGGCTGCTAAGTCCACTGCAGGGTCAGACCTATATACTCAAAGCAGTTTTTAGAAGATTCACTAAATCTGCACAGAAGGACAATGAAGCTGCCTAGAAGCATCTTTATTCTCAAAAATGACTTAATAGAGCTAAGAACTACAAGATTCAGCTACATAGTGGTTTTTACAGCTTATCACAGATTCTGGGTCAGTAAAAAGTTAATTGTTGAGATTTGTATTATCAGGGAAGAAAGCAAATAGGGCAGCCAATTTCTCCCCATTGTATACAAATGTAGGAATGCAGTTTAAAGAGAACCTTTGGAAAAGAAATAAGATGCAATTATAACTTGCCTGGAAAATCAGACTGTCTTCACTGTTATTTCTCATACCTGAGAGACGTGATTAAAATACTGCAAAGCTGTCTCCACAGGGTTTCTAAAGTACATCTTCTCCTGAGGTTTCAGCTATGAAGAGAATAAGACACATCACAATGGAATGAAATAAAATACTGGCAAATATGGTTAAAGATGTACCACCTTTTCTAAAGCACCAGATAGAATTTCACTGTTAGGTAAGAGTGTGATCACTACTGAACCAGGAGATGTTGACTGTATGTCTTAATCCTCCTTACCTCACACTTCTGTGGCAGTAGCCACAAACCCACAAATAATTCTTCTATCTTTTGTTTACCTCCTTTTTCCCCTCAGTGGTTATCTAGGCATTTTGTTTCTTTTTTTGAGCTGCCTGGTGTGGCTTGCGAGATCTTAGTTTCCTGACCGAGGATTGAACCCAGGTCTGAAGTGAAAGAACTGAGTCCTAACCACTGAACCGGCAGGGAATTCCCCTCAACTTTCAGTTCATAGTCACTGTATTCTTTGTATACTTCCTATACACCAGGAAACAGGATAAGATTGTGACAGAGAAGGAAAAACTTACATTATCAGAAAGAGCCAGACACTTGCAGGCAGTTCCACAAACAGCACATTTTTCTAGGGGGGAAAGAGAAAAACATGTTTGGGTCTCACAGGCATGAAGTAAGATTTTCCCAAAGTATGTGGTAACAGTCAAGTTGGCTAGCTAATGAAAAGAGGTTCTTACTGAATTCAGAATGTCATTGATTTAAAAAAGGACCTGAACTTCAGCACCATGCCAGAAATCAGCATTTCCAAACTTGTGTGTTGATGAGAAGTAAGGCTTTCACTCTGTACCTCTACCCATCTCCTTTTTAATAAATTCCCAATTTTCTTCTACACATGAGGGACAGTTGCCTCCTAGCAGTCATTGAGGGGTGTATATTTACTAGAGTCTAGGAAGAGGAACTAAAAAGCCTCTTGCTGAAAGTGAAAGAGGAGAGTGAAAACGTTGGCTTAAGGCTCAACATTCAGAAAACTAAGATCATGGCATCTGGTCTCATCACTTCATGGGAAATAGATGGGGAAACAGTGGAAACAGTGTCAGACTTTATTTTTTGGGGCTCCAAAATCACTGCAGATGGTGATTGCAGCCATGAAATCAAAAGGTGCTTACTCCTTGGAAGGAAAGTTATGGCCAACCTGGATAGCATATTGAAAAGCAGAGACATTACTTTGCCAACAAAGGTCCATCTAGTCAAGGCTATGGTTTTTCCAGTAGTCATGAATGGATGTGAGAGTTGGACAGTGAAAAAGACTGAGCACCGAAGAACTGATGCTATTGAACTGTGGTGTTGGAGAAGACTCTTCAGAGTCCCTTGGACTACAAGAAGATCCAACCAGTCCATCCTAAAGGAAATCAGTCCTGGGTGTTCATTGGAAGGACTGATGTTGAAGCTGAAACTCCAATATTTTGGCCACCTGATGCAAAGAGCTGACTCACTGGAAAAGACCCTGATGCCAGGAATGATTGGGGGCAGGAGGAGAAGGGGACAACAGAGGATGAGATGGCTGGATGGCATCACTGACTCGATGGACATGGGTTTGGGTAGACTCCGGGAGTTGGTGATGGACAGGGAGGCGTGGCGTGCTGCAATCCATGGGGCCGCAGAGTCGGACACGACTGAGCAACTGAACTGAACTGAACTGAGGAAGAGTACCAATGATCTCAACTTTCAGTTATTTTTATTCCATCTCCCTGACAGTAGGGACACACTGGGTACCTGAACAAATTCTCCAATTATTCCTGCCCTGTTCACACTTTGCTAGTATTCCTGGATATTGTTTTGAAGCTCTCCTATCCTCATTGTCTAATTAACTCAACATGAAAGATTTGAGAATTAAAATTCCTAATTTTCCTTTGAAGTTGAATTTTTAGTAGTGGTACTGGTTATTAAGATAAATGCCATGTCAGGAGACAACATCATATGACATGTGCTTCACTAAGACAAACTACTCCAAAGTGAGCTGCTGTTAGCATAATAATAGCTTTGTTATATTAGCAGAGAACTTAAAAGGGTCATGAGATTCACACCTCAAAAAACCTTCTCCAGAGGTGAGCTAACCTGACTCTTTTTCCTTGGGAATAAAGTTTTTCCGGTCTTCCTCCTGCATTATTGCCAGAATCAGCTAGCACATCCAAATCATTCTTCTATTTAAGAAAAAGACAAAACAAAGAAACTTCCACAGCTCTCCATCACCTGCAGGATAAAGTTCAGGTTCTTTAGCCTGGTAGATATAGCCTTCCATCATCTGGCCACTGCCTACCTCTCACATTTCTCTTCTTATTCTTTTATGTTCTACCAATCCCAACCATGTGTACTTCCCTGTACTAAGTTTTATGATGCTATATTCCTTTATACATAATGTTCTTTTAAACTAGAATGATCTTCCCTGCCTAACTCACTTGGCAGACTCCAATTTATTACTCAAAACTTTATCAAAGTGGCACTTCTTCCATGAAATTTTCCCTGATCAAAGCATCCTAAATCCCTCTTATGGACCTACATACCCAGAATACATACATACAGAATACAATACAGAGCTTGTAAGTATTTTAGCATAAAAAAAAAAGACATATCTTAAAGTTCCACTTCTAAGACTTAATAGTTGCAAGAACTTGATTACATCACTTCTTTGAACCAAATCCCTACTTGTAAAGTGGGTCTACTAATAATTACCTCCTAGGGTTGTGGTAAGGATATATAAAATCAGGACACGTGGAAACAGCAAAGGTATTACCCACCACTATCATCATCGTCAATATTTCTAAACAAATTAACTTGACAGACTATACCACTTTCCATTAGAATGGCTCTTGTTATCAACCACTTTCCCAATTTCTAGTCCTCATTTTTATTTTTCTCTCTTTTCTCTAGTCAGTCTGATAATTTTGTGGCTTTCCCTGCTACAGGCTTCAGAATACTGACAAGCACCTTTTGATATTCAAATAATAGATATTCCATTTGCTAAATCATTCTTTGTTAATGGATTCCTCCAGTTTTCATAATCAACAGTTTCCTATTATACTCACAGCACCTCCTAAGTGATTTTTATTCCAAGTTACACAGACAAATGGCTAATCATTATTTCTAAGTTTAAAACATTTTTGCCTGAATCTGAAAACAGTTAAGTCACTCACCCAGAATCACACATTTTTTACAGAAAATATGGCCACAGTTGGTGACAAAGAAATGGGCCCCATCTTTTCGGAAACATCGGTTGCAGTGAAACCAATCCATTCTGCAGCAAAGAGAGAGAACAACCCTGGGCATAACATAATTATATTTACTACAACATAATTATAGCTGTTCCAAAATCTACTTAACAATGTTGCTTAGCTTCTGCTAACTTATTAGAATATGGGAATATTTTTGTGGAGTATTTCAGTTGGTTGTAACAAAGTACATAGATCTCTGCAGTGTTAAAAAGCAGACTGCAGAGTATGCAATGCCATTTTCTAAAAAGTATACATATTCAGAAAAGTAACAGGACAGTGATGATTTTTTTTTTGAATGGTAAGATTATGGATATTTGTGTGTATATGCCATCTTTACACTGTTTTGTTTTCTAAGTTTTCTGTATTAATTCAGGTATTAATTTGTAAGTAGAAAAACAAATCTTTAAAAAAAAGGAACCATCTACTTATTTCCTAATAGTTTCCTGTGATACAGCAAGATGGAGCAAGGAGGAGGTAGTGGACAAAATATAGAAGATCACATATTAACCACTTGGGACACATTTTATCTAAGGGAAACATGGTTTTTGAATGATGTCTCAGCTTGTTTACATTTTCTTCTACTCCACAGAACCTCAGAATCATAGATCTGGAAGTTATCTTAAAAATCACTTAACGTTTTGTCCAATCCCATCCTTTTTTAAAGATGCATTTGATGTTCACTGAACAGTAAGATTTGAAATGAAGAAACTGACATTAAAAATACAGAACTGATGCATACTGAGCTGTCATTAGTTCATATATTTAATGAATTTATGTTTAATTTCATGAATACACTACAAGAATGAAATAGTATTTGATTTTAATTTAAAATTAAATTGGGGGAAAAAACAAAACAGAAGGTAAATTTTTTCCCCACTTAAATCTTTCCTTTAAAAAAGTTTTAAAGTCGTTTATGGAAACATTTGCTCAGAGGAGACGTTGGCTAGTTTATGCCACACTTTAACATTTTTGTCACAGAAGGGCAAGATTCAAGACAAAAATACTGAATAAATGTTTCAATAGAGCTTCCCAGATGGCGCTAGTGGTAAAGAACCCGACTGCCAAAGCAGGATCTGTAAAGAGACACCGGTTAGATCCCTGAGTGGGGAAGATCCTCTGGAGGAGGGCACGACAACACGACAAACCATTCCAGTATGCTTGCCTGGAGAATCCTCTGGACAGAGGAGCCTGGCAAGCTACAGTCCATCAGGTCGCAAAGAGTCAGACACGACTGAAGCGACTGAGTATGCAAACGTTTCAAGGCAAAGACATTACATAGAGGCACCAGTTTCAGATTTCTATTTGTTGCTCACAGATACACTAACTTCTCCCAGAAGTGAGTCTAAAGAACTACTGGAAGGGTCCTAGTTATAATGCTCCCAGTTAGGCGGAGCAAGAAGAATCTTAATCAAATGGGTTGACCAAATGAACTCTTTCAAAGAAGAGCCATTAACAAGGTTTGTGAGGGTAAGACTCGCCCTATTTCTAAGGGCGATGGAGATTTGGCAAAGGCTCAAATTTACCAGTAGCTCTTCTTAAACTATATTCCCTACCTGTTTGACCGCAGTGATCCCGGAAGGCCTCGAATCTCACCGAAATCAACCACCTCTCAAGGAGAGCTGGAAATGGCGGGAAAAAATAGAGCGAGTCTGGCGCCAGCGAGAGACAGGCAGCTGGGCGTGTCCCGCGACGGCGTGCGAGAGGCGTGGGCGGGGCCCGGAGTGGGCGGGGCCAGGGAGACGAAAGTGCCCTTTCTTAACACTGCGGGAAAATCTACCTCATTTAAAATTGGGAAAAGATAAGAAATACAATCGAATCCCATACGTGCTACTGTGGAAACAAAAAGGTGAAAATAAACCTAATAATATTCAAGTAGACGGTACACACTAGAAAAATGTGGTCACAAAGCTGATGAAAAGGTTAACGTAATTTTTTTCTTCTCTTTTTACTTTATTTTCAAGTGAAATAAAGAAAATAATAAATGCTTTTAAAGAACAGCATAAACCAGAAATAGAAAAGCTAAAAAGTGATTTGTAAAATACTGTTTTATATTAAATGAGAACTAACCAGTATCAAGGAAATTTTTTAAAATTTTTTTCAGAAAAAATAAAGCTGAAAGGAGAACAGTTTTTCTAAAAAGAATAATAAAAACTTTCAAGAGAAAGAGATATAGAGAACAAGCAAAGAGATTTTACACATACATTTATCCCCTCAAGGAAAACCAGAACAATATATCAGAACAAATATTTAAAACAAAATTTTGAGAAAATTTTCCTGAAATAAGAATTAAGTCTACATATTGCAAAGGAGAAAACTGACCCAGAACAGTCAAACCTAAAACATTTTCTAGTAAAGCATATAAGTTAGTCTTTAAAGACAAGGGGAAAAAAGATAAGGAAAACCTCTTTGAGCATCCAGACAACAAATACTAGCCATTTACAAGGAAAAGAAAAGTAGATTGGCATCAGACTTCTTTACAGAATCATTTTATGCTAGAAACAATGAAGATCCATTTCAAGGTTTTCAAAAAGAAAATATGATCCAAGAATTTTATGCCTCTTTATCCTCTGCTCAGTTATAAAAGTAGCTAACCAAAAAAAAAAAAAAAAGTGAACATGAAATTTTCTTGAGGAAGTCAATAAGTAGTGATTCTCAAACTTCTTGGTCTCAGAACCCTTTTAACTTTGAAGAAGTATTGAAAGGAATTCCCCAGTGGTCCAGTGGTCAGGACTCTGTGCTTCCACTGCTGGGGCACAGTTTTGATCCCTGAAGGGGGAAGTAATATACTCTATCACACATGCTGTGACCATTGAAGACTCCCTCCCTACGAAGTTTTGGTTTCCGTGGATTGTATCTATCAATATTCACCATATTAGCAATTAAAACTGAAAAGTTAAAATATTTATTAATTTATTTGAAAACAACAATAGTAAACCCTTTAAGTGGTAACATAACCTGTGAAATATAACTATATGCTCCAAAATAAATGCGATTTAGTGAGAAGAGTGGCATCGCTTTTACTTTACCATTTTATAATCTCTTACTATCTGACCAGGCATCTAATGACGCCAGGGAGCTCTGGCGTGCTGCTGTCCATGGGATGGCAAAGAATCAGTCAGGATCCAGCGACTGAACAACAACATTATCTAACCTGGGCTTCGCAGGTAGCTAGCTCAGTGGTAAAGAATCTGCAGGAGATGCAGGAGATGTGGGTTCAATCCCATGGTCAGGAAGATCCCCTGGAGAAGGAAATGGCAACCCACTCTAGTATTTCTTGTCTGGAAAAGTTCATGGAGAGAGGAGCCTGGTGGGTTACACCCCATGGGGTTGCAAAGCCTTGAATACAACTGAGCATACACATGTGCACACACACACACACACACACACACACACACACACACACACACACAC